>OU744450.1:21038837-21498837 GCA_916610825.1 Haliclystus octoradiatus | reverse complement strand
CATTTTAATAATTTTAAAATTGTTGTTAAATTAAGAAAATATTTCTTTTCGCAATTTGATATATTCTCTTTGCAATTTCTCCATAAATGATTATTATGCAGTCTAACCGGCTTACTTAAATGCAATTCAAAATTGCCAATGATTTGGATTGCGGTTATTTGAATTTTCACCTATCCGAAAGGATTTCATCATAAAATTGTTTACATGATTTCAAGTCAAGGTTGCAGATAAACAAGAATTTCACTTATTTGAATTGTGTTTATGCTGGTTTCAAGACTGTATTATGATCTCACTTACTTGGAAACCATATTGCACTACGAACTCAAAGTGAGTAAAAATCACTCAAAAATCACGTTAAAACGATAACCTAAAATTAACAATTTTAATGATATAGCATTTACATATCCCGTTAAAGAAAGTATAATGGCTCACAAGTTATAAAAATTCTACGTGATTTTTATGTGGTTATGTTTTGATTTGAAAATCTAAAATTTTATTTACATGAATTTTACGCGATGCAATTACTTTTACGCGATTCGTAATTTTCATTTTACTTTTTTACACGATTTTTACGTGATGAAACCGAATTTACGTGACGTTAACACAACATCTACGCAATATTTACGCGATTTAACGCTCATAGTGTTGATTAATAAGATATTATTGATACATTCAATTCATCTTTCAGATTTCATACATTGATTATGGGAACACCTCTATCGTAAAAGTGAAAGATTTGCGATTATTGAAAAAATCCTTTTTAGTTGATTTGCCAAAGCTATCTATTGAAGGCTGTCTTGCTAACGTAAGACCTAGCCCAATGGTAAGCATTTATTTTCCTGTTGTCATATCATTGCATCAACATCCTCTGTTTATTTAATACTGATTTCTGATATTTTGGAGCTTTTGTTTTGTCTCATAAATAGATTTTGAATAAATCGAATCCTCTCAGTTTAATGTGTATCTCTCTTCTCTGGAAAAATGAAACTTTACGAGCTTTCATGAACAATTCATTAACTTCAAAATGGCCCAATTTGCATGAACTTTTCCATGAACTCGAACTGTTTATATTGTTGTCTTTCTTTGTAGATCAGCGAACATCCAGATAGGTATTTGTTCATATACCTGCAATTATTATATTTGAAAAAAATGTTTCTTCTGTTTTGAAGCAGGGTGGATGGTCAGATAAAGCAATTGCTATATTTCATGAAAAAGTAAAAGAAAAGTGCATGTTCTGTGAAATTGTTGAAATCCAGGTTAGTATTTTATTGTGAACCCATAACACCACACTCTGACACCTACCTTCATGATCCGACAAAAGTAGGGGTCCTGGAATCCTAGATTCCAGAAGATTAGAGCAAACTCAGAAGAAAATTGATATTTTTCATGATTTATTGATCAAACATCAACAAAGTAATCAAGAAGAAAATGTTGAATGCCTCTAAGATCCCAGAAGAATGAACCTTTTGTCGGACCCTGGTTCATGAATTGTTTATGAACTCTTTGTGACTGTTCATGAACTGTTTATGAAGTTCATGAACTGTTCATAAACTCATGGATTTTTTCCTAGGGGTTATATCTAAAATGATATTTTCTATTGAATCAACCCTGTATATAAAGGCCACCTGTCTACGCTCTTAGCTGTCATAATACAGGTTTCTTAAAGCTGTATCATAACTTTTGTTTTTAACAGAATAAAACTGTTACTATTGATCTGATTGATACTTCAGAAGAAACTGATGTCTATATTAACCAACTATTAGTAGACGCTTCTGTTGCAAAATTCAAAAGCGGTGTTACCAGAAAACCAAGTAAAGGTAGGTTGTATATAGGATTTGTATAGTAGTCACTAGTCAGTAACAATTTAATTATGAAAATCATCACATGTATGCAGGAGTCACATCAAAGTTGAAGAAATTAGTTACTAGGAGTGAGTCAAGTGTGTTGCTGGATTAGTTTAAATAAAAGAGGTAAACAATAATATAAATTTCAACTAAATCGACATGTTTTTCAAATTTGATACCCAGTGAAATTAGATAGCAAAAATGATACAGTGGATATTTCACTTTTTCAATGTAATTGGGAAAGCCCGTCAGAATGATTGACAAAATTTTTGACCAAATAAAGTAAATTCAAATACTAAAAATGTTTAGTATTTTGTGTATTTTTGATAAATCTTTCTCATTTCAAGCAGATAGGGTGTTCTAAAGGTGTACCCCTGGCTGATAGAAACTGTTAATTTGGCACAAAATAAAATAACGCTTTTTTGTAATTAGGTTAGTAATTCTCCTTATTTTCTTTCATTTGCCCTCTTGTCAACTTTTGAAAACGTGAGATGATCGAAAATAGCATGTTTTGTACATCAAATACCGCCTATATATAATTCTCCAGATAAAAATTCCTTCACATTATTTTTCCACATTTAGCATCAGCTATTCAAAATGATGTTAAAATTTGTTGTTTTTCTGTACACAGTTTAATGACATCAATGAGGAAATTCTCTCTCTACTGTAGCCTACACATGCTCAAAAACTTTTCAATACAGTGTAACCCGCTCAAGTGCTATTCGGATAAGTGAAATTTCCGCTTATCTGCAACCTGAATCTGAAAACCTATAAACTATTTTCTGGTCAAATGTGTGCTAAGCATTTTGGATAAGTGCAAATTCGGATAAATGCAACTGCTATTGTTGGCAATTCTTGCTTGCACTTAAGCGGGTTACATTGTATCAGCTAGCTATCCTTAATGGTAGAAGGCACAAGAGTTGCCCACATAATGCTCTACCCTTAGACATGGCTGGAATGATATTACTTTACTCTTGTATTACAGTGAAACCTGTCTATAACAGCCTGATACTAGAGGTAGATAAATTGACCACTATAGACAGGTGGCCTTTATATGCAGGTTTGATTCAATAGAAAATGATGTTTAAGACATTGCAAGAGTGGCCACTATAGACAGGTGGCCACTGTATAGATGTGACCGTTATAACAGGTTTGACTGTAATTCGATTGGGTTATTGCAGTATACTAATTGATAAAAATCATTTTCTAATGTAGAAGGATCCTCGTCACCACCAAAAGCAGGTTCTGATACATCAACAATGCAGCAACAACAACAACAACTTTGGTTTATGCAACAACAGCAACAACAACAACAATTTCTTCAACAACTACTTTTCCAGCAACAACAACAGCAACAAGCTTATAATTTACTTTGTCAACAACAACAACAGCCTACTCAATCAATTGCTGGTATGCCAGTAGGCGCAGGGCTAGGTAATGTATCTATTATTCAGCCCATTAATAAAGTATATTCAATCATTCAATCCATTGGATCTATTTCGTCAACTATAATAATAATAATAATTCAACCCTTTATCTCGAATCCTTAACATCACAATAATTTGGCCTAGGTCTTGTTTGGTGGGAGGTTGGCAGCAAAACACAATAGCTAGTTGACCAATAGCAGACCTGACACCACCAACCGCCACCAACACCACCAATTTTATCAGTCCTTTGAAAAAAAGTTTGTATAACTTAAAGGTTCTGAATAAATGATGATGATGATGATGATGATGATGATGATGATGATAACCAAGCTCCAGTCACACTGCTAAGTCAGTGGAATTCCTAGTTATACTTACCTTTGTCAACCAACAAGAGATGGGCAAGGAGGTGAAAAAGTAAATAATAAACAGCATAAAATATCAGCAGCAAATAAATTCACCACATCAACAAATAACAATAGCAACAGCACTAAAATTGTGTCAATATACAAACTAGACATCATTTGTTGAGATGAATGGCTTTGACATAACAGATCATAGGATACATACAGTCACAGATTAAACAAACCACTCGATAAGCATAAACTCCTCATTAACTTTCCTAAACCATTCAGAGGCGCGTTGAAGCAAAGAATGAATGATATAGTCCTGAACTGCACTGATAAGTGGCTTAATCTAGGATCCTAGGAAGTAGGAACTGACAGGGTCATGCTGTTACATGTGCTCAATTCAGCAGCAAGGCAGATTGCTTGTCTGCAAGTAGACTTTGTGCCAGTTAACAAAAGAGCTAAGCAGCGGGATTCAAAGATAGTGTTTAACCTCAGTAAAATTTCATTTAACTACAATAATAGTAATAATAATAATAATAATAATAATAGTAATATTAATAATAATAATAATAATAATAATAATAATAATAATAATAATAATAATAATAATAATAATAATAATAATAATAATAATAATAATAATAATAATAATAATAATAATAATAATAATAATAATAATAATAATAATAATAATAATAATAATAATAATAATAATAATAATAATAATAATAATAATAATAATAATAATAATAATAATAAAAGTGGTACAATTAATAATGTAGCAACAGTATGCTGCATTTTCTTTTGTTATGCAAAACAGAAAGCGGAATAAAAGTCAAACCCTGTTTGAACCACTACAGAAAAACAGAGATACTGACGCGTAAAACTTGATCACTCGCACACTTATGGGTTTAAAGGAAAACAATATGCCTTACAATCGTTTATTGATAGAACATGGATGGTAGTTTACTTCAAATAGAATGCTACATCCAATAATGATCCATCATATGCCTTATTTATAAGAAAGTAGTACTATTTCTTTCACGCTGGTACGAATATCAATTGGGTAACAGAAAGTTGCCAGACCTGAATGAAACTACTTTGACCCTCTTTCAATCTATGTTTGGTTGATTATATCATGGTGGAAAGCGACCAAAAATACAGAGGAGATCAGTAGAAAGGCTAATGAATATATACGCAATATATGCAAACGATGCGTTGGCATTCAAGTTCATAGTCAACATCGATCCCTTCCGATTTCACATGCTAAATTGTTGGGAATTTGTAGCAATTGGATCATATTTTTCACTTCCTACCTCGTCCGTTAGGAACCTGGAATTAGAAACTTATTAGGATGAATCTAGTTTGAATCCTCGTCAAATTATTATTTATTTAAATTAGATTTAATTATGTTTCCCAACAATTTCCAAGTATATCAATGATTGCTATATACATGCTACGTCTCCAATAGGAGTATTGTGATCTATGAAACACTAAAGTAGGCCCTAATGGGATTGATGTTGACTATGAATCAAGGTTGAGCTAAACACTGTAAAAAAATAAATCCCTGTATCTAAGATAATTTTGATATGTTCTTTTTATTGCAGTTCGATTTGGTATGCCAATGCCTTTTGCTAACTTTGAACCAATGCTAATGCCAAATTCTACAAGGTTTGTCATGAGTTATTGATAATTTTATGCAATATCCTTTTTCCATTACTCAGAGTTTCACATGTTTAATTTCATCAGACAGCTTACTAAAAATTTAAAAGCATACCACTCTTCCTATTAACGCATAAATATATGCAATATTTATCTCTACTTTTAGTACAGAAAGTTATTTATTATTTATTGTTGCTGTAGCTAGTTGTAGCTAGGTGCTTTGCCAAGTAAACAATCTGTTGTACATTAAAATCTAGCAATGGCGGTTCTGGGGTTTCCAGTCCTCAAGCAATAGCAGAAAACAAACAAAAAGTCGGATCTTGATAAACTTGCAATCAAAATTTGATAAATAATCACTTCTAAATAATGGATTCTGCCAATACGGTAAAATAATTTGTCTCCCTAGCATGGCGATATTACCGGGTTCGACTGATTTTGGGAGATGTAGATAATAAAAAACATGGATTAGGAGTATTGATGTACAATAAAAACATTTTTTCATTGTAACCAGCTTATTGGATATATATAGAGTTTCAAAATTTGAAAACAATCCTATTTGAGTTACGTTTGATTTAACTTTAATTACCAAAATTACACTTGACATTCTTTTACCAGATTCTTTTACCATTTTTCTAGAGGACCAGCATTCATGAATTCCCTATAACAAATAGTTGATTTATGGCACCTATACTAATCATTTTTTCAATGTTATGGGGTGGTCATATCCCCTGCAAACATAATTCAAGAATTCATGAACGTTAAATTGCCCCAATTTTCATGAACTGTTCATGAACTGTTATATGAACTGTTGATGAACTCCTGAACAGATTTCTCAGGTGATAAAGTGAACAATAGCACTTATGTTGTGATGCTCTTGTACATTGTTATTGTTTATTGTTATTGTAAAACTTTTGTATTGGTTAATAGATTTGAGCATTCACCAACTATAACAGAACATCAAAGCCCAGCTAAGGAGTTTCTTCCCTCTTCTGAAAATATTAGCAATGAACTCCCATTAAATCCACTGTCTCGATCTAATTGTGAAAAAGAGGAGAAACTACAAGAGAGTAAATCAAGTCATCCAGACGCAAATGAAGAAATTGCATGGAAACTGGATATGATGCGCAAAAGATCTCTGTCTGGCAAAGAAAATGAAAAAGGAGGTCGGAAAAATTCAGAGTAAGTTTTGAAAAAGTAGCTTTCTGTAAAATCCATTCATACACTTGAATCCTACATATCAGGTTTATGCGATTTTGAAAATCTTTTAAAAATCATCTCTGTGCAAGTAAATCCTGAACTGATTGCGACATTACGCTACATAAATTTTTGTTAAGTTCATGAACCACTCATTAGCTGTAGCTTGTGCAAGCATGAAAGAATGTATTATTAACTATTTCCATATACAGCAGTAAATGCAGTATACCATAACAAATGAGGGTTCTGAAAAAGCCATTTGAAATAAGGCCGTTTAACGTTCATGAACTGTTTTTGGCAATATGTGAATTGAGACAAGTGAGAAAGTATATAATTCAGAGATCCTGGCAATATTAATCTATACAACCCTTGATATTGCATATAGATAGTTGACTTCACAGGTGCACACTATACAATGTTAGATTGAAGGTCAAGCGCAAAAGTAGTTTCTGTGAAATACTTATAAACCCCTGTGAAAAATAGTTCATTTGTTCATGAGTGTGACATTGCCCAACAGTTCATGAAGTTTTTATGGACTTTTAAGCAATTTCACGTTGATGAACCAGTTCGTTAACAGGTTCATGAACTGTTCTTAAACTGTTCATGATTGTCAATGAATCCACAGTGTATACTCGGGTTAGTTTTGTAGTTAAATTTTTATTATACTAGAATCTAATATTTATGTAATTTTATTTTTCTATGAAGCAGTCCTTTAAAAGACGATGTGTTTGAAGTAGATGAAGTGAAGCAAACAACAAATACACATTTTGACATTGCAAAGATTAAGCATGAACTAGCTGATGAAAGTAGCAGATATTTAGAAAAGGCTTTTAAGGGACAATATGGAGAAATTGAAACAGAGAATAAACAAAACACACCGGCTTCCCTAGTTGTAAGGTTAGTAGAAACACTCTTGATTAGCATGTAAGAAATTTGGCAGTTCCATTAAATGAGTACCATCCAAGGCGATTCAAATGATTCATTTAGCAGTTATGTTTCAACACATATCTGAAAGCTTCAGTTCATGCATCCTACAGAAAAGGTTCAGTGTGACCAGTTAATAATCAAAATTTTATGAAATTGAAATCAAGTGCCTTTGCCATGTGCTTTCCGTAAATAGATTAATGAACTACCAGTTAACAATTGCCAGGTGAATTGCAGTACCATTTCAAAACCCTTATACATGATCCGATTAAAGTTTTCACCAAAATCATTCGAGTGTTTCTAGCTTTGTTCCAAATTTGAGAATATCATCTTCCGTCAATTATTTTATAACAAATTGGTCTGCATCCTGCAAAAGGCACGAAAAGGTCTTAATATAACAGCTCATGATAAAATCTTTTAAATGAGCAACCTTGACCTGTGGTTGCTACAAGCTCAATTTGAATTAAGCTTAGTGTAGGCCTAATTTCAACAATCAACAGCAGTCATGGCCAGTCTCAGCATAGTTTCAGACACAGAAACAATACGAATGACAAACACAAACGTGACTCTAAGTGTATAGAGCCCACCGGTCATTTTTGCCCCTTCAAGTTTTGCATCATGGGTGAAAAATGTTACAATGGTTTGTAAGTCATGTCACTGTATTCTGAACTACCAGAAATGTAAACTAAAACTAATTCCTATCAGTTGAATAGGAAGAAAAGTTGAATTTTTCAAACAGAACCATTGCAATTTGATTTGAACTAGTTGCTATCCTTCTGATTTTTCGCCAGCCTTGTATCAAACCCTAACCCAATACCATTCCAGAATGTTTTCAGTAGCGACTCAGTATATCCAATATTCATGTGCTATGGACGCCAACAAGAGTGAGACATTAGTGTAGTGGTTAGGGCGTTGGACCTCAGCCCGCAGGGTCTTGGGTTCAATCCCTGGTAGGAGGATTATTGGTTGGCATCAGGAGGGGCATCCAGCCATTAAACTCATACATGCTCCAAAAAATACCAACCAACCAACTAACCAGCCACCCCGGTGAAAAAAGCTGCTGGTTCACTGGTTTGTGGCTGATGAGTGTTAGTCAATGTGGTGAAAAAATTCATCACATGAAAAGAACATATGTGTCATACCAGAGTGCTCAAACTACCGAAGTAGTGGGCAATGCATATCGCAAATGGTATGATGTTATTTATAATGGGAGTCACATACTACACATTCATGTACGTGATAGATTCATGCTTAACGCAATCAGCAGACAAATAAACTAGGTATAATATGATGTTATGTATGTTGTTTTATAGACTAAAGTTACCAGAGCCTTATAATATCCACATGCTGAATTATAATGGCAATCCTCATGTCCTGGGATGCCAGATTTCTTCCTTGTATTGGAAAGAAGACATCTTACGATCTCAAGTAAGATTGTAAACTATCATTTATATGGCTGTTTGACGTCCATTATAATTAAGTAGACAAACCATGCACTTATTTGTTCCCAGTAATTTATTCTCAGCTGGATGAAAATGCTTTGAATTATGCTCACTTTAAATAAAATTTTAATGGCATGATAGCTTAGCTTGTGTGTTTCTTTGAAGGAGCTTTGACATCACTATGTGTTTGTTGATATTTCTTATGTTGATACAATTGTTACTTGAATGTGCCGTTGTTGGTTTTTAGACCATGTTGTTTTATTATACTGTTGAATAGATCTGCTCTGGAAGAATGTTGATATTTCTCTATAACAATGAATATACATTTATATATACGTTGTTACTAATAGTTTTTCAAGCTACTACTTTCTTGATTCCAGAATAAAATTCGAATTTCAACAGAAGATATTCTCTCAAATCAAAAATCAAAGCTAGAAATTTCTTCTTAACTGTAGATTATTAATAATTAATGTTGAATTTGGGACATTTTCGTGGCAGGAATATTGCTTGTCATTTTTTTTTTTTTTTGAGAAATATTTTCTTGCTCCAAGATAAGAATATTATTCTTGAGCTCAGAATTGAATATAATTCTTGAGTTCAGTTTTTTTGTTTTGTTTAATTTTTTTTGTATTGTTGTTAATTAGACTATGTTATACTGACGAGTAGATCTGCTCTAGGAGGATGCTGTTATTATTTCTCTAAAGCACTGAATGGACATGCTCATTAACGTTATTAGCATTTTAAAGAGTATTAGAAGCTGTGAGTCTCAATCACATTGAGTGTATATGATTATTATTTATGCTTTGATTTCTTGTATTGTGTTAGCTTCACCAACGTAAGTTAAAGGTACCAAATGTCATTATATCAAAGGAAGAGAATCAAGAGCTGTTTGACTCTATGAAAAGGTATTTAATAGTCAATGCATATACAGGTATAATGTTTCTGCATTAATAGATTATGTGTGTATAATATGCCATGCGCATGCTCTTTGTTACCGGTTTAGATGAAATGTTTTCATTGTATTTTATTTCCGTAAAACAACATGTTGGTTAACAGACCGGGAATAATGTTAAAATGTATGATTTCAAATTGTTTTCAATTAATATAGGCTATAGACATTTCAATTCAGTTAAAAATTTATATTAATGTAAATTTGCTTTCAGAGAGAACATACCTGGAGTTGTTGTGGATGGGTATATAAGAAGCTATGTCACCCTTTATCGCCTTGAAAGGTATGCCATTAATAGTGCAGTCATAACAATCCAAAGAGGTTTTTGTGAGACTGTTGGTGTGTTACATAGCAAAAGATGCTACAGATAACACAATATACTTACATTTGCATTAAGATTTTTTATTAATCGAAAGAAAACTTCAAAATCTCCATCAGATTCACACAACACAAAAAGTAACAACATGTAAAAATATTGTATATCGTATAATATCATTATTTTGCCTGGTGACTCTGAATTCTAGGCAGCATTAACGTTGACTCAATTATCATCTTCTCTCACGATCGCTCTGCCAGAGAGTATTGGTTGCAATACCAGAGTTGAACCATATCTCAACAAAGCAGCATTACTCTTACCCCCAATACCTATGGCAAAAACATGTATGTGGAAGTTCATCATCCATTTTTTATTCAGCATGCCTAGATTTTACAGGAGGCATTTTATTCATTTAGTTTTTGAATTAAAAATACCAAATGTCAATATTTTTATATCACTGTTTCCTTCGCACATTCTACAATCAATGATTGTTAAATAATATAGTTGAAAATTTTTGAATACCGATTGAAGTGGGTTCAAATTATGAGAATCAGAACTTTCAATTCCAGTTTGAAGCGACACTACCCTTACATTTGTGCACAAGTATCTTTTTACAGGAAGAGTTTCATTTTCAAGAGATGCTCTGATAGTTATTGAGAAGGTATCGCTCTACCAAAGGTGCCCATATCACTCTTCTATATCCGTAGAAGTTACTATTTTTCGCCAAGGGCAGTGATTATATGTCTTCATGCTCATGCTGAGACAGTGCAGACGCAATAAATTTCATAACAGCAGACCCTGAATGTCAATAGGGCGGATTAGCTCAGATGGCAGAGCAACCGAACTTCAGATCGGATCATATCTGATCAACTGTGGTTCAAATCCTCCGAAGGTCAACTTCAGCCTTGACTTTATCCGAAACATCAAATGAGTACCATTTGAGGATGGCGGGTGGAATGGTCCAGAGGGAGTTGCATTGTGAGTAGCTGCGGCGCATCGTTGACAATCGAGACATATCTGCCATGAAATCTATTGAAATTGATCTGCAGTGTCGCGGCTGAGATCAACAAAGAGCGTTTAAAAAAATTGCTCTCAGCAAAAAAAGCCACTCATCTAGAAATAGAGGAGTGGTACGGGTGCCTTCGGTAAGGCGACACCGTCTACATTACTTTACTTTTTGAATGTCAATATGCAGCCCTTTCCGTAATTCACTACCCTCTGGAGATACTCTATACGTATCATCTGAAACGAGATAAAATGGGTTTGATTTCCAATGCATTGAGCAAGTTGACTGAGAAAAATATGAATTTTTATTTACAGTGTCAAGATTGTTTTGAACACATTTAAATTGAAAAATAGATCAGTGAACTGTCTGATTGAAAACATGATAAAGCTGTGGCAAAATGCACCAAAAACATTCTGGGAAAAGCAGAAACAGGTGAGCTTTACAGTTTACTATTTGTAAAATTGCATATTTGTAATTACGTGAACCAAGCATCCAGGAAGCAACTATGAACTATGTGAGCTAACAGTAAAGTCCAAAACAAAAGTGGAACTACTACGTTGCCCTTGTATACGTGCATTGACATTTGAGGAATCCCAAAAATTTCAAATATGAAAACAGCATCTGAAGGACTTATAGTATAACGTTCAATTTACACAATTTTTCCACAACCTTTAAAGGAAGTCTACAATTCACTTGTGTACTTTAGAATATCATGAACTTCCCTTGAAGAACTTTGTGAGCAGTCTTCCGCCGTGTTTAGAAAAAATACTTCTTAATTACACAAAATCTAGTGGTGGGTGAGAATAGCAAAATCACCAACTCGCCAACTTTCTCAACTTTTGCTACGCTTTTCATGAGATAAATGAAGTCTTTTCTATGTACTGCGAACTTTAATCCAACTCGTGGGCAACAAAATAATTCAGAAACGTGAAAAGTTGATAAATAGATCACGATACAGCAGAGTCACATCACAGATTATAACAACCAGATACGGCACTGAAAGTCGAATTCAATTGTTCTCGGCCGCCATTATGTATGTTGCCCCTCGATGACCTGTGATGACCTGGCTGCAGTTACGCGCTAAAATCGCAATGGAAAAACACGATAAATTTGCAACTATGTTATAGGCAAATTACACGTTTCTTTTGCGTCCAATTTTCATGCTAAAGGAAAATAACAGGAAAGTATATCATCTATTTTGAGATGGTCGCTTGATAATGGTATATTGTGTACTGGAAGACAATATTTTATTGACTTGAAAAAGTTGAACAAAATCTTTGATTTTACTGAAGAGAAAAATTGAATATCAATTATGAATACCAGCAGTTTTGGTAAATAAAATTTACAGTTACATTGCAAATAACATTTCCTAAAATGATTTCATTAATTTATCGAATGTATGTTGCTCTTTACACGAATTTTCTGAGTTTGAAATGCCGAGGTTTTGGAGTGCGTGTGATCGTATTCGATCGAAAATAATGGCAAAACGTAGGCAGTAATTTCCATAAAAACCCACTCCAAATAGCCTATTCTTTGACTGTGATTGCGTTATTCCATATCACCAAACATCATATTATTTTACAGTTTGCAATGAAAATTATGTGATTAACTATAAATATAGTCGTACTTTCTTCATTTCAACCGTAGACTTTTTAGGTTTTTGAATTTATGGCATTTAAAATAAATTTGCTAATATCAAAATTATGATTTTGAACTTTACATATAGCGTATCATCCATCCACTTGCATTGAGTAGCTTGAGAGGCTGAATTCAATTAATTGAGTGAGTTAAAGTGAATTTCAGGTATCATTTTGTCGATAAATCCTTATAATCGTAATGGACAACGATGAAATGCATCAAAAAATAGGCAACAAACATAATGGCCGTTAATTGACCAATCAAGATTTTCGAACATCAGTGCCGTATCTGGTTGTTATAATCTGTGGAGTCACATTGATCATAACCCGTGATTGATGTAGTGAAAGTCAACTCGTTCTCTTCAGCCTCTTTTCTTTCATTGTTCAAAATCTAGCATCTAAGAAACATTGATAGGATAGAGTAGTGGATCACCAGTACTATACAAAAGAAATTGCATTTGAAGAAATTTTGAGCAAAACGTATTTATTGCATTATAATTTTAATTGATAACTTTACGTCTAAGTTCATTTGTGTTTTGTTCTTAAGATCAACGTTAAGATTCCAAGTGATTCGGATTCGGACTCAATTCAAGATTCTGAGGTAACTTCCAATATTGACCATTTTACTATTCCTATTATATTGTTACTATAATAGCAATGAGTCCCCCGCTTTGCTGGGTTAATTTGGGCTGATATAACTTAGTACAGTAACTAAATTGTTTGGGAAAGTGTATTTTAGCTATTCAGAATATAACACCAAGCCAAAATTATTTTATAAAAGAAGCAAGTCGATAAATCTGATTCCCAGACATTTTTTTCGTACTTTTACCAACACAAAAAGAATTGATTTATAGATCTTTCTGAACAAAATCTAGATTAACAAGTATACAAATTATCGAATTAGGGACTATTTTGCACCAATGCCCGTTCCACGCTATCGAATAAGGGCAAATATCGGTTCACGTTCTATAGGAAGTCTCCTATTGTTATTAAACAACTTAAAATTGGCAATTGATCATTTTCAATGTATTGATTTTGATTTACTTGGAGACGTACCATGGCTAGTTGATCATCTGATGAAATATCAAGCCCCTGGGGGGTCGACTAGCCTTGAACTCATCATTATCCCAATATCATATAGTGTGATTGCTGATGGAATGTTCGATAAAAAATATTGCATGATCAAGAATTGTTAAAGTGCCTATGAAATGAAAAAATGGGTATTGAGGTCTTCACATATTATTGTAGAGTTTTTTACGCTGATTCCGATGATATATATATTTTTTTAAACAAACACATTTTAACCTACCGTTTTAATGCCTAAAGTCGGCATTTTCGCTACATTTCGAGGGACACTTTTTACGCGGTCAGATTATGCAAATGAGGCGCGTGACGTCAAGAGTTGTACACAAGCAGAACAGCAGAACAAGAGATCTAAGCAAGCATGGCGGACGGAGTTAATCCTATGGTTAAGGTTACTTCTAGTCAAAGAGGGGGCAAATACTGCGTGGCAGGTGTTGCAAACCAGGTTAGTTGTACAAACAAAACAGGTATAAAGGGCGTTTCATTGCATACTTTCCCGAAGAATAAAGAAACAAACAGGTTATGGACGGCTTTCGTGAAGGTTCATCGTAGTGATTTTGTCCCTTCTCCAACTTCTCAATTATGCTCCGTTCATTTTGAGCCTACTTCGTTTGTTCGACGTCAAGATATATCATTGACCGATATGCCTGAATCGTTGGTTTGTTCTCCACCTAAAAAGATACGTCTTCAGTTTGGAGCTGTTCCAACTATTCATACTGATTCTAGTTTTACAGTGGCAAGTAAGAATGTATCAAAACGTGAAAAAAGACAGGTAGGACTTGCCACACAAATTATGAACAGGTTTTTCTTGTTACTATACATATTACAACTTAAATCCAGGCAGATAAATAATTATAATATGCAATATAAAATCTTCAGATTATCAGAAATGCACTTTGTGGTTCTTCCTTGATTCCTGTTTCTACAAAGTCTGAAGACTGTCCTCCTGTGAAACCAGAGTTGCCTGAGTCACCATGTTCAACTCACATGGAAACCTCTATACCTGATAAAGAACCCTCGTGTACTAGTCCAATTCTTTCTGCATCGTCTTTGGTCCAACAGCATATTAAGGTGTCATCAAACAATAATTGCCAACGTTGTCAACAGTTGTCAATAAAAAGAAGAAACCTTCTTAAGGCAAACTACAGATTATAAAATTCCATCAGGCAGTTGAAAGTTAGATTCGAAAGTGTGAGTCATGTAAGTACATGCATTAGTAACATTAAAATTTAACTGCTAATTTAATCTGTAATTTATGTCTCTTCTGAAGTGTTTTGTACACATGTAGGGTTTTAAATATGAAATTACTTACCTGTAGGCAAGTTTGCATGACAATTGCATGCCTGCACACGTTCCCACAACCATTGAGGATGCCGATACATACTACGAGGGCAGTGATGACGAACATTGTATTGATAGTGACGAGGATTTCAAAATAGATGAACATTAACAGACAAACATATTCATAGATTAACATTAACAGACATATTCTAGCTAGCCTTCATTTTAATGAAAACTTGAAAAGAGAACCAAGGAAGACAATAGCTGGTGAAACCTATTTTCATATAACTTATCCAAAGTTCAAACTTGGCGAAGATATTGTGAGAGAGGTTATGGTACCCCCTACTTATGGTAAGATGGAGTCTTTCCTAGTGCATTTCAAGTATTTAAAAAAAATCAGAAAATCCGTCACTATAGGTCTGCTTAACACACCAGCAGTGTACCACTCATTGAACATACATTTCTATGTAGGTTATGCAGATAAGATAAAGAAACTGATATTTACAATGCCTATGTCTACCTTGGAGCCTATTATGAAGAAATATGAACAGCTAGTCCCGTTACCATTGAATTCTAAATTTACAGAGAAGCGCGAGAGGAAAGCAGCCATCAAGCATTGGACTGAAAAGAAGTCAACGACAGCAGAATTGTGTCCTGCTGGTAAGCCATGAAAAAAGCTAAGATTAGTTGCCTATAAATAGTGTTATGCTGAGTGTTCATTCAGATTATTTATGCTTCCCCTATCCCCAGGCGATAAACAAGACGAACTTTTGGCGGCAGAGAAGGAATCGCAAAGTCAGCAAGTTGTAAACAGCACTTCTACTTCCACTCGAAAGGCACCGATGTGCAGATCATGCGGTAAACCTAGGAAAGGTCATAAAATTGGGTCGCGTGTTTAGGAAGGTATTGTATGTATAGACCTACATTTGCTTTGTGATAGAAAGAGTGGTTTTCATTTTCTTGAATATTAATTTTTTATTTTTTTATGCCGTATATTTTTTACAGGAGTGTGAGATATTTATACAAACAATATATTTACAGTCTCTTTGTTGCAGCTAGGTAGCCGTGCATCCCACCATTACCAAACTTTGTTCGTATACTGTGGTATATACATGCTGGTAGCGGTCTCGAATTGTCCCATCCAAGCGACCCACACAACCATCGGATAAGCCATCGGTAGGAAACAGCTCTAAGAAATCTGTGAAAGATCAGTCAATGCAATGTTTGAAAAATTATTTTTGATTTAGGAATTCTTTATGTAAACAGCATTATATGAACAGTAAATAAACAAACATTACTACATTAACTTTATTATGGTAGCCTACATTTCATATTTGCGTGTATATAATTGAGATTTTATCAATGAAAATATTTTGAAGTTTTATCAACTGCATTCAAATCAACTGACCATTATCTTCGTTTCTATTATCTGTGAATTATAATAGAACTTACTCATTTTCAGTTTGCTTTGTATTCCTTCTATAACTTCTCCCATTGCGATCCCTCAATAGTGGGGCCGCAGTCCTTAGAACTGTGGTATTTATCAGAGCAGTATAGTCCTTGTGTTGGGTAATACATAGCAGCTTTTCAGGGTTACCATCGAACATCAGCATTCCAATTGCAGGTAGGACTTCATGACAACATCGGTACTCCAGTGCTCCAATCAACAACTCATTTATGGCAACTACTACATTCGCACCTAAAAATTAAAATGTGATAAGATTGCTTCAGACCTAATCCAGATGAGTACAGGAAAGAAAATTTACTTTTTACATGTAGCCTACGCAAAATATTGATGTAAATTGGGGCGAACAAGTAGGTCTACTTCATCGAGTGGAGGAAATTGTGAATATGATTTCATGTAGACATATAGCGTTTGTCATTAATCATACTCAAAAACCCCATACAACTTAAACCCAACAGCAGCTTTTATTATATTGCAATGACTACTTACCAAGCACTGACAGGATCTTTCTCTTCAAATCTTGCCTCTAGCGTTTGCTGAGGAATATTGTCAGCGTCTTCTTCCTGGTTGCATTCTTCGCCACTAAATTCAGTGCTCATAGCAAGTGGTTCACCTTGGTATGGCTGTGTGGCAGTTGAAATTTCTTCATTTGATGAACTGATTTCCGATTCAGAGATTGTTTCCGAAGAATCAATACCAGACATTGTTTTTTTGTTGGAATAAAGAAGAACAAAGTTACTATGTTTTCTCTCTTGCCTTCGTGTCTGCTTGTGTGAAAAATCGTGTGTACAACTCTTGACGTCACGACATCTAAATTAGTGCCCAGGCGCTTGTCCCCAAAATGCATCATGTTTGCGATGCGAAAAAGATACATTTTACTTAAAATTTTCATAAAAAAATATTGCCATGGTACTATGTCGAACATGCAGATTCATAATCTGTAAAAACCTCAATACCCATTTTTTCATTTCATAGGCACTTTAAGTAGCACTGCACATCCAAGGCTAATATACTCCAAAAAGTATATTGAATAGGATCGACTCATAAAAAAATTGAACTCAACAGCCTTACCTTAGCTTGCTGTATTAAGTGCCTTGATTGCCAAGTTCTTTGGATAAACTTATAAAAAAATATTTGAGTTTTAATTGAATCATTGTTTCACCATTCGCTGCATCACAATAAGTCATTCATATAAAAATGGAAGTTGGCAATCTGGGTTGGCAATATTTGAGTTGGCCTGTGTTCTACTATATAAACAGACCCTCTGGGAGTTTCTTTTTCTCAACTAAAAGGATTGTTTCTGTTGAACAACTAAATAGATAGTGTAAGAAAATGGATGATGCAACTATCTTTGATTAGAACAATTTCAAGTATTTATCAACAAATCTTGAGCCTTCATTTTGCTGACAAAATATTGATTTTGTTTTCGTTTTAGGCCCTAGAGTTGGAAATAGAAGAATTGCGGTTAATTATTAAATCGATGCACTTCCGAAAGTATGTGATTCGATTAAACTGTTGTGTTGGATCCATAGACTTACATAGACTGCTGATTCCATTGCCAAATTTCATGGAAAACACATAGCGGCCATGGGTAATGGCTGACGCAAAGTACCAAAACAGAGGCTTGAAAACCGTGAAATTTCAAGCCGCTTTTTGAGCAATTTTTGTTTCTAAATGAAACAGGATTTTTTTTATTTATAAAAGAGTCATTTATGACTACCAATTTCAAGTTGCATCATACACGAGTTTGTTACACAATGTCTATTTTTTAATCGTATTTGCAGTAGTCAAATTGTATTTTTTTATTTTTTTATTTTTATATTTCCTTGTCTCTCGGCGTGATTTTAAATTATTCATAAATGTTTGAAATAATTGTGATCCTATGTGTACAAATCTCACTTCGCTGGCAGGAAAATCCTATTTTAACTACGTTTCTATGACAGTGAGAACATATTGTTTAGAGTTTAGATTACAAATGAGTTTATAGGAGACATCAAATAATTTTGAAAATGTCAATGAGGAGAGCGCTAAAATAAGTCCTTTGCGTCAGTCATCTTTATTCCCCATGTTGCACATTTTCGTCAGCAGTCTATGTAAGTTTATGGTTGGATCTCCCCTGGTTTTGTTCCACAAAATTTGAGATTCAACTTAATTATTGATAGGTTTCATTAGACAACCAACAACCAAGGATGCAAAGATTGAATTAATTTTTCACAATTGGTGTCACATTTAATAAAATATCTTTCAAAGTTGAGGAATCACCGGTCTTTTATACTTAGCATATCCTATACTGCAAGATCATTCTCATATGAACGCATGAAAACAATAAATCCCGGCGGTAAAATTCGATTGCGATTCGATTTGGTTGTTTAAATAGAACGAGCTTGAAAAAGTTTCTGAAAATTATACCTAAGTATTATTTTACAGAGGACATCTATTACCCTACAAGAATGAGAAAAAATTGGGGGACTAAAGGTGAAAATCAGCTAATAGTAGCAACATAAAAATTTCATGGCAAAGAATTCCCTAAATATAAAAGTGCTCCACTAGTAATAAATGCATGTGATTCATTCTGTATAAGTTGTTCATAAATGAGATGTGGATTTAAAAAGAAGGTGTGAATCTTTGATAATGATCATCATGATTTCCTTATTATTTTTTGTTTTTCTTATGATATAGAAAACGGCTGGTGCAACAGATGATGACTGGGAAGTCTTCCAGTACTTCGATGCATGATTTGAAGAACGTTGATTGTGAAATCGACAGCATGAAGAAAAAGCTGTCCAGTAAAATGGAAGCTTGGAAATAACTGAATACTGTTCGGACTTTATAGTGATACTTATCTCTTGTCTTGCTTTCGAGCAAAGTTTCTTGGAGTGATTGTAAATTGATAGTTTATGCAAAGTGTCTCTCAAGCTGCAAGCATTTAGTAGACATTCTAGAATATTGATCATCGATATCAGCTGTAAAAAAAACGCATATATGTATACATTCATCCTTTTTCTCTCAAGTTTTCTATAAAACATCGTGAAACGATTTCTTCTGTTCAAATTTTTAAAGACTGTAAATATTTCATATTTTGTATATGTATATATTCTATGTGCTTGGAAAGCATACTACATGCAACCCAGAGTAATTGATTAAATGTGTATTCGTTTAGTCGTTCTTTCTATACCGCTCTAATTGATAGATTTTTTTCTTCTAATATCCTGTAGCTATTTTTATGATTTAAATCAATCATGATAATTATAATAAAAGGAGAAATGAAACTAAAATTACTGTTATGTTACTTGCGATGTTTTTCCAAGTAGTATTATCCAGTTGAACGTCGGATTGGTTATAGAGATTAATATGGTTACCATGAGCTTCATTTTAACAATATTGCATTGCTTGAAAGGGTTGTTACTGCCGGAGAATAGCCTGGTGCCTTTTTTCTCAATGAAATAAGTAGATTATTCCATGTTTCCATTAGAGCATCTAGCAAGTCTAGCTTGGTAAGATATTTCATGAGATTACGTCCTTTTGAAATCATTTGGAGGATCCAAAGAATGAGGCATATTCTACCTTATGAAATACAATACTTACAGCAAGCTAATTCTTTCTTGGTTCCAGAAATAGATAATTTTTCCAACAAAAATATTCTCTCAAATCAAAAATCTAACCTAGAAATTTCTTTAAAGGGGCAAGATTGACCGGCGACCGCTGCGAGCACAAGTTGAATTTATGCTTAGCGTAATTCAACCGTCTCGCTTTGAAACTATTGTTCTACGCAGGCCTAATCTGTTATAAATTGATGTCAACAATATACATTGTGTTATGAACAATAAACATGCACGTGATCCGAAGTGCGTAGCGCCTGCCGGTCATTTTTGCTCCTTTAACTTTATTATTAATGTTGAATTTGGGACATTTTGTGGCAGATATATTGCTCGTCATTCTTTTTTTAAAAATGTTTTCTCGTTCCAAGATAAGAATATAATTCTTGAGCTCAGAAAATTTTACTGCTTCTGTATTATATATACTGAAGAGAATTTTATTGTGCTAAATTAACAGTGAACAACTACTACTAATAGCAAATTATTCATTAACTCAGACAAAAAAAATGAAAAACATTTATGAAATGAATAGCTTTTCTGGTAAAATTTGCTTTGAAATTTGTGCTGATATCCTTTATATATCGTGGCCTACAATACATTGGATGTGTATATATTAAATTCTATTAATACAATTTCGTGGAATAGCGAGTAAGAAAAAATTGTTTTAATTCATTAATTAATTCATTAAAATTTTTGAATGCAATTTGGATACAATAGGCAGGTCCACTAAAAATTTCAAAGTTGATTTTATTCGTGTTTCGGATATATCATACCCGCAGAATTCCATAAAACTGATAAAAATTCCAAAAAAATTTCCAAAAACCCTTCATTTTTGAGTTTTAAATCCATAAATTTCGTAGAACGTCAAAACGATTTGTGATTGGCTTGCTATATTATGACGTCATTTCCCGGACAGAACAGAATCACACTCTGCTAAACAATGGAGACTTTAGCATTTTTTGTAATTATTGGTATCGTTGAGCGTCAAATTTAAATGTAATCATTTCCATTAGCACTGCTGTTCCTGTTCAAAATATTGAAGGCTGACTTCAAAAAACTTATTACGGTGACCTGAAATATTCATCAATGGAAATCGCTCTGAAATATTTATATCAATTTATGTTGTTTTTGTCTACGTTCGAGCATGGTTCGAGTGTCGAAGCGAGAAGGAACAAGGATGGTAGACTAGCTTAGCAAATTATTTGAATTTCAAATAACACACATAAAGTTTCAAACAAGTTGGAAAATAAGTGGAAGGAGTTGTATGATCTACCATTTATTAGCAAATTATCCACGTTATTTTCTCGCGAATCATATGGCCTATTATAGGATCAAATTTATTGTAGCTATGATTCTACCATGTTTCTACAAAAACTACATTCACTGTCTTCGCTGATCAATGGGATAAAATATATAGCTAAATATAGCTACTACATCAATATCGTCCATTGCCTTCACACAAACTGCATGATTAATCATTTGTCCAAGTAAGTATTTGTTAATCAATGCAAAATGAATCATAAATCGCTTTTCGGTTTTCAGAAAATTATACGCCTCGACGTAAACTGTCGTAGCATGCGTGATCGATGCGTAAAATATTTTCATTTAAACGGCAACTTTATTGAATTTGACTTCTGATTTACTAGAATAAATCCGAATCTAGAATTGGTAAAGCGTTAATAGGTCCATTTAAAGTGTTTGTTAATTCAAATAAATGCACACTGAATGCGATTTCACCGTCTTATATCTGGTGATGACATAACACAAGCAACAGTTGATGATGCATGACAGACGAAATAAAAGAACGAAGATTTGATAAATAAAAATAACACTACTTTGATGCTCGAGTGATGATCTGAGCCGTTTATATATGAATGAGGTTTCTTCTCTAAATATCAAATATATATATATACATTTCCAAGTGAATGCTGCCTACTTTTAGGTGAGACTTTGGTAAAGACGAGTGAACCTTTTCGTTTTGATGTGAACGAGCACTTTGAAGGTCTTTGACAAAAACAGTGTGCACGTGTAGCCTGCGTGCATACTCAAAACAAAACTTCTCTAAAGTGTAGATCGGCCTGGCTGAGAATTTTTGTTCGTTTGCGGTCGGGAACCGCGAGAGAAAGATATGGAAAAGATTTGTTTTGTTTCGCTACAAAAAGGACAAACCGAAAAAAGAAACAAAACTTTACCCTTAGTCTCGTTTAAAAATCAGCGGTTCTGATTATACTATTCACAAAAAATTTGGATAAAAAATGACGAATTGATGGATGAACAGTTTTGGATATCAAGTCATGATAGTAGTAGATTTCTCACTTTGTCCGGATTATGACGTCACATTCCTTCATCCACCAAAACTTGCCGTTTCGTAACCATGGTTACGCAATGTCATTTGAAGTCAGATATCTCGCTGGTTTGTCGATATTTTTGGAAAAAAAATCGGGAATATTAAACTTATCCTTTGATCTTCGTATGGATATGTTTAAAGTACATACTTAAATTTTAGTGGACCTGCCTATTGCGTTTATTATAAAATCTGATTTTTGGCATTGTAATCGTCGTATCATCTGTTAGATTTAAATCAAGAATAAATCAACAAGAGATAATACGCCTTCGTATGATATCCGCCATCTTATTCTAATACTCAGAGCACATGGTCATAAGATCATTTGGAACAACACTTAATTCAAGTCTTGATTAAGTCTCACAACACTCCCACTTAATTTTCATTTCAAATACAAACAACAATAAACATAATACAGAATCGATGAGTAAACAGTAAGAGAATGTTATGAAGAATGTTGAGTCTATAAGACTAACAATTTGCTTCTTCAGAAACTTATCTATCCTTGGGTAGAGGTATTGTCATAATGTCTGCAGTCATCTCTTCTGTTGGGCAGTATTGCAGTTTGATAAGACCTCTTTCGATTGCTTCTCGGACATAATGGAATCGGATGACAATATGATTTGTTCTTCAGTGCCAAACAGGATTGCACGCCAGGGCCATTTCTCCTTGATTATCTTCCATTATCGTTGTTGGATCGTCATCAGTTGTCTTCAAATCGTT
Organism: Haliclystus octoradiatus; assembly: GCA_916610825.1. Classification (NCBI taxonomy): domain Eukaryota; kingdom Metazoa; phylum Cnidaria; class Staurozoa; order Stauromedusae; family Haliclystidae; genus Haliclystus; species Haliclystus octoradiatus. The sequence goes on along the minus strand of OU744450.1, from coordinate 21,475,597 downwards.
CATTAGATATCTGAACCAAGTTGCATCTTGAGAAGCTAAACTTAGAGCAACATACTCCGCTTCAGCAGTTGATAGACAGACACATCGTTGTCTTTTGCTTCTCCAGGAGATAGCTACACCTGACAGCAGAAAGAGAGTGCCAGTAGTAGAGTTTCTGTTATCAAGATCACCTGCCCAATCAGCATCAAAATAGCCAACTAGGTTTTCAGCTTTTGAGGAATTGAATGTCAGTGCCAGGTCTACAGTTCCTTTGAGATGTCTCAAAATATGCTTTACTACGGTTAAATGTGATTTAGTAGGTCTTGATGATAATTTAGCAACTACTCCCACTGCTTGTGCGATATCTGGACGAGAAGCAATTGATATATACAGCAAACTCCCAACAAGCGATTGATAAGTTGTTGCTTGTACTTCCTTGCTGACACCATCATCATTTAAATTTAACAATTCATTCAAGTTTAACATTTAAATCAGCCAGAGTTGCCACAATGTACGCATTAGTTAAACCAGATGTATTGATCAGTTTCAAGAAATGCTGCTTTTGATGAAATTTTAAAGTTTCCCATTTTTTATCCCTTTCGATCGTCAAGCCAAGGTAGCCAATGTATTTCACCAATATCTTTCATTTTCAACCTTACAGCTAGTGCATTCTTTGCTTCTGTCATCTCTTCTGCATTATCCGTAATAATAATCAGATCGTCAACATAAACAGCAAACAATTGATAAGTTACCATCTGATTTGTAGTAAAGACATGAATCTGCAGTAGACTTCATATATCCATGCTGCTCCATAAAGTCATGAAAATGTCTTGCTCCAACATCTAGGGGATTGCTCAAGACCATAAATTGATTTGTTTAGTTTACAAATTAGATACTTCTTCCCATCAGCAGTGAACCCCTCAGGCTGACACATGTACACTTCATCTTCTAGTTTGCCATTCAGGATTGCTGTGACGACATCCATTCGATGCGCAAGTAGTCCCTTCTTTGTTGCAAAGGCCGGCAATGTTCTCATTGTGTCTAGACGAAGAACAGGTGCATACGTCTCTCTCTCCAAACTCTATTCCATGACGTTGTGCATAACCCTTTGCGACTAATCTGGCCTTGAAACGTTCAACGTCCCCATTACTTTTGTGTTTTACTTTAAACACCCATTTGCAATCAATAGGTTTCTTCCTGGGAGGTAGCTTGACAAGATCCCATGTTTCCATGTCTATGAGGGATTTGTATTCTGATTCACATGCAGTATTCCATTCTATTGCTTCTTCACTTTCCATTGCTTCTCTAATACTCTGAGGCTCTATAATATCTGATACATTCAAGGCCACATGAAATGCTTGATGTGTGAGCTCCGTTAGATCGGCATATTCTTCATAGCCAAAACGAACTGGTTGTCTTGATTCTCTCATCGGTCTACTAACTTTGGTGCCACCATCATCATTACTGCTTGGAGATGAGTTGCTAACATCATTTGCTTCTTGAATATCTTCAGAACTACCAGATGTGATTTCGATATATTCATTCACTTCTTGCTTCTTTCTGCTGACAGCGAATTCCTTTTCATTGAAAACTACATCTTTCTTCAGCACAGCTTTTCGTTTGGTTTCATCACATAAACGATCTATTTTGCTGCTGTTACAATAGCCAAAACATTGGATTTTCTTAGCCTTTTTGTCAAGCTTCTTACGGAGCGCTTCTGGAATGTGTGCATATGCAGTACAACCAATAACTTTTAAATGACGATTATCATGCTTGTAACCATGCCATTTCTCAAACGGTGTGATGTTACATTCGAGTGAAGATGAGCATGTGCAATTTCTTAAATATGCAGCTGTTGAAATTGCCTCTGCCCAGAACATACTTGGCAGATCAGCATGTGCAATCATAGTTCTCGCAGATTCCATCAGCGTTCTGTTCATTCTCCCTGCAATACCATTTTGCTGAAGAGTGTAAGGTACAGTTGGCTCGGCAATGATCCCTTCTGATTTGAGAAGATCTTTGAAATCTTGTGAAACAGATTCTCCATCATTGTCAAATTTCATCTTGTCAATTTCTTCACCAGATTCTTTTGTCACTAGAGTCTTGAATTCTTTAAATTTTTGTAAAACTTCTGATCGATGTCGAATAAAGTAGACAGCACAACATCGACTGGAGTCATCAATGGATGTTACAAAATATTTGTGCCCGGCAATTGATTGTGTTTCCATAGGTCCACATACGTCAGGCAAGCTCAAGTTTCTTAGTTGACTTTACTTCATGCTTTGCTTTATACGGCTTCTGTTTCATATTTCCTTCAACGCAACTTTCACAGAATGAAGTTCTAGAATCTTCCTTCAGATCCATATACCCTCACCAAACCTTCTCTGACCATGAGTTTTAGCCCCGGGGGTAACTCCCATATGACGGCTATACGGGGACATGCCACTTTTTTGGGTCCATATTCCAGCTGAGATAAAACTTTTTGGGTATGAGATATCAAATTTTGGAGCTTTTGGGTATCCTATTTTTGACTTTTTCAAGAATTTTTGAATTTTTTTTTTCATTTTTGTGTATTTACTTAAAATCAATCAACCTGCTAGCACTTTTTGGGTAGCATCAACAGAATTTTTGGAACTTTTTGGGTACTTTACGTTTTTCCAAAGTGGCACTTCCTTCGTCCCTGAAGAGCTGGAGTTACCCCCCCCCCCGGGTTTTAGCTGTTGTTCATTCAGGTTTCCAAAACGTTGGTGCCATAAGTTTGCATCAACCTTTGTAGTGGCGGTAGTGGCTGTATTATTTGAGGTATTCCTACATATCAATTAATATAACTTCCATTTATGGTACCAACCCCACATAAAACTCCATCCTCATCTTTAATCCAGCATTTACTGTGACCAAATTGTAAAAACTTACCACGTTCAGTAGCAGCTTTCACAGAGAAGAGATTACTTATTAATTGAGGTACCAGTAAAACATCATGAAACATAGCTGACTTGAAATTGCCTTTTGAGATCATGATCTCACAAGTCACAACCAATATATCCAGGGTTCAAGACCTCCACACTTCCATCGTCATCCAATGTAACAAACTTCTTTACATCCAACTCTCTAAAAAACATCAGCAGCTTCTTCTGAAATGTCATATGACTTGATGCTCCTGAAACAACTATCCAATTGCGTTCTTTTACAACATTTAATTGATGGCCTGCAACAAACGCACTCACAGTTGATCGTCTACCATGGTCAGAGTCAGAATCAGACTCATTTTGATTATTTTCTGAATTTCTGAGGTTGACATGATGCTTCTTATGATTGAATTTCCTTCTACTTTTGTGAGGACAGTTTTGCTTGTAATGACCATATTGGTCACAACCATGACATTTTACGTTACTCAGTCCATTTCCCCTTCTACTTAATAAAGCTGAGTCATTCTTAGCAATACTATCATTTCATATCATCCATTCTTTGTGCTTGGTTTCTTCACGTAATAATGCTTGCTGTCCAAACTAATGTCATCAACACGTGCTTCTAGAACAGTCACAATAGTAGAATAATTTTGCGAAAGACTTCCCAATAATGTGACCACTTGATCTTCCTCAGAAATAGGTGATCCAATGGCTCTTAGTTTGTCCACCTTTCCTTTCATCATCTTCAATTGATCTTCCATAGAAGAAGAATCTTCCATTTCAGCTCTGAAATATTTCTTCTTTATAAACAACTTGTTAGCAAGGCTTTCTCTCTCAAAATGATTGCAAAGAGCATCCCATGCAGGTTTGGGTTCTTCAAAAGATGTTATCAAATACAATTGACTGGTTGTTATTGACATACAATGAGAAAAAATGCCTTTTTGACATTTCTGTTTAAATTTTAGCTGATGTTTTGCTGAACCAGGTTCTGCTACTGTCTCTGTGCCATTTACAAAGCCCCAAACACCCTCAAAAAGTAGACAGTGCTTCATTTGAAACTTCCATGTCATCAAATTTGTTGAATTCAACTTATCAATTGACCACTTCTCATCCATGATGTTAACAATTCTTTTCTTTTTCTCCTGGCAGTGAAAGGATTCCTTATACCAATTTAACTTGAACAATATTAGTAAGTAACGTCTAATTAACAACTCAACATTTCCATATAATAAATTTCAATTATAACACAAAGTTTCAACAGTGTGCTGGGCCCTTAACCTGTTAGATTTAAGTCAAGAATAAATCAACACAAAAAGATAACACGCCTTCATAGGATATCCGCCATCTTGTACTAATACTCATACTAGTACTAGTGCTAGAGCACATGGTCATAAGATCATGTAAATTACATTACATAATACAACATCATCTATCTGAGAATAGCAATGCCAGTATCAGTATTGATAATGCAAGCCCTATCGTTGACAAACAAACAAAAAACAACAAGGCTGTCCGTCATTAATAAAATTCTTAAACAATCTAAAATTTTCTAATGATACAGTACATTGTTTATGAGTCCCGATTTCGATGAAAGATAAATAGAGTACATTCCGGGGTACAGTCACCTACTATAGAAAATTACACCTCGGGCTAACAGCAAGTATATAAATTATTAAATCCGAAAGTTATAGCCAAATTTAACATAGTATTAACATTGAGATTACATCCCATACTAACAGCAAGTATATTATTACAAATAATTTCAAATTAGGCCCCAAAAAATAAAAAAAACTATATAGTCTCATTTAACACAGTAATAACATTAACATTAATTTAACATAAAATTAACATATTCAAGTAATTGAGAATTAATATATAATCATTTGAATTGCAAGCATGTAAATTAATCACTCAAAATGATTTATGAAATTAATGTTTCCATTTCGTTTACAATTTCCGTGTCAGTCACCATTCACACATTTGAGCTAGCATGATGAATGATGTTTTACCACTATTGCTTGCTTCAGAATTATTCTTAAAATCTAAGTTATACCAGAAAGAGTACTCTGAACCCTGTGATAAATAGAAATATGTTTCCGTAGCTACATATCGTGTTGTCATCCCATTGCCTTCAAATTCAGAAAACACTTTTTGGTAAATGATGATTTTATCACGAAACCCTTCAACAAGTATAATGGAATTGGCTTGCCATGGGATATTATTCCAGTAACAGCCAAATGGCATATGCACATGAGGCATTGAACAAGCTAATCCACCATCAACATGAATTAACTTGATTTTGTAGTATGCAGTTGGTAATTGGAAAATGAATGTTCCTGGTTTATCATCTCTGCTTTCCACGTTAATGATGTCTCTTGTTGCTCTGATAAAGCCTGCAAACAAATGTAACACAAGTTTTTTGCTTCTTTCAAGGGTTGAGGTTCTAAGCATGTTTTGTCTGGCTGAGAAGCTCTCTCAGAATTGTGACGAACATTTGGAATGTCAGAATGTAAATTTGAGAATACATAAATGGTAACGAAATAATGGAAAAGATGTTCATACTGGATATGCAAGCAACAAACTCTGATGAAGGATCAGATCTAGAAATGATCGGTCATGGTTAATTGTTACTCTGTAGAGTGTAGACCGTCTGTAGATTTTTTCAGTAACTCCAAAGCGTAATGCGTTGTGTTTTGTTTGAAATTTAGGCATCTGCAGTCTGCAAGGGTACCTGTTTTGGAAGGAAAAAAATAATTTTGGACCCTGACCGGTGTAATAAGTGATTTTATGCATTTTAGATATATATTCTTTCTTTCTCCTGTTTTTCCCAAAAACTTTTTTTTATTTGATGCTTTCTCTTCCGCCGAAGATTTCAAATCAAGATCATGAAAAAAAGTTTTGTTCTGTTTTGTTGAAAAATAAATGTTCGCTTGGATTTCATTGTCTTTAAATACTTGGATATGGAAGACGGAAAATAATTAAATGGATTCCTTAGTTTGAAGAACCGGATGCCGTAGTGTTGTCTGTGACAGCTTCAACTTTCCCTTTGCAGTAAGCCCGTATATTATCGTCCCTGATTATCGTAGACCTCCAGCTTCTTGCATGATATGTCATCAGAGCTATTATTAAAAGTTTCATCGCACAATCAACATTTTCAATGAATTCAATTAATCATACAAAGTGGTCTGATTTTCCTGCAAATTTATAGAAATCACAAGAGTTTTTTCACGAATCATGGAAAATTATTCTGCATTTTGCCTCTTTGATTTTAAAACCTTGTCCATATTGATGTTTCAGTGTCTTATCTAAATTCTAGCTATGCCAAGACACGAAATAAAAATTTAAGTCGTCTATTATAGCCATTCAGAAAATCACCATCTACAAGGAATGCTCAATAACTACGTTGAATTATGTTAAAATATTTAGTGAATTAGTATGATATACGTTTACATATCTTCAAAATAAAGTTTATTCATCCAAAGTTTTAAACGGCCAATGTATGGCTTTCACAAATAATCTGCGGCTTTGGCTTATGCGAATATGAAATCAACGCAAAATATGTCCGCTTTATGAAATTCCTTAAAATGTTAGTTTTTCAAGATTTTTCTTCCGATCAAATACAATCAAGAATGGGACAATTAATGAAGCAGCAATATTCGCCACATATAATATTAATTCTATAAAAAATGTTTTATGTAAAGCCAGTGTTTATATAATGATGAATTTAAGAAGGATTCGTATGGCGTAGCACTTCAAAACTACATCGCCTTAGTTTGTAGTTTATTTATTGCCACTTTCTTTTTCTCGTGTACAGAAACTATAGGTTCATTATATAGCTGAAGATAAACTGTCCTCCTGAGTCACACCTTGATTCTGCTTAATAGATTCACAGAGTCGAATTCCGTCGTGGATTTTGATAAAATTTCCTTTTAGTAGAACACCTATTAAACGTAGAAGTAGACCATTTATATCAAATTGTTCTTTAAGCTTGACAAATAACAAATCTCTATTTACAACATCAAACGCCTTCTTGAAGTCAATAAAGGCGCAGTAAGTTGAGCTTGGTGTGGCAGTAAATTGAGTTTTTATATCATTAATAAGGATAGATAGGGGCATCAGAGTGTTTTTGCCTTATTGAAAGCCGTATTTTCCTGATGGAATTAGATGAAATAGATTTGCCTTCAGACTTTTATTAATCAAAGATGTAAGTACTTTTAATGGACAGCAGAGTAGGGCAATCCCGCGATAGTTATTAGGATCTTGTGCTGAGACTTTTCCTTCATATAGTAATTTAAAAATGCAATCTTTCCATCGCGAAGGAATTTACCCCAATATTAAACATAAATTAAAAATTTCCGTCCAATAAGGAAGAAGAATATCAAGAGAGTAATATAAATGTTCGTTTGTTATACCATCTAAACCCAAGGCCTTGCGTGTCGATGTTTGTATAATTGTCTGTAAAACTTCTTCTTCATCGAATAATTGATTGTACCAGGGCAGGTTTTTGGAGTCATCAGGATTTGTGCAAATATCGATACCATCAAAATTGAATTCAGGAGACTTATTGTTCGGGTCAAGTAAATTTTTGAAATGCATGGATAGTACAGAGAGTGGGATCGATGTACAGAATTGTTTTGAATGTTTTGTAAATAGTAACCAAGGCTTTTTGTTAACTTTTTCTAGAAGATCACAAATGGATTTCTCTCTATGAAAATGACCACCGCTATGCTCCAGTTCTGCAATCAAGTGGATGGCAGTTGTCAAATCAACCAAATAGACATTATATCACGCGCCTATCAATCCACGGTTTTCATCATCTTTTCTGTATGACTAGTGGATTCCATCACCCTGATGAGGCATGTTTATGTAAACAATGCGGGTTATCTTCATCGTATTTGCACCATATTCTTAATTCGCAAGATGCAGTCACGCGACAAATATCAACACACAGCTGGAAGTCTTGGTGAAGCACCAGACACTACTAGTACAAACCTTTGCTAAATATAGCACATTCTAATCTCATTTAAGACTTCGCTGAAAGTCCAATTCATATTTTGAGAATGGAATCGTGATATATAAAAATTCAGACATCATAAAGCAATTCTGTAATCTTTTTCCCGTCTCTATGACCATTTTATATGCATTTGAGTTAAGAAGGGTTTGACCGTAAAATTACTGCCCTTGTAAAAGCTGTCCTGCTGTGATTCTATTGTTTGATCGGTTCAACACCTCTAATGCACCTTGCGAATTGTTCAAGTATCGAGTCCTATACCGATTTTGTTAAAAATATAGAGCAAAATAATGCTATTTGAATTAGAAAAAAAATTATTAATATAACTAACTACAGTAATTACAAATTAGAACCAACTAGACAGATAACTATGTATCTAGCAATTCATAAAAAGTTTGCCCAGAATTGGGCGTAAATAAAAAATAAAAATAAAAAAATAAAAAAATTATATAGTCGAACACCTATCTAGCAATCTATCTAGACAAATTTCTGTTCCGCTTAGTTTAAATAAACATAATAAAAAGCAAAATTATTTTCACTTCGTTTGAGGCTGTGTCGTTGGTATTTTGTAGATAGATCAGAATGTAAACACCCGATTCAAGTCACGCGACTACTTAGCTATATTTGTCTATTGGCTTGTTTATGTGCTTGTGGGGTGATTTTTAGTATATATATCATTTAGTTTATCTTTTCACTTGAAAATGGCAGTAAATAATGTTGACCGAAACGTTGCTTAAAATAACAATAATATTGTCGTATAGCTATAGCTGACTTTGCTATAGCGACATTGAGTCCCAGCGAACACAACGACGGTCAAACTGGAACTAATTTATTATTCAAACTACACATAGATAGATTACAGGAATTACATAGGGTGATGACGTCAATTACACATAGAATTACAACTTCGCATATTCAAGACAGAACAGCTTGATTATTACAAATTACAATACACAACATCCCCCTTCCAACTTTAAGGAGTGGCAATCATACTTTTACAAATTTTATCAAACAATTTCTAGCAACTTACGATAATACATTGTTAAACAAAACCTTTAATGTTTCTTGACAAATCCCTGCATGTTTCAGCAGTTTATAAAGTCCATTGCATGTTTCAGCAGTTTCCTTGCATGTTTCAGCATTCCCTGCATGTTTCAGCATTCCTTGCATGTTTCAGCATTCCTTGCATGTTTCAGCATTTTCAATAGTGTCGTTGTTTTTTTTTTTAGCAGAGGTGATTTAATTTGCAATACTTCGTCTCGTCCATGTGTCGTACTTTAGCAGAGGTGGTTTAACTTGCTTTTCCTGTTTATCTTCGCGTTTCTTTTAAGCAGAGGTTGTTTAACGTGCTTTTCTGACGTTTGGACAATTGAATGTACTGCTGTATATATGTTCAATTTTGAGCAACAATATTATGTATGACGAGCTGAAAACAATGTGTTTGGCTTTTGTTATAAGCCTACACAGTTTTCATTATTCATTGGAATCGTGCTCCTTCAAGTACTTCATATTTATTGTTTATATATATATTATATTATATTATATTATGTATTATTTATTTATTGAATTCTAAGGTATTAACATGACACTTAAAATTAAAATTAACACTCAACTGTTGTATCTCGTGATAATTCACACCTACTAATTAATGTAAATAACATATAATCTATTGCGCAGCAACTAATTCGGCTCATTCATGTCACTATATTACTAGCACCATTATTATAACAATATTATATCCTATCAACTGCGCCATGTTCTGTTCGTATTAGAACCAATACTGAAGAGACATATAAACACACATAGGGTTCAATTGGTAGGATTTGTTAATTAGATATATACTGGATAGGATATAATATTGTTATAATAATGATAATACGGTGCTAGTCTTAATATAATGACATGAGTGAACTAAATTAGTTGCTGCGCAATAGATTGATTATATGTATTTACATTAATACGAACATAGCATTAACTAACTAAATTGCATAATCAAGTTGTCATTCATGCCCGGCATTCATATTTTCCGGAGAAATCAAAACCACCGTTGTCGGTTATAATAATCTGAAATCAAAACTGTACTCCGTGCACATGACTCTACCGCCGTCGTTCACTGACAAGTGAAACTCTCCAATGAGGTATGTCTGTTTAACGCTGGTTCGTTAAGATATGGGGCCCTGCCATGTCTCTATGTTAGGCATACACCTTTTACACATCATTTCACAGCTGATCGGCCAGTTCAACATATTGTCTACAATGTAGCTAGAATTATAATTATGCTTAGGCTAGTGAGTGTGTAGGGTCATCTAAATATAACTGTTATATTCCTGTCATGTTCATGGAATAATTACTTTTTTTACATCAGAATATCCGTATTTCTATTTTAGCCTGAAATTTCAGGATCAATATAACATATTACTATATAGCCTACTAACAATCAGAGCTGTAAGGACACGCTTGTGTAGCGGCAATTGCCATTTCCCGTTATGAGGATCAGCTGTTCAACAATATGACACTAGCTATATTGATTTCAATTCTGTACAACATAGGCCTACGCAGGTTTGCAGATTTAAAATGCTATGATTGATTAGGAAAATTGCACCTGTAGAATTGAAATAGAATCGATCGATCTCCACATTATGGGGCCTATTAGCTAGTCTACTCCAGTGGGCTACTGTCATGTTTAGTTAATTGTATTCATACCTGACATGTGGACGTAGCTGGCAGCCTGGACAAGCTGATCAAGGAGTCAAAATAGTGCATACAGACTGTTTACTCCATGCCATGCACAGCAGTCGACAAACCCAGAATATAGTATTAAAGATCCCATCCTTTCGTCCAACTTGGCTCAACGCATTTAAAAGTATGAACACCAATAACTGGTCGTGAAATGCAAATCAAATTATCCATTGGGGATATTACTATCTATAAGACGTCCATGTTTATTGAAGCTATAGACGAGGTTGACGCATAGAGGCTAACGCACTGTTTTGGAATCGAGGGTCGCGTTGAAGGGGGAATCTAGAATACGGCGCGTTAGGGGTGTCCTAGATTACAGTAGTGTACTGTGCAAACGCATACTAGGTTGGTCAAAATTAAATTAAAATAGTTCAAGGCAAAATAAAATGACTACAAGAAAGACAATCGCTAACAGGTTGTTACTTTGCTGAATTTGGTGGCTTTGAAAAAAGCCGGTTTGATGACGTTGAGCGATGATGTAGACGGAGCTTATGCTTTCTTGGCTGCTTTGGCTTCGGTCTTCTTTGGCAGAAGAACAGCCTGGATGTTGGGTAAAACACCACCTTGGGCAATGGTTACTCCAGACAACAGTTTGTTTAACTCTTCGTCGTTCCTCACAGCCAATTGCAAATGGCGAGGGATAATACGGCTCTTCTTGTTGTCACGGGCAGCATTACCTGCTAACTCGAGGATTTCAGCAGACAAATATTCGAGAACAGCGGCCAAGTAAACTGGTGCACCAGCTCCAACTCGTTTCGCGTAGTTACCCTTACGAAGAATACGATGAACACGACCAACTGGAAATTGCAGACCAGCACGAGATGATCTCGATTTAGGCTTTGATTTTGCTTTACCGCCTTTACCACGTCCAGACATGATGAGAAAATTAATGAAGTAGGTTTACAGATAAATCTACGACAAACGTTTGCTTTGAGTTCAATGTTGTGAATGACTCCGGCTTGGGGCTGCGCGCCTGAAATAGTAATGAGAAGGCTCGAAAAATCTATGTCTATTGTTCTAGGCCATCCCGACGTACTGGAAAGCAATTTCAATGAGCGCCCGATCTGTTGTTTCGATTCGCGCCAATTTCGAGCCTACTCTCTCCAGGGCTCAAATACAAGAAGCCGCGCGCGAAACGATAAACTTCAGTTGTTCACAACACAAGCCTACACAGGATCACTTGTTTACCGTTGTTAGTTTTGCAACTTATTGATTAAATCATGTCTGACGCTGCAGCAGCCAAAGGAGGAAAGCAGGCACCTAAAGTCGCCAAGAAGGGAGAGAAGAAGGCCGGTATCGGCAAGAAAGGTAAAGCACCAGGAGAAAAATCAAAACGCCACCGCAAGAGACGTGAGAGTTACTCCATCTACATTTACAAGGTTCTCAAACAAGTACATCCCGACACTGGAATCGCTAGCAAGGCAATGAACATCATGAACTCATTTGTCAATGACATCTTCGAGCGTATTGCTGCCGAGGCATCTCGTTTGGCTTTGTACAACAAAAAGTCAACCATCACATCGAGGGAAATCCAAACAGCAGTCCGTCTCCTCTTGCCCGGAGAGTTGGCCAAACATGCAGTCAGTGAAGGCACCAAGGCCGTCACCAAAGGTACGAGGTACAATGGGTTATCTTGCCCAGGCCTCATCTGAAATCGCATTTTGTTCTGAGCGCCAGATTCAATTTTTATCTCATTTCATGTTGTTGTTCAACTCGTTAGCATCAATCTCATAAGAAGGAAACATGGCTCGTACCAAGCAAACTGCTCGCAAATCAACTGGTGGTAAAGCACCACGAAAACAACTGGCTACCAAGGCCGCTCGCAAGAGTGCCCCAGCCACTGGTGGTGTCAAGAAGCCCCATCGTTATCGACCTGGCACTGTTGCCCTACGAGAAATTCGTCGTTACCAAAAGTCAACTGAGTTGCTTATCCGCAAGCTGCCCTTTCAACGTCTTGTAAGAGAAATTGCACAGGACTTCAAGACTGACTTGCGATTCCAAAGCTCTGCCGTCATGGCACTGCAAGAAGCATCTGAATCATACCTTGTCGGCTTATTCGAAGATACCAACTTGTGCGCCATCCATGCCAAGCGTGTCACTATCATGCCAAAAGACATCCAACTTGCACGTCGCATCAGAGGAGAGCGTGCCTAGATCTTCTATATTCTAGTGCCTGCAAAAAACCGGCTTTTTTCAAAGCCACCAAATCAAATAAAGTTGATCATTTTTGCTCTGTCTGCCTTGATATTACTCCAACTAAATAGATCTTATTAAATCTCTGTCATAGTAACTGCCTATCATGATTACTTCTCAGGTTATCGTTCTATACATAATTACTAAGCCAGTATATGTCATTCTTGAAGTATAATGCAGTGCTACCAAAACAATAAATTACAGGCTAATGTGATGTCCCATCTCTATATAGGCGTCGTTCTGCTAGGTTAGTTACGTCCTAGTTACGGTAGCATGGCTACTAAAATGAGCCAGACAGGGTAATAATGTGGTTAATAAAATGTCGTTGGCACTGAAATCCTTGTATAATATTTGTTAATTGATATGGAAGATATATGGAGAAAATATAAAATAATAAAAAAATAAATGAAAAAAGTCTACGGCACCCATTGTTCGCAATCGGTCACCCATATCGCTACTGAGTGGGCTCGACTGGGGTTGTCTTCGGGGATCGGACGAGAACCGGATCATTCTCAGTGATATGGTCGTAGACAACAGTAAGGTACAAACTTTACTACTTAAACTTGTATCATTGCCAAACCTAAGAACAGCACCAAGTGTCACTTATAATAGGCTAATTTGTAGTTGTAGAATTAGAATAGGGTCACTTAAAATTACCAACTATCAAGTGTCGATAAATATGAATCAAACAGACATTATTTTGTAAACAGACAACAATAATCGGGGGAGACAAGCATAGATGGCATCCTTCACTTAATTTGGTGGCTTTGAAAAAAGCCGTTTTGTTGGAAGACAGACACTTTCTGAATTATTTCTTCGATGCTGCTTTGCTGGATTTCTTGGCAGGAGACTTGCTGGCTTTCTTGGTTTTGCTTGCAGCTGCCTTGCCTTTGGCCACAGGCTTCACTTTTTTGGGGGACTTGGCGGTTTTCTTAGCGACCTTGCTCTTTGGCTTGCGTTTGGCTGGTGACTTTTAGCAGCAGCCTTTACACTGGTCGTCTTCTTGGCAGCAGTAGATGCTTTTGGTTTGGCTGCAACAGCTGCCTTCTTTTTTGCGGGACTCTTCTTCGCTGCTGCTGGTTTGGGAACGTTGGCCAATTTAAAACGGCCACTTGCTCCTGTTCCTTTCGTGTTGATGATTGTGCCAGCGGTAAGAGCCTTGACAAGCGCCCTTCGAAGTGGTGCAGTAACGCTACTTGGCTCTCCTAGACCAGTGTAATTACTAACAATGTAGCTGGCAATTTTCTGTCTCGACGCGCCATTCCTCTCTTTCAGCGCTGCGATCGCCTTCTGGATCATTTCGTTGTACGTTGGGTGAAGCGATGCTTTACTGGCAGTCTTTTTTGCTACTTTCTTTGATGGGGATTTAACCATGATGAAAAATTTCAAGTAAAATTGATAAACAAGATATGAGATAACTGTGTCGTTTAACGTTTTGCTTTAAAGTGAAATGCCCTCGCGCCAACAGAACTCTTGTTTATATACTGGCTACGAGGCGGACCGTCTTGAAGACAGAGGCTCGCAACTGATTTCACTCTCATTTTTAACACAACTGTGCTTTTTCGACACACAAATTCAACAGATTCTTATCTAATATCGACAATTAAAGATGTGAAGACTATTCTGCACACAAGAACCCGTTGTTGGCTTTCGGTATCAGTTACTTGAATCCAGTTGAACACATTGTATGCCGAAAACGATGGCTTTTTCTCTCTACATCACTTCCCCGTTATGACCCCTAACATTTGTTCCCTTCAATATTTACACGCCAAATACACTCAAACGCCTTTGAACATGTACCAATTGACCACTATCATACTGAATTCAACTAGATAATCGTATGATGGTGCGTTGACGAAGTTTCATAGCTAGTTTGACATGCCTATACAGGGCATTAGAATTCTGTCACTCTGATCACGTATCTATACCGCGGGGTCGATCCGTCACTGTCCGATGGCATTAGTGGCATATATTTTGAAGATTATTACAGGTGCATGCTAACAAGCACATGTTTCAGTAGAACCTTCGAGGCAAGTCAGTTACCCTATGTGGGTGCGAACGGCATTATCCGGCCTAACATAAAACTTTCAAGGACCGGCACTTCGTAAGTACGAGTGGTATCAATTTATTGCTTGAAATAAATTGGCCGCGTGAAAACTTTACCGATCAACCAGGCTACAAACCAAAGAACACATACGTACTTGTCACGGCATGTTGTTCAATTAAGTGGCCTTCCTTCGATCTTCATGAGTACCGTCGTAATCGAAGTGCAGGGCTTGCATGTTTTTCATGTTGGTCGCACAACTCAGGTAGTAAACTCTGAAGCCAGGCATGTATACGGTTGATGAACATTTAAGATTGTAGATTCAAATTTGATTAAATTCTATACAATTATGTAGACATTTACTTTCCCAGTCGATAGAAGTCTCTCGTAATTAAATTGCAAGTAAGCGACCGTCACTCTCTCAGCTCTGTTTTTATGTAGGTTTCTAAATTTGATACGCTGCCAATATTACGGTGAAGTGACAGAGAGATTGTTCCGTGCCATAGTATTTAACTATTGCAATAGGCAATTTTAAAGGCATTCAATGCATATGCGATTATATCCACTCCTTCATAGCTATATAATTATATGATGGTTTCATCGTACATTCTGTAAATCCATATCTAGGTTGCGGCGGCAGTGTACAAATGTATAGCTTGATGGTTAATGTATAATGCACTATCAATGTAAACGGCTATACTGTTGACGATGTACCGCTTTCGTAGCAATTACTGTTAATTAAGTTTCTGTTTTCGTTTCGATACGTTCTGCAACATTTTCTGCATCAAATCATTCGACACGACTTGTAGGCCGATCATTCGATGTGATTGTGACGTTCGATGGTACCCGTTGCTTAGGGATACGCCAATCGCATAAGGGCGGCACTCGCGGGAAGTTGATTCGACTAATAAGAACAACAATCATTAGAAGCAGCAGATACCAGAGCCATCTATTTACAAGAGTTGGGACACTCATGCCATTTTTGTTTTTTGGCCTGGACTCGAGCACGTTTTTAACAGCAGTGCGCATGTGCAAGAGAAAGTTGTGTTTTTTTCAGCCATTTTGGAACTGTGTGAAATGGTTTGCGATCGTTTAACATGATGCAAGAGTAATATAACCATCTATTAGTTGTCTTTCTCCATATTTATTTGCTGGACTCTCAAAATAAGAATAAAATTTACTTCAATGTATACTTTCTTATCGATCTCTTCAGCATGTTGCTCGAAAGTAAATCAGATCAATGCTATTGGAATTGCTAAATGGACAAGGAGTTTGTGGAGTATGGACTACATCTCTTACTCTCTTACGCTTATTCTTTGCAGTCAAAGGCAACTTTTTTCTAGTTCTTGTCCCCAGTTGGAATAGTAAACAATATTTTATTTCGGTTACTATTTCGTCTATTAACACAACAATTAATAATTTAATAGCATATGTTTGTTTTCACTGATAAAAGTTGTATTTTTCCGCGCGCTTCGTTTAAAACAGGAAACCTGGTGCCAAAAGAACAAGAACCCTGGTGCCGAAAGTACGAAAATGGCGTCCAAAAATCACGTGAATGGCATCTGTCCAATAGGAGACGATAGCGGCACATGAAAGCGTGTCCCAACTCTTGTAAATAGATGGCTCTGGCAGATACGCATCAAACCTTGAGTAGATATAGGTTACTGAGAGGGGAAAACAAATAAAAATGGAGACAACAGACACAGACAACAGCAATCAGATATTCTTTGGAAGCGTTTATGAATAAGGCAGCTGAGATTGCGCAGAAATACACATCCAAACAAACTTCCTGAAAGCGAAAAGGAAAAATTAAAAATTAGCAATGACCATGCATGCAGCGACGTAGTAGACAACTTACGAACACAATTTCCAGAAATACATTGGAATACATAGCTGCCTTTCGAAGGTATGGCAAACGTGGTCACTACAGCCAGGTGGTTGGGCATTGTACAGAGGTAAATGTTCAAATGCAGGCCTTGTGATGTGCTGTGCCTATTGATTTGCAGCAGGCCGGCAGAGTACTGATTCAGTTTAGTTATTCATGGCATAAACGTATCAAAAAGAGTCCTTTACATTTCTAAATTTGAGAATCATATGGATTTCTATGCAATTAATTCACTATATCAAAGTACTTCCAACTCTTCAATATATCATTATTCCACATAAATGCATCAATATATGTACGATATCTATCGACAGAATTACACAACTAAATCCCTCCCTTCGTGCATCATAAATATCTGTGCACATCATAGCTGTAGCAAAAACAACAAAAAAATTCTTTGCTCGAATCATGGTACTTCACTGCATAATATAATAGAAAAAAAAATCAACGCTATATTACTGTAGGCCTACTTCTGAGATAGACTGGGCAATCCAAAATCCCATTCATTTCATACGCAGTAATCTCTATACCTCTATACTGCAGTCTGAACTTTTTATCGCCTATAGAGCAATATTATGTGACTTTCAAAATGAGCCTGATATTTATACAGAACAAATTCAAATTCACCAGCAGCAAGTAGACTGTCTACTCGTCAGTCCTATAACCCGGCTTTTTTCAAAGCAACCAAATCTAAGCAAAGAAAACATATTGCGTTGTCACAATTTTATCGTTTTATCTATTGTCGTAATGTTCATTTCTTACGCAGTAATCTCTATACCTCTATACTGCAGTCTGAACTTTTTATCGCCTATAGAACAATATTATTTGACTTTCAAGCGAGCCTGATATTTATACAGATACATTGACCAATTTAGTTACTAGTATATTGCAACAATTATTTTCAACTTGAATCCACCAATAGAAGACCACCCAACCATCATAAATTAATCCAGAGTTGTAGCTGATTGTAGTTGTTAGTTGAACGGAAAACAACATTTTTTTCAAATGTTTTCAAAAAATTAAAAGATTTGTGGCTTTCAATTTTTTACATGTTCATGATTTTGGTGTTGGTAGTGTTACTAATATCATATATAGATATACTATTCAACAGTATGCTACATTATGCTACATTCACAATTCTGGGAGCCAAACAGAGTAGTTGGTGGAATCGTATCAATTCGATTGCCAATAATGGTCTGCAGATATGGAGTGTCAAGTGCCGTTCAGATCTGCGTCGGCTATATAAGAAGGTCATTCCTAATTTCTGCTGTAGCAATCATTCACAATGTGTGTATGGCGCAATTATAGTGGTGTGTTTGTAACTACCGTTTATCACATCGTTCTCTACAAGTAAATAATCAACTGTAATATGTAATCTCCCTCCTTCCTTGAAACCCTTGTAGGGTCAGCAGCACTCTACATAATATACGATCAAACATAATTTAACTATGTAGTTTTATCTGAATCTGAACCCTACACAATGGTCTGAAATTGCCACACTGCATATAGCTGACTGAGCATGTATACATCCATGATTATGATTCAGACTTTACGGGGAATTTTAGGAATGTCATTTGATGACTTTGGCATTATATTTTGCAGCCCATACCTTTGCTCCTCGGCCATTACAGACAGACACCCACCTTTAAACCATAAACCAGCGTCTTACATGATAAAACACATATCATGCAATCAATTAATACTGTAGCTTGATTAAGCAAACCAATCGACTGTGTGTAATAGGGTATAGCTAAATGTTGTTATCGTTGCCATGTAATATACTTGATGTGACTTTTACGACCAATTCTATTAGACGGCCTGAATATTTCATTGACATCACTCTTATCTTGACTGGCAACACTTTCTCCTTCAAACTCATCAGATAATACGCACTGACGACCACATATCACTACAGTCAAGACGGTCAAATAGACGCACCCATAAATGTATGATTATTCAAATTTGATTCAAAGCTGTATTGTATAATTGGACTTTGAAAACACTATGTAAACTTTTCATCTAGAGAAACTGACGGACAATAGCCTACAATTAACTACCTGACAGGATTTTATACCTGATTGGTTTTCTGCAATTAAGTTATCCCTGAATACAAACAGACCACATCAATTTTATTATGTTATTTGGTCATTTCAACCTTTGAATTTCAACCAAGTGCTGTATGCATTCATGCCATTAATTATTTACAATATTCTAGTTATGAGTTTGTGTGTGGGTGTGTAAATTGCATTTGTCATTGGGTTGCTAGTGGGGCAACAGCATACTGACTATAAGCAGGCTCCAACAGGATACGAGCAGCAAATCAAGTCTCTCTAGTTACTCTTGCCACAATGGTCTAGCTTGCTGACTGCTTAGAGTTCCTCTGTCAATCTCATAATATATTATTTCGTAACTTGCTGGTAATTTTTTGATATGTTCTTGTATCAAACTTTTTATATTTACGCTGTACCGTATTTTATTATTTTTTTACCCGTGGAAGCTGTTGTGTCTCGCAAATGCGTTCAGTTACCAGACTAATTTTATTGTGCAATGCCGTACTCCTTGATAATCTAACATTAACCGTATATATGAAATTTTGTATTCAAGCGTTAACTGTCCTTTATGAATTGTCTTTTCATTCATTATTTAATTCGTGAAAAATGACACGCAAAAACAAAGGCGAACGAAACTCTGGCAAAAATCTTGCCGGGTTTCTATATCTGTAGGCCTATACTAATGCTACACATAGGCTACAAGTAGGCCTACTTAATACTCATGTTACTTATTCATTCAAGCTCCGGTATATTTAGCATTGAGCACTATACATATGCAAGTGTGGGCACTATATGTTTTATTGTCATACTATTCATTAGATCGCATAAATTAATACTAGGCCTATATGTTTTACTTAAATATATTATCATGTACTCTTTACTTTAATAGTTGAATCATCTTTATCAAGATATTGTTCTAATCAACAAGCGTTTAGTTTCTGGATAGGCCGCCATGCTGTCATTTGTACACACATGAGTGACTGGCGCACAACAAAAAATACTTGCGAAATTGGTTTCTTGCACATTCAGATGCTGCGCAATGTGATGGATTGAGCTGTTCACATAACAAATTGAAATCTAAAATCTTGAAATCCTGAAAATCTTGAAAAACTGTCGGCCTAATATGGATGAAGTTTACAGTCTGACGTTTGGACAATTGAATGTACTGCTGTATATATGTTCAATTTTGAGCAACAATATTATGTATGACGAGCTGAAAACAATGTGTTTGGCTTTTGTTATAAGCCTACACAGTTTTCATTATTCATTGGAATCGTGCTCCTTCAAGTACTTCATTTGATGGTGTCGATTTGTGTTTCTTTTAAAAGCTGAGGTGGTTTAAGATGCTTCGTTGCCTCCAGATGATTACTTTAAGCAGAAGTAATTTAACGTGCTGTATCGATCCTGTTATAACCCAATAGGGGACGCCAAATTGTCGTATAGCTATAGCTGACTTTGCTATAGCGACATTGAGTCCCAGCGAACACAACGACGGTCAAACTGGAACTAATTTATTATTCAAACTACACATAGATAGATTACAGGAATTACATAGGGTGATGACGTCAATTACACATAGAATTACAACTTCGCATATACAAGACATCATAACAGCTTAATTATTACAAATTACATTACACAACAAATATAAACTGTCGCAGGTGACTTATTGTTTGAAGTAAAGGTGTGCGTCAGATCGGATTTACCAAAAATTGATTACGGGCACGAATGCGGTACGTAGTGATCCAAATCCGATTCGATCCGAAAAAATAATCATAAATACAATTGGATCCGATCCAGAACTGAAGTTTCTAATTTAATCCGAACTAATCCGGAATTTTTGGATGAAATCTGAAATAATCCGAGTTCCACATGGCATCAAAGACATCTACATCATGTAAATATCCAATAGTCGTACGTTTTAGCCAACATAATTTAAAACAGTGGCACTCATAATCTATTGACGACGCTAGTTAAAGGAGCAAAATTGACCGGCAGGCGCTACGCACTTAGGATCACGTGCATTCTTATTTTTTATAACATAATGTTCATTGTTGACATGAATTTTATTACAAATTAGGCCTGGGTATAACAATAGTTTCAAAGCAAGGCGGTTGAATTACGCTAAGCATAAATTCAACTTGAGCTCGCAGCGGTCGCCGGTCAATTTTACCCCTTTAAATTATTCAATATGTTTATACTCACGTGGAAATTTCTCGTAATAGATTGAATCTTCTTTTACGGCTAGAGAGTCTTCTCCCATTTGTCCAATCACTGTAATTTCGAATAACTGACATAACACATTTGTCGGATTAACACCAACAACATTCATAGATTGGAAGTTTTCTTCAGCATTGAACATCATCGTGCATCTTCCAACCGTTGAATTAGTATAAGTTTTCAATGGATCACCAGAGTAAAACTTCCCTTCGTAATTTTTTAAATATTGTCCCTGGGTTGGCGACATTGCTGGTTTTCCTGTGCAGGTTTGACATCTCACGCGACAATAGAATTCAAATGTTAGAATGAGATGTACTAGAATTATTCTTTTCATATTATCACGTTGCATTTTGAATATCGTTTCTCGTTCTTCTTCAAGTTTGAAAGTGTAAATTATTCTACTGCGAGTTGCGTCGACAGTTCTGTCTTCCTTCTCTCTAACAAATACACCCGTATAGGTTATTAAATATTTATAACGTTATAATATTTTTGTATTGATAAGTTTCCCCTTATTAGTAATGAAGGTGAGGACAAAGTTGTTTGATGTTTCGACGATTGTTTGCAATTAAGGCAAATCAGGCCCACACGCTATTGCTTTTGCTCCCGCTATTGCTATGGCTCGCAAGGTGTTGATGTATTTTCAATCCAAAAATTATTCAATTTAATCCTACAACTACTCAACTTAATCAAAATTATTCAATTCCATCCTAAAAAAATTCAATTCTAAGCAAAAAGTGTTCAGTTTAATCCGAAAAAGTAACCAACTCAATCCGAAAAACGTTCAACTCAATCCGAAATGTATTCAATTCAATCCGAAATGTATTCAATTCAATCTGAAAATATTCACTTCAATGCAAAAAGGGTTCAACTCAACCCAAAAAATATTCAATTCAAATCGAAATGTGCTCTTGAAAACTTAAAAAGCTTGAAAACTTATACGGTAAGTAATTTCATTGAATTATGAATATAATTATTCATAGGATTGAATTGAATAAATTTTATTTACTGAAATTAATATAAATTATATTGAAATTGATTATATTTCCGTTTGAATTGAACGTTTTTCGGATTGAGTTGGTTACTTTTTCGGATTAAACTGAACACTTTTTGCATAGAATTGAATTTCTGATAAAGGTGTGTTTTTTTAATAGAAATATCTAAAGCCAATGCAATATTTGATAACAAAATAACAAATTATGTATCCATTATTCTCAGACATATTGGAGTCCGGCTGAAAGTCCTTCAGTATTGGCTCGAACACGATGTATATCTATATATAATCCGCTACCCTATCGTCTAGACTAAGCTTCGTAAAAATCTGGGCATAAATACAAGCTACTGGAAGCTGATGAAATACAATGAACCTGCTGGTATAACACATAACATTTCAATAACCTATTACTAAGGTGAAAAAAGGAAAATGAGAGAGGTCACCGATCTTTTGCAATTATCCTTCCAAAATTGAAAAAAATTTGGACCAAAATTAAAAATACAAGTAGAAGCTAAACGTAGCAAAATAAAAATTTTCATTGCAAAGAATTCCCTAAATATAAAAGTGCTCCACTAGTAATAAATGCATGTGATCCATTCTGTATAAGTTGTTCATAAATGAGATGTGGATTTAAAAAGAAGGTGTGAATCTTTGATAATGATCATCATGATTTCCTTATTATTTTTTGTTTTTCTTATGATATAGAAAACGGCTGGTGCAACAGATGATGACTGGGGAGTCTTCCAGTACTTCGATGCATGATTTAAAGAACGTTGATTGTGAAATCGACAGCATGAAGAAAAAGCTGTCCAGTAAAATGTTGTACTGAACTAAACTAAGCAATTGGCGCAATTATACTATAGAAAATATTAGCCTGAGCTCATTCATAAAATTAAAATGACTGGAAGTGCCAGTTATTGAATAGATAACGACAAATTCATATAAAGAGAAACCCTTAGCAACTATATTTTATCCAAGTTGATACTAATACTTTGGATAAAAATGGCCGTGGTCTTTTCTCTCCTGTTGTCTTCAAAAGGATGGATCTAAGTTCGTCAAGGAAATGTTTTGTTTCATTACCAAAAGTACTTAGAGTCTCGATTCCAATGGATTGCACATATATATATATATATTTTATACCCGATTTTATATCGTTATAGTG
This sequence comes from Haliclystus octoradiatus, assembly GCA_916610825.1. Taxonomy (NCBI): domain Eukaryota; kingdom Metazoa; phylum Cnidaria; class Staurozoa; order Stauromedusae; family Haliclystidae; genus Haliclystus; species Haliclystus octoradiatus. The sequence goes on along the minus strand of OU744450.1, from coordinate 21,452,416 downwards.
GTTAGTTATTTCGTTTGATACTTTTTTGGGGAGAGTAAAATGGACTTCAAACATTCATTAAATTAAAAGATGTTTCGTATACACAAGATCACATTGCGAAATACTTTAATAAGCTAGCGGCTTCATATAAAGACATATATGAATTACATATATATTGTATCTTCCTTTTAATCAATTTCAAAAGCAATAATATGTTCCTCTATAAATAAGTGGATTGAAAGTGCAGTCGGCAATTGTTTTGTCGCGTTAAAAGTGACTGTTGTTTCGAGCGGCAATTCATCTCTGTTGGCTTTCTTATAACAATCTTATTATACAGATACGCCCCCATGTGAATTAGTATGATACACGTTTACATATCTTTTATTAATCCAAAGTTTTAAACGTCCAATTTATAGCTTTTAGAAATAATCTACGGCTTTGGTTTTTGCGAATATGCGATATCAAAGCAAAATATGTCTTTATGAAATTCCCTGAAAAGTTACTTTTTCAAGATTTTTTTTCAGATCAAATACAATAAAGAATGGGACAATGAATTAAGTAGCAATATTCGCTACTTGAAATATTAATTTTATAAAAAATGTTTTATGTAAAGGGTGTTAATATAATGATGAATTTAAGAAGGATTCGTATGGCGTAAAACACTTCAAAACTACATCGCCTTAGTTTGTATAGTCTAATTATTGCCACTTTCTTTTTCTCGTATACAGAAACTATAGGTTCATTATATATAGTTGAACAACTATCTATCAATCTATTTAGAAAAAATTCTGTTCTGCTTAGTTTAAATAAACATAATACAAAGCAAAATTATTTTCACTTCGTTTGCGGCTGTGTCGTTGGTATTTTGTAGATAGATCCGAATGTAACCACCCGATTCAATTCACGCGACGTCTTAGCAATATTAGTATATTGGGTTGTTTATGTGTTTGTGGTGTGATTTTTAGTATATATATTATTTAGTTTATCTTTTCACTTGAAAATGGCAGTAAATAATTCTGACCGAAACGTTGTTTAAGGTAACAATAATATAAACTGTCGCAGGTGACTTAATGTTTGAAGTAAAGGTGTGCGTCAGATCGGATTTACAAAAAATTGATTACGGGCACGAATGCAGTAGTGATCCAAATCCGATTCAATCCGAAAAAATAATCATAAATACAATTGGACCCGATCCAAAACTGAAGTTTCTAATTTAATCCGAACTAATCCGGAATTTTTGGATGAAATCTGAAATAATCCGAGTTCCACATGGCATCAAAGACATCTACATCATGTAAACATCCAATAGTCGTACGTTTTAGCCAACATAATTTAAAACAGTGGCACTCATAATCTATTGACGACGCTAGTTAAATTATTCAATATGTTTATACTCACGTGGAAATTTCTCGTAATAGATTGAATCTTCTTTTACGGCTAGAGAGCCTTCTCCCATTTGTCCAATCACTGTAATTTCGAATAACTGACATAGCACATTGGTTGGATTAACACCAACAACATTCATTGATTGGAAGTTTTCTTCAGCATTGAACATCATCGTGCAACCGTTGAATTAGTATAAGTTTTCAATGGATCACCAGAGTAAAACTTCCCTTCGTAACTTTTTAAATATTGTCCCTGGGTTGGCGACATTGCTGGTTTTCCTATGCAGGTTTGACATCTCACGCGACAATAGATTTCAAATGCTAGAATGAGATGTACTAGAATTATTCTTTTCATATTATCACGTTGCATTTTGAATATCGTTTCTCGTTCTTCTTTAATTTTGAAAGTGTAAATTATTCTACTGCGAGTTGCGTCGACAAATCTGTCTTCCTTCTCTCTAACAAATACACCCGTATAGGTTATTAAATATTTATAACGTTGTAGTATTTTTGTATTAATAAGTTTCCACTTATTAATGATGAAGGTAATGCTTAGACGATTGCTTGCAATTAGTTGGCAAATCAGGCAGACGCACTATTGCTTTTGCTATGGCGCGCCGAATGTTGCAGTATTTTCAATCCAAAAAATATTCAATTTAATCCTACAACTATTGAATTTAATCAAAATTATCCAATTCAATCCGAAAAATTTTAATATTGTGAAAAGGGTTCAATTTAATCACAAATTATATGGGAAAAGTGTTCAGATTAAAACAAAATCAACTCAATATGGAATATATTCAATCAATACGAAAAGTGATCAACTCAGTCCGTAATATATTTAACTCAATCCGAAAAATACTCCATTCAAACAAAAAAAAATTCAATTCAACATGAAAAATATTAATTTCAGTATATAAAAATTAATCAATTCAATCCGAAATAATTATATTGATAATTCAATTTAATAACTTAGAGTAGACGTTTTCAAGCCGCCTTTTGATGCAAAACAATCCAATTCAGATAAAGGCGTATTCTTTTTTAATAGAAAATATCTGAAGCCAAAGCAATATTTAATAACAAAATAACAAAATATGCCCCTCAGACATAATGAAGTTTGACTGAAGTATTAATTAGCTCAAACACGATGTATAATCTATACTACCCCCTATCCCGTTGTCTAGACTAAGCTTCGTAAAAATCTAGGCATAGATACAAATTACTGGAAGCTTTATTAGATACATCGAACCTGCTGGTATAACACGTAACATTTCAATAACCGATTACTAAGATGAACAAAAACGACATGAGTTAGGTCGCCGATCTTTTGCAATTAGCCTCTTAAAATTTGTTAGAAGCTATAACAAACCCGACAGAGCAACAAGAAGAAAGAGGTGGATCTCGATGACAGTATACATCAGCAACAACGAGCAGAACTGATATGAGTTCTGTTATGTATTTATGTATCATGCGCATGCGTCAACATGTTAACAACTACGATGGCATTGCTCAATTCATATAATCAGAGGTGTTGTGTTAATTAACCAGTGTAGGACATCGACAAAGTATCAGGGCTGTCAGAAAATGTTTGGTATCTTAAGCACTTTATCAAATATTTTCTGTAAAATATATAGCCCCCTCCTCGGTGGAACCATAGCGCCCTTGTAGGGGAAATCCTGGATCCATCCATATTGAAAAGAGAATAAAAGGTCAATTTTTAGCTGACAATATTCGAGTGAGACAAGACAAGTTTGTTTAGACGATATGCTCATGTTCCAGATTACAAAATTCAAGAACTAATAGAACGGTATAAAACTCTGACTACACAACTGTTGCTACCGACCGTAGCAACTCCGGATGTAATTGTGATGTAAATTACTATGCCACCTGACCCTTCAATGAAAATAATCATTACGACATAAATAAGTCATTAAAAGGGATATTTGTAACTTATTTTCAAAGTTATACAACGCGGGACAAATAATTTATTTTTTAATTGGTTGTACGTACGGACGAATAATAATGTATTTTTTTATTGTTAGTACGTACTTACGAATAATGGGGATTTAGTTTGGTATTCGTCCCCAGATTACGGACTAATAACCTAAATTTTTCGTTATTCGTCCGTACGGATCAATAAGGATAACCTTAACAATAACAATGTCAGTAAAAATGAACACATGCCGAAGATCTGACGTAATCACACAGGGCAAGGGATTTAGTTTATGTCAAGATGAGCAAATTAAACGAATGGTGAACAATTCTATCAATGGAATAAACATCTGCATAAATATGAGTTATCAGCTATTTCTTGGACGCCGATACAATGTTTGCTTTGAAATAAACCGCTTTCGCGTGAAAGACCATATTGAGATCGAAAATACAAGTTGCTTTGACTTCATTATAATGAATCCACCTGTTATAGCTAGTTAGCTAGTTTTACTACATAACTTCATCTTTTTTGCTTGGGCCTTTGTTTGTCAAGTCACTGGTTAGTATATATTACCAAGGAAACAAAGAAATGCGGTTCCAATGTGATAAATATTTTTGATATTTCTCAAAAGCCGGTCAGCCGGAACACTACTATAGTAATAGTAGTTCATACATATATTTTTGCATGCAATTCGCGGTAAAAGATAATTTGCTATGATACATTGATTTGGTCAGGGGTATTAACATTTGACAAATATTGTACATTTTGTTAGAATCAAATTAAAATTAATGACATCAAGTATCATTTAGTAGAAGTAGTTAAATTTTACTTTAAAACGGCTAAAATTGATAATGTAAATGACATTCGTTAAAATCAAACTAAATTAAGTTATGACATGGAGAATTTTTTAATTTTTTTTAATTTAAAGGCTAAAACTGATAGTGTCGATAGGATATATGAAAGCTAGATGTGGCTTCATCATAAAATATTAATAAAGCGGAAAATTTAAACTATGAAAGTTATGATACTCAATAGAGCTAATGTTCATCATCGCTTTTCTTGACATATGACATATATGACAATATTCCTATGGCTCTGAGTATTATATATCGATAGGTAGAATTCACTGATCTATGTAATAGCTAGTTAAATCAATGGTAGAATTCATCATCATGATATATTCAAAACGCGTCAATATTTTCTAATCCTATATCCTGTTTTAAAAAATATATTAGGATTGAGAATTGTTTGAGACGAGACCATGGACGAGACAACGACAAGACTCGTTTTCTCAATTCGAAGATGAGGCTGAAAACTCATAATGGCTGTCTACAACGAAAAAAATTAGAAGTTTGTTTGTTAATTACAGAGCACAGACTATAGTATTATACCACTACCGCTACAGCATAGACACTAATAAAAACGATAACTATTTCTGACAATTTTGCAACTTCGTGTAAGTAAAGAAATGCCTTACAAACTTAGGTCCGTTATTCGTGGTCATGAGCTAGACGTACGTGCTGTTTCTGCGGCTTCTTTTCCAGAGAATGCTATTTTGTCTGCATCAAGAGACAGGACTTGTAAACTCTGGTCGCAACCCGACGATTCTACTGATCAGAACTTTGTCGAAAGAAATATATTCACTGGACATTCAAAGTATGTTGCAGCTGTTTGTCAATTACCTCCTACTGATAAGTACCCAACTGGTAAGTATATAAGCAATAAAGCAAAGTCAAATAGTCAATGCTATTTTTGATCGCTCATCCATATTATTACCCGATGTTGTGCTTCTTGTGTTGTTATGTAGGTCTTATGTGTGTCCAGTTGCCATGAACATGACAAACTGTTGTCAGAAATATGACAGGTTGTGTCTTGTCTCTTGTGTTTTCTAATTAATATGAATTGCTGAAATTAAATAATAATATTGAATCATTTTTGTACCACCACTCCAGAATTCACTCCACATTTTACAGTTGACCAGGTAGCCTAGCCACTTTTCAGAGTACGGCAGTCAGCAGTAGTAGAATTAGAAGTATAGACGGTCACATTATAGGAATGTGCTGTCCCGCTTTTGCCAGTCTGCAAATATTGGCAATCTCGACGAGATCTCGGTGGCGGCAGCGCCAAAAAAAGTTAGCAGCGAGGTGGCAAATGATCAAATTTGACTTCAGGCGCATCAAAATCCATAATTTCAGCAAAGTTTATGAAGAAAATGACAAAAAATTCATCTTCAACTGCCGAGTTTTGATGAAAACTGTAGATTCAGGGGCGGCAATCCCGAGAAAAATTTTCATCTCTGGGGTGCATCTGCCGTGCTTTGACCGGCGGGGTCTTTTGCCTACCATATTTTCTACACAAAGAACACCACAAAAGACTGTCAGACATAGCTGACAAAGAAACTTGTAAAGAAGACAATTCAAGATTCAAAACATTAAGGATTTAGATCTTACTTGCTCATAGCCCTGTCAATAATTCTCCTTTGGTTTCGATTTGGTGTAATGAAGTATGTCATTTGGTGGTTGTGAAGCATGCAACTTTGATATCTCAGCATGACCTAAAAAGACATATGACGTTGATGAGCAATAGCATAGGCAGAAGTAGAAAGTTTTATATAATCTTAGTATGTACAGTTGAACTCGGTTAATATCCCCTCTGTTAATATCCCACTCTGCTTAATATCCCCACATAAAACTGATTTCTATTTTCCATTCTCCATACAAACTCTCATAATTCTACCTCGCTTAAAATCCCACCTCGCTTAATGTCCCACTTTTCATCCGATCCAGAGGGGGGATATTAAGCAAGTTCGACTGTAGTAGGCTTATACAGGGTTGTTGGGTTGGTGTGTTCCCAAAGCATGCCGAAGCATAGCATCATTATAATTTGAATCAAGACGAGTCAATAGAATGATCGGGAGAACCCACGTTTCAGATGTATATAAACGAACAGGTTATATGTCCATTGTGTGTCTGAACAGATCTAAAAGATCAATCAAAAAGCAACACAGGCAACTCCTCGGTAGTAGAATATGACTCGCTTATAATCTTATTACAAGTTTATCAATTCTCCTTCAAGTTGATCATTCAAGGTCATAATATTTGTTAAGCTGAATTTTGAAGAGTTTACTAGATTGGTCGCTAGATTTCAAAATAATTTCATCTACGCATGCCCATGACACACAATCTAAAAACAATCTTTATCAACAAAGTAACAGCATCTGGAAAAAACAGCATTTTTCAAATCCATCTCAAGGAATGGAACTGCATTCCAGAAGATATCGGATCATTGTCACTAAAAACTTTAGAATTGCTATAATAAATTTAGCCCAATAAAAACTTATTATTTACCGAATATAATTTAGTTAAATGTTTTATTCTAACAGTTTTGTAGTATTAGTTGATAGTTATATTCACCATATTTACATTATGTATTTATACTACAGTTAAACCTGTATATAACGGCCAGCTACCAGAGATAGGTAAATTGACTAAGTGCTATAGACAGGTGGCCTTTATTTACAGGTTCGATTCAATAGAAAATGCTATTTTAGACACTGAAAAAGTGACCACTATAGACAGATGGCCGCTGTATGGAGGTGACCGTTATAACAGGTTTGACTGTATTCCATTATCATAGGTCCCCACTGAATATCACGTATGTGAGTGGGCCCCCCTATTCAAAGAATAAATTTCATTCATTCATTCGTTTTTCAATTCCAGGTCTAGTTGCAACTGGTGGTCATGACAATTTGATTCTTTTATTCTCGTTGGATTCTCATGGTACGTCTATTTTATCTAATTTTGGGCTAATAATACATTTCTAGCCTTAGAATGTTAAGTTTATATCCTAGCACATTTTACTTATATCTGTCTTCTAGTTTTATAAGATATTTCTTTTGAACTTTGATAATGACAACAGCTATATGGAAACCTTAAAACTAATTTAATTGTGATTTTGTAATTAAATTTCATACTGAAATGTTTAAAAAAAAAATTTACCTGCTCAATTGTTTTGTTTTTAAAAACATTTAGTAACTGTCTTAATCTATTTGCGTACTCTAGATATAAAGCCAATCACATAGAGATATTATTCTCGGTTTTAAAAAATGAAATCTTTGTTTGATGTTTTTAAACTTAATTATCCCAATCCATTTATTGCATATTTAGAATCAGTCACGAAGTTAGAAGGTCATACTGGAGCGGTTTGCTCCCTGAAATGTGGTAATTACGGAACATTGGTATCTGGTTCATGGGACAAGTGAGTTTAAAAGACATAGGAAAACTTTTGACGAATATTTCATTACTACAACCCATTTTTTATATTTACATAATTTATATCTCTCCTCAAAATAAATGTAGACAATATCTAATTTATAATTAATAATTTATAAGCAGATGAACAGATAGGCAATACTGCTTTGACGGTCCCTGTGAAAAACAGTTAATGCGTGAAAACTTGATACGGATGAATGAGCTTCGAATTGGATTGAAATATGAGTTAAAAAGTCCGTTGTCATGGTACCAGACAAGAGGCGGAGCTAAAAGAAGGTTGCGTTATTTCACAACAAATCGGTGCTTTAGAACTTCCGAAAGGACTGCAGGGCCGGATCTATTATTTTGGGCCTAAAGCAGAAATCATAAATAGGGCCTAGAAATTCCCCCAAAACTTTTCACTTGACAATTAATCCACGAAAACAAAATTTTCACACCTTAATGATACAATTGAGTTAGACCCTGTGTTAAGTGTTAAATACTGTAGCCTAATTAGCGTCATCCATTTGTACATGGAAAAACTTATTTTAAACTTATTGGTTTGCAATTGGTTGTGATGGAATGAAACACTACGAAAGATTTGCAAAGATTTCTTTAAATCATTGGTTAATTGAGAAAAAAGTGACCTTTAAAGGAGCAAAAATGGCCGGCAGGCGCTACGCACTTGGGATCACATGCATGTTTATTGTTCATAACATAATGTACATTGTTGACATGAATTTATAACAGATTAGGCCTGCGTATAGCAATAGTTTCAAAGCGAGACGGTTGAATTACGCTAAGCATAAATTCAACTTGTGCTCGCAGCGGTCGCCGGTCAATCTTGCCCCTTTAATTTGAAAAAGGCCTATTTTCTGAAAGGCCTAAAGCATTTGCTTATTCTGCTTACGCCTAAATCTGGCCCTGGGTGTGAAACACAGTGAAGGATAGGAAGAAAATCCACTCCGAGTATTTCGCTTTATTATTAACCTTGAATTTAATCTTCTAGTTTCTCTTCTGAACTTCCCAAAAACTAATTCATTATTTACAGAAATAGAAAATTATATTATTGTTGTTTTTGTCAAATTTTTTTTCCAAAGACAAAAACTTCGGAATTCTTCGGAATGCTCCCTCGCCTTCCCCGAACTAGGTTCGCGGGTTCGGGCACTTTGTGACAGCCTGCATATTATACACAATTCTAAACACCAAGCTTTGTTTTGGGTAACTGCTTTGGAAAATCCTTTCAAAAAGCAGTTCAGGTGTTCAGGAACAGTTCAGGAACAGTTAATAAGCAGTTAATGAACATTTCATGAAGGTCAAATAGCCCTATATTTTCATGAGCTATTCATGAACTTTCCGTGAGTGTTCATGAACAGTTCATGAACAGTTCATGAAAATTGGGGCCATTCAACGTTCATTAGACTGGTAAAAAAACGAATGTGTAAAATGCTTCAGGTACGATCCATTTTCTCGTTTGACTTGCTCTAAAAACATTTTGTCCAAAATTTGATGTCCGTCCGAAATCTGGAACTGGGCTCCCAAGGCCCCTCCAAATTAATACCTAAAGTTAATGGGGAAAACTCTGATATTTTTCAAACGGGAATAACTTATCTTTGCGATGTAAATTTTACGAAATTAAATAGAGGGCTATGAAGCTGACGACGTGAATAATTTGAACAATTGATTATTTATAATGTTTGAATCTTAATCATTCCAAGAAAAATAAACAATTAAACTCAAACCTCAAACATTTAAAAGTTTTATTTTTTGAACAAGTCTAACGTTCATGAACTGTTCATGAATTGTTCATGAACTCTTGAACTGTTTTTCTCAGGGGATCAGTATAGTCTAACTTGGTTAATATCACCTCTCCTGATCTCCCACCTTCCTAATCCCCACATAAAACTGATTTCTATCTTCAATTCTCCATACAAACTCTGATATTTCTACCTCTCTTAGTATCCCAACTCTCTTACTGCCCCACTTTTCATCTGTACCAGAATGGAGATATTAAGCAAGCTCAACTTTATTTAATAATGATCTTATAATGCAAAAGTGCATTTATTTTGTAGTAAGGTATACATTTGCTTCTAATTAGCAATCAATAATATAGTACGTAACATAATTGAATGCTGTACATTGATTTTAGAAGTTATTTCATCTCATCATCAATGTCCGACAAAAGTTGATATCTTTTAATTCTTCAATCCTAGATTTGAGAAGGATTCAGAAGAAATTGATCAATTTTCTGAATAAAAGTCTGAACAAAAATCAATCCAGAAAAAACTCTATAGTTGGTGTTAATTCTTTAGTCAGACACTTCCCCTGCGAAAAACAGATCAGGAGTTAATAAACAGTTCATGATCAGTTCATGAGCAGTTCATGAAAATTTTGACTATTTAGCGTTCGTGAACAGTTCATGAACCCCTGAACTGTTTTTCGCAGGGGTGCCTGTAAATTATTCTACTGCATAATTGTTGTAATCAAAGAATCATTACAAAATCATTGTAGACATAACTCATTAGCATGTACAATTGGAATTGTTTTTATTGCGTAGAACTGCCCGCGTCTGGATCAATGGTAAATGTGCAATGACATTATCTGGTCATGATGCTGCTGTATGGTGTGTTGGTGTAATACCAGAACAGGGTCTTATGTTAACAGGTAGGCATAAAGTACTAGCATTCAAAAAGAAAATGGGGAAACGCTCAATCGCTCACGTCGGAGCCTTGATGTTCAACAAACTATTAAACGCAAGCGATAATATGATCATTATTTTAAATTCAACTAGAAGTTCCTTCAAAAACACATAAAGGGAAAAGACCTTCCCAGCTTAGCTTTGAAGTACTTATTTTGAGGTGTTTACTATACATCTTTTACATATAAAGAAAACAATCAAAAACAAAACATCTTTCTACATGTAAATATATATATAAACGGTTTTCTCGGAATCCTGTAAAACATTCCAACATGTAACTGTATATAGTATCTTTTTTCTCATTGCAGTAGGATACGATGCTATTTTGAATAAAGTACATTATTATACACCTGTGAGAGTTTGTGAAAATGTTCATGAAAACCAGCTAGTTAACCTTCATTCTTTTTTATGAAAAGTTTAAAAGTCTCTGTGAACAGTTCACAAACTCAATCAGTAGGCTAGCTTCACGGGCTGCTGTAATAGCTGAAAGGTTGATTGTTATGTAGTTAGTTTATGGATTATTTATGTTGGACAAATCACAATGTCTGAACCTGAGCTACAAAATATAGGCCTACTTAGCAACTGGAACAAATTACCTAATTTAGGTGCTGAAAAACTAAATTATTCAAATTGATTGCAAATAGAATACGTTTCAGGTCCAAATAAATGTTTATTTTTTATTTATTCTGATTGTGTTTTATTGGAATTGTTTTGAATAGAAGCAATTGAGTGTATCAGTGTCTGTGTTTTAGACATGTAAGTTAAGCCCTGGGCAAACAACAACTGTTATGCAACAAATCTGTTTTTGTCTAACATGTGTTTTTCGTGTTTCCAAGCATTCTTTTTGCTAAACAACAAGGATTTTTGAAGGATTTAAAAGTCGCACAAATGTTGCCGATGTTTGCCCAGGGCTTTATAAGAATAATGTTGATATTAATACTGCAGCTCATGGACATGGTGCAAACATTTAAACTACCAAACACTCAACAATTTAAATGCTCACCTAGCAGTTGATCTATTTTAAAAGGCAGGTATAATAAGGCAATGTCGTAATTGAAGAAACCTAAATTGAGATATGGCATATTAAATGCTGGATGTTAGATTCATTACTCATTTGAAATGTGAGCAAATGTTTTTGTTAATTTTTTCTTAAGGGTTGTAAGTCACTTTTCTGCTTTCGTTAATTTATTTTCATTGTTTCAGTAGTTCAATGAGCTCATTGGTAAAAGAACATTAATTTATTAAAGTAGTTTATTTTCAATGCCAAAATTGACAAACTTTTCACCGACAGCTCATAAACAGTTCATGAACTTTTTTAATAGGGTAGTTCCTCTTTACGACCATGCATAAAGGAAATGTTATGTAACTTTATTAATGTATCCTGTCTTCTTTTATTAACTTCAAGCTTCTGCTGATAAGACAATCAAGTTGTGGAAAGCTGGGAAATGCGAAAGAACATTCACAGGTCACACAGACTGTGTTCGATCGATTGCTGTCACAGCTAAAGAAGAATTTTTATCTTGTGGAAATGATGGGTAGGTAACATCTTTTAATTATCAATGGTATCTTTAAATACTTAATCTGAAGTCTTACTAATCTTGTGGAATAAAAAGTAAAGACAAGGTACAAACTTGGCAGCATATGCCATTAGAGAGTCATATACCCTCGTTAATTTCACTGTCCTTGTAGCAACCAGAAATTGGAATAATAAGCGGGTTCTGATATGAACCGGAGTAAAATAGTTCAATTTCAATTTAACAATTCAATGTGTGCACTGTATGGGCTAATTGAGACACTCAAGAAGCTTTATTAAGTCAATTCTTGCTATAACAGCAACTTAATAGCCGGTCGGAAATTGGCCGCTGTAATAAGTGGCAATTCTGTAGAAAAAAATAGAATAATAGAACTATAGAATAGAACAATAGGTAAAGAAAAACAAAACAAAGGTATTTCAAATTCATCACAGGTAAAATGAATGAAAAACTACAAACGGTAGTGTAATTATTAGTATAAATATTAGATTACCTTAATTATTAAATAACATCCAAGTAAATGTTGATTAAAATATAGAACAGTTCTTGCAAAGTTGAGCAGTAAATTACTAGTCAGCAAAAAAGGATGAATAAAATACAACAACAAATTAAATTTATTTCGAAGATGGGTTAGATAAGCTTCAAGCTTTTTAGTAAAATAATTTGGAATATCATTCACCAGTTAGAGCATGGTTACAGTTGAAAACTTGCAAGGTATTCTCTCCGTCTTGGTTTTATTTGCGTCGCTTCACATTCATTCAAACTGTTCACGATTTTTCGACATTCACACTAATGTGTTGACCTTTCACACTTGAGCAAAAGAAAAGAATTTAACGTAATTCGATCGCATCGGCTTTGAATTACATAAACTATTCATACAAACTATTGTTTGAACTCGCTTGTTTACAAAATGATTTTATTACTTTCAAAGAAACACGGACAAAATATACAAAAGTGGCTGCTGTATGAGATGTTTGAAAACAAAACAAGTGATAAAAAGTGGCTGCTTGCCGCGTTAGAGAGATGACCGCTCTCTAGGGACAGAAAACAAAAGAATATGGCAAGAGAAATACTGAATGTGGCCTTCGGTATGAGTTGCTGTTCTAGCAGATTTGACTGTATTTCAATTGTGCAATATTTGATAAATTGTCTATGAAAAATTGATGAACGGTTCATGAACAGGTACTTGATAAACATTCATGAATTGTTCATGAACATCTTACACACAGTTTACGTATCGATCATGTACAGTCCTTCCATAAATGGTTTATAACGTTCATAAACGTTAAATAGCCTGTTTTTCATGAACTTTTTAATGAACCATTCACAGATTTTCATTAAGCATTTTCACAGGGTTCTGTTTCGAGGATCTTTTTCACAATTTGTTGAATTGTTTATCGTTGTTTCTGTTTACAGGTCAGTTCGACGTTGGCATATCAATGGAGAATGTTTGGCAGTTTATGCAGGCCACAATAGTTTTATATATAGGTATGCTAGTAGTATTAGTTTGCGTTTAGATAATTTTCTTGGAATTTACAACATTGTTATTATTTTTATCACAATTTTTACTCAAATGAAAAGGATGAAAAATTTTACTGGTTTCAAGAAGTGTTTAACATATTAGAGTGTTCACTCTTTTTACAGATTCCAGTCTTTTCCTACCTACTTTTTAAACTCTAAATGTTGTCTTTTTCTTATGATATCGAATACAAAATCATGTTTATAGTTTCAGCCTATTTTCAACGTTTGTACTTTTGTGCATGTCTGCCGTATAGGCAGATGCACCTATTTATAAGAGTTGACACACACTACTTTTGAGGCTCAAAAATTGTCATTTTCAGTCCATTGAAAACAAGGTTTTGCTTTTAAAAAAAAGTTTTTTAAATTCATGATATTATTTTGCGCGTCAAATTTTGCAAGCCTGGGTTTAAAGACAGAACCAAAATTGCACCCATACAATCACCTCACTGGCATCTGTCCAATTAGAGCTGAGAGCGTCACATGAAAGGGTGTCCCAACTCTTGTAAAATAGATGGATCTGGTTATAGATCCATTTGTATGAGCCTTCATGATTTGTTCATGAACATTGAACTGTGTGCATACAAATTTGATGAAAAGGTTCATGGACGTAATTTGAGCATTGTTAAATGTACTACAGATGAAACCTGTATATAACGGCTAGCTACGAAAGATGGATAAATTGACCACCATAGACAGGTGGCCTTTATATACAGGTTTGGTTCAATAGAAAATGCTATTTTAGACATTGCAAGAGTGACCATTATAGACAGGTAGCTGCTGTATAGAGGTGACCGTTATAACAGGTTTGACTGTACGAGCACAAATATTATCCACCTCAGCACCTCAAATATTATATGTCATTCATTACTTCTTAGATTTATTTTATGTGAAAAATTACCAATTTTGATGTTTGTTTTTGTTTATTCCATTAGTATTTCAAATCTATTTGGGGATGTTGGACATTATGTGACATCTGGCGAAGATCGAAGTATCAAAATTTGGAAAGGTATCTTTAATAAATCATACATATCAGTGCTGATTACCATCGCATACCCTGTGAGGCGCAGTTAATGAACATTACATGATCCCATTGGCATGAGATGTCATTATGTTAATATGTGCTAGTGTGCTTTATCAAAATTTCTTGTTTGACTGAAGTTGTGAGAAGTATGAATGAGCACACCAATATGCTAGTTTATTTTAGCTTCCCAAGTGTCTTCTAGCAGCCCTCAATATTCTGAATTCAGGAATCTGTCACAATTTAATTTTAACCCCTGTAAAAATAGTTCGTGAACATTAAATTGCCTAATTTTCATGAACTGTTCATGAACACCTTATAAACAGTTCAGGAACAGTTCATGAAAATGGGGCCATTTAAAGACCATAAAATGACCAGCAGCGTTTGCATATTTTTGTCTTTGAAATCTGGACCCAGATTTCAATCACTCGTTTTCATGATACACGGCCCGCCTTTGTGTCTCCTTTGCACACACACGCGATTTTGCAAAACATTTCGTAAAACGAACATGGAAGCATCTCTGCCAAGTTATTTATCAACGAACTGGTTTGGAAAGTTACAAGAGCAATAGAGGTGGACGTCAAAGGGCTTTTGACGCTTGAAGAAATGTGTACCACGAAAATCAATTCACTTGCTACTAGCGTCATACGAATTGAGGACGGAAAACAGAGTTGAAACTACAACTGAACTCGACTGATTCAAAATTTCATGTTGGTGTTTACTTGATACAAGAATATTGGGGATTGAAAGAACGGGAAGAGATTTGTTAGCATTCAAAATCAAAATTTATCACCGAAACAAAATGAAATTATAACACCAGGTGAATTCATTTTTGAATACGGATACTTTGATCATTCAGACTCCAAATAATATAAACATGTAAACACGTAGGCTTCGTCTAATACTAGTTAGTTACATACCTATGTATGTTTTATATTGCATTATTTTTCTGTAGTATTTACGCCCGTAGATTGTAAAATTTAGAATCATATGAATTTAATTAGCGTTGATTTGAAAGTACATTTTATCCAAGTTGTTTTGATTTGCGTCAAACTTCTCAGGCATATAATCGGACTTTGACTCCCATTCCGCTATTTATTTGTGAGCCGTATACATTTGTTGGTTATCTATAGCCATAGACTTTGGGTTTCGACAAATAAGAATTGCGATTTATCCAAAACTGAAATTGGTAAACCAGACTATTTTCTCGAGCTTTCTGTCGTGCCTTTCCGTAGCAACAGCCACGAGGACAATCCTCTGACGTCACTTTCCAGAGGAGTAGCCTCGTTTCTTGTAATCAAAACAACAAAACAAAGCAAAGGCTGCTGGTCATTCGAAACTCTTTAACGTTCATGAACTGTCCATAAACTGTCAGTTAACTGTTTAGATGGTGTTCATGAACAGTTGGTGAAAGTTTGTAAAGTTCATGAACTCAAATAATTTTTTTGCAGGGCAATACAAATAATTCATCCTACCTTCAAATAGTACAGGAACAAAGAGACATCACATTCGTTTCATGAATTTATTGTTATTTTCAGATGGAAGTTGCGAACAGACAATAACCCTACCATGTCAATCTGTTTGGTCTGTGGCATGTCTTCCAAATGGGGATATAGTAGCAGGAGCAAGGTAAGGATTTTATACCAAATACGATCAGAGACAATTCACTTCCATTTGTAATGTAGCTCAATTGACTATGGGATGTTGGTGCCTTGTTGAGTTCATGAACTGTTCATGAAATTTGCAAAGTTTCTTGAACTGTCCATGAACACGTTATCTTCAGTTCATGAACAGTTCATGAACCCTTTTATCTTCAGTTAATAAATAAACAATTGATGGACAGTTCATAAATAGTTCATGAAAATCGCTCATTGACTATTTTCACATGAGCCGTCCTAGTAGTTCCCCATTTTTATTCTTGTTCCTCTCACTAAAATGGGAAATCATTGAGGTTATCGGTTTGAAATAACCCAGCATGATTCAAAATAAATTAATTTACGGTATTTCAAATACTCCCATGTCTGATTAAAAACAGGAAATTAAACAGGAATTCAATGAACTTTGTTTTATTGGATAAGGAATATATATAGATTGTTAACTATCAAACTAATTCCATGGTTGACGTTGTAAAGCGAAATGTATTGACATGTTTGAATTTGACTAGAATTGGACTAACTAGTTGTCTGAATTCCTCCACGCACATTAAGCACATTGATAATCAATAATTTACTAATATTAAATAACTCCTGGGAAATCATATGAACGAGGTTGTATACTGACTGCCACATAATTATTCTTTATACAGTGATGGGATAGTCAGGGTTTTCACAGCATCTGATGATCGTGTGGCTTCGGCAGATGTTATCAAGGTATGATAGTGTATTGATCAAACATATTTGATATCATTTGTGATGTATTACAAACGCAATGTTTCTATTCTACTAAAACATGAATAAAATATGTATTTTATTGAATTATCCCCTGTTAAAAAACGGTTCAGTAGTTCATGAAGAGTTCATGAACGTTAAATGGCCCCAAATTTTCATGAACTCCTGAACTGTTTTCACAGAGAATTTGATGTTGTTACTTCAAACGTTATGAATCTCAATATTTGGTATTTTATTATGATACTTGATAACTTTAACATTCTTTCTAGCTTGTCAGGCATTTCATCTGGATTCCTCCTAATAAATTGTAATTATTTCATTACTGGATAGATAATACAGCCCCTGCTGCTGAAAACAATTAAGGAGTTCATGAACAGTTCATGAATAGTTCATGAACGTTAGATGGCTCCAATTTTCCTGAACTGTTCATGAACCCTCACAGACAGTTCATGAACAGTTCAAGAACAGTTCATGAACGTTAGATGGCTCTAATTTTCCTGAACTGTTCATGAACAGTTCATGAACCCTCACAGACAGTTCATAAACACTGCCTCTGCGAAAAACAGTTCAGAAGTTCATGAACAGTTCATGAACCCTCACAGACAGTTCATGAACAGTTCATGAGCAGTTAATGAAAATTTGGGGCCATTTAACGTTCATGAACTGTTCATGAACTGTTCATGAACTCCTGAACTGTTTTCACACGGGAGTTCATGATCTGTTCATGAACTTCATGAACGGCTGAACTGTTTTCGCAGGGGAAGGCAACCAACTTAACATACAATTTGATTAATTCCCTAAACATTTGAAGATATAATGTGATTTAAAAGTGTTGCTAGTAAATATTTACATTAGGTACTCTGAATTCAATTAATAGGTTGCAAGACTATTTGTGTTGATTACTCTGATGAATACAGGCCATAAACGTCAACTTACGCATTTCAACTTCATTAACAGTTCATGAACTGGATGGATATTTCACAATAGTACTGTAATATTGATAATTTAGTTAAATAATTTTCTCTTTGTGCTTCTCTAAATCTAGTTATTTGAAGAAGAAGTTGCAAATCAAGCCATTCCAGCAGCTGCTAGGTAAATTTTGTCTGTCAATAAAGTTTATTGAAAAAATGAATTTGAAATTATGATCCTTTTTATGCAGAGCTGTTTTGAGGCTTATGCACAGTAAACAAATGTCTGCAGCCCACTCAATTGAGGCCTTAACACAGTCATGCTAATATATTTCTTGCACAGTAACAACTCTTACTACTGAGCAAATTAAGAAGACAATGTTATTAAACTTTTACGTGATTTACTTAACTCATCCAGATCAACTTTCTTAGAATACGTAGCGAACAATAATCTTTTAATCACATCTGTAGTATAGCTTGTTTTTTTTTAACTCTTACTAAAGTAAACATTTTATCCATTCTCTTAATTCAGTGTATTTAAATTACTTTTGGTTATTTTGTATATGATTTTATTTATTTATATTTACTTATTCATTATCATACAATTACTTTATACATAGACATATAGGAAATAGATTTTATTTATTTATTTATTTATAAATTTCTGTAATACAGTTCTTATTAAATAGCCTATATAATAGCATTTTACTCGGTCTTTTGTAAAACATACCCTGTAGGGTAACTACCTGGTTCAACTTGGACCTGCAGTTGAGTTTGAGGTTTTAAATAAATAAACATGATGATGATGATGATGATAATGAAGACGTCTATTTTCAAAAAGACTTTTAAGTTAATAATGATAAAAGAAAAATAAATAAATTATTAGATAAATAAATAAACAAATAACTAAATAAATAAATAAATAAACAAAGCAATCAATCATGTATGTATTTAGTTGTTCGTATATTTCAACATTCATACTTTTGTATAGACTTTGTGAAGCGCTTTTGAGCAACTTGAAAAAAGTGCTCTATAAAGGCCTGGGCAAATGATACGATTTTGTTGTACAACAGTGAACAAAAGATTTTAAAATCTTTTGTGATTTTGTTTTATGACCATTTTATGAGGTGGCTAAATGAAGCTTCAAGTTTTTGCATCAAATACCCAACCAAATACCAAATACTAACATACAAAATGCGTAGAATGATAACCAATCGAGCCAGGAAAAGCAGTCTCTATAATGATTTGATTTTAACTGTTACCAAATGCTGTCCTGGCTCAAAGAGTTGCTATTTTCTATCGTGTTACTACCTTTTAAAGCATCATATTAATTTAATTTCACAATTATTTATATGCCAGTAAAATATAATATTTTGGTACAATCGTCATGTTTTCAAATTGTATATACTGTTCTTTATTTTCTATGTGGCATGATATATTCGTTGAAAGTGATTTGATGTCTGTGATACAATAAATGTTTTTCGAAAACGCGGCAACGAAGGCTACTACGCCTGTGCTTCGTTTCAATTGAATGCTTCAGAGGCATCAACCTCGTAAAAATTCCACGACTTCCGTACAACAACGAAAATGTTCATGACTTGAAGTCATGAACATTTTCATGTTGTACAACACTTAATTGGTCATTAAATTGCGTACAACAATGTATAAATAGGGTGGGCAAGCGATGCAACATGTTGAATACAACAAAAGTTGTATGATGTTATACAACAAAATCGTATCGTTTGCCCAAGGCTTAAGTAAATAAACTATTATTAGTATTATTTCTACATTTGAAATCATCTCTAAGCAAGATTAGAACAGAATTACCATTTTTAAATTGTTTTAGTGACCTCTTTAAGAAAATGCTGCTGAAATAAATAAAAAGTTTTCTATCTGCTATCACATCAATGGCTTGTTTTTGCTGGATCTGTGCCAGCTTCATAGTAGAAATGAAAGATAGACAAGGATGTGATTCCTTTCACACACAGTCTTGTAATATTACATGTCACACTAGAGGTTTAGTTTGTACCTCATGATTGCCAATGAAATCCCAAATTACATTTTGAAGTGATTTAATGATTGATCGCATTGTTTGTACATTTTAGTTTGGACCTTGGTGATATTAAAATCGATCAATTACCAGGCCCTGAAGCTCTTATGACGGAAGGTCAGTCGCATACAGTAAATTTTTATTATCCTTCTCCATAAGTTTATCCACCGTAAGAAGTAATCAATGATATACCAGTATAATTGCTCATT
Organism: Haliclystus octoradiatus; assembly: GCA_916610825.1. Taxonomy (NCBI): domain Eukaryota; kingdom Metazoa; phylum Cnidaria; class Staurozoa; order Stauromedusae; family Haliclystidae; genus Haliclystus; species Haliclystus octoradiatus. The sequence goes on along the minus strand of OU744450.1, from coordinate 21,432,546 downwards.
CTACTAAGTATCAATACGAATATATATAAATGCAGTTTAATACTGTGATGCTGGTATGCCGGCATATAATATATGGATTGTAAATATTGCTTGATTGAGATCTGCAGTAAAAGTAAACGTAGTATTTAACATTCCTCTAATCCACTGCAAAAACATTTGTTGAGTTCATGAACTGCTCATGACTTGACCATTAACTTTTATTGAAAGTTCATTAACAGTTGAAGAAAATTAGGCTGTTTTCACAGGGTACGTCACGCTCATATGCTACTTAATTATATGAGTTGAGTAATACAGTGAAACCTGTATATAACAGCCAGCTATGAGAGGTAGATAAATTGACCGTTATATGCAAGTGGCCTTTATATACAGGGTTGATTCAATAGAAAATACTATTTTAGACATTGCTAGAGTGACCACTATAGACAGGTGGCCGCTGTATAGAGGTGACCATTAAACAGGTTTGGCTGTAACTAAATTAAAGTGCACGCCCTTGCGAAAACAGTTCAGGAGTTCATGAACAGTTCATGAACGTTAAATGGCCCCAAATTTTCATGAACTATTCATGAACTGTTCACGAACTGTTCATGAACTGTCTGTGAGAGTTCATGAAAATTGGAGCCATTTAACGTTCATGAACTGTTCATGAACGGTTCAGGAACTCCTGAACTGTTTTTCGCAGGGGTGCACATGACAAAAAACACAGATTCAGGTAGCTGAAGCTAAATGATGAAGAAGGGTGAAAAGGATTTTTCAATTTGAACGTGTATAAGCGGTGATATTTTATGTTGAATATACCCCATTTTCGGTCAGTAATTTTCCTAACTCAGAACGATAGTCAGAATGATAAGAGGGCTAATACTATAGGAAAAAAGACAATTCAAAACTTTAAAAACTCGTATCTCCTTTCCTATGGTATTGTATCACGTGAAATCAATAGTTTACGTAATCATTTAGCTTCAGCTACCCATGTTATAGTATTTCTGTGTCATGCGCACTTCAATACCTTGCAAGGGGAAAACTGCACCAGTAAACAGTATCATCAGCATCTGTTCTAATTAAAAACTGATTTATGATATCAGATGTCAGTTTTGTTACTACATGTACGTTCTTGTCTTTTCTCTTGAAATAGATTTTTAAATGATTGAATCCCCTGCGAAAAACAGTTAATTAACATCTTCCCCTGCAAAAAAAAGTTCATGAGTTCATAAACGTGAAATTGCCCAAAAGTTGATGAACTGTTCATGAACATTTCATAACAGTTCATGAATTGTTCATGAACAGTTCATGGACTGTTCATGAACTTTCAGGCAATTTTACGATCATGAACCGGTTCATGAACTGTTCATGAAGTTCATGAACTGTGCATGAACTGTTCATGAACTCATAAAGGTTTTTGCAGGGGCAGTTCATGAACGGTTCATGAACTCCTGAACTGTTTTTCGCAGGGATGCTGTCGATTCTTTTGATGATTTGATATGTATGTTGAGGGATGATGCAGTCTACCTCATTACGGCAATGATTTCCAATATCTTTGTTTCATTGTATTCACAGGTTCTGGAGATGGCAAACCAAAATTAATTAAACGGAATGGAGTTGTCGAAGCTTATCAGGTGCATATTTATTCAAATCTCAAATTCAAAAGTGCTTCAGACTTTTGTTTTCAGAACTTTCTTGTCTTCAAGATATCTTTATTGGTATATACATTTTTATGTTTTTAGTGGGATACGATTGACAAGAAATGGCAAAAGGTTTGTTTCTATATGAGAATTTATATTTTAATTTAAGCTCAATTAGTATCGTTTAGACCAATGTTCTAGCTAATATGTCCTCTGTGAAAAAATTTCACAAGTTCATGAACGTGAAATTGCCTAAAAGTTTATAAACTGTTAAGGAACTGTTCATGAACCCACAAAAAAATGTTCATGAACTTATGGTTTGTTTTTCACAGGAGGACCTAAAATGCAAGATTGCAGGAGTGGTACAATCTGTACAAAATGCACCCTCATGATTCCCATTTCAATGATATAGGATTCCTTGTTGTGATTTTTTGGAGATTATCTCAGAGTATGTAATATCAGCTTTGAATTTGAATCTCGGAATAGCTCACAACTGTTCAGTGCAGAGAGTATTGCTTAGGGGGAATGCATTTTAGTGATAAGATTTCTGATTTTGTGTTAAAGAACTGTTCATGAACAATCTCAGCAATTGATGTGCTGTGTTTATGAACAGTTTGTGAACTTTACAAACATTCATGAACTGTTCATGAACACTGGTCATGAGCGTGTTGAATGGCCCAAATTTAATGGACTGTAACGGTCACAGGGATATAAGGCAGAGTATTTCAGAGCATCACTTGACATTGAAATCATTTTCAATTTTTTTATAAGGTTTTGCCAACAGGATTCCTGTAACATTTTCACTATTATAGTCTGAATTATTTCGAGATTTGGCCTAATAAATCAGAAAAATGAATATTTTAATATATAATTTCATTAGATTGGAGATGTTGTTGGTAAGGCTGGTGCTGAAGGTTCAACTCGTCAAGGGAATAAGACAATGTACCAAGGAAAGGTATGTATGGCAATTTAATAATATAATATTCATCATTACTAAAGTCTTGAAAACTTATTTTTTGAAAGTTGACAACTTTTGAGTATGGATTTGAGAAAGTGATGACAAAATTATAGGATCATAAAAACATGAGAAACATGAATTGCAGGATAAAAACGTTCAATTTTCTTTTTTGTCAAAACTCTATGTCAATCATAATGTGTTGGGCTTGTTGTCGGGACGATGCTGTTAGGTGTTTGAATTTTTTATCAATGCATCGATTTTTCAGCTGCAAAGAGCTTTAATGTATAATTCTATTTATTTGTTGATAAATGTTATTCATTTCAAGCAAAAAAGGTGCCCAAAGGCTCATATCTGACTTCTTCTCTTTCTTATAGTAAGCCCTCTTGTCATTCCGACTGTCATTCCAAGTTTTGAAAAAGTAGGCCATCAAAGATAGCGTACTTTGTACATTAAGTATTGCAGCTTATATGCGTCCAAGAAAAATAATTTTTATAATTTTCTTTACTCTGTTACTTCTTTATTATTCAATATTCAAAGGAGGATTAGCTCAGATGGCAGAGCAACCGAACTTCAGATCGGATCATATTTGATCGACTGTGGTGCAAATCCCCTGAAGGTCAACTCAGCCTTGACTTTATCTGAACATCAAATGAGTACCATCTTTGGATGGCGGATGGAATGGTCCAGAGGGAATTGCTTTGTGAGTGGCTGCGGTGCATCGTTGCGCATTGACGATCGAAACCTATCTGCCATGAAATCTGTTGAAATTGTTTAAAAAATTGCTCTCAGCAAAAAAGCCATTCCTCTAGAAATGGAGGAGTGGTACGGGTGCCTTTGATATTCTACAATTACTTTCAATTAATATTCAACATCTGAGCTATCCCAAAAACTTTGTTAGATTTTGTTTGTGTCATCTCCTGTTAAAAATTTCATGAACAGTTAATGAACATTAAATGGCCCAATTCTCACAGACTTTTTCATGAATCGTTTTTCACAGGGGTTGTGCTTTGAATCAAACTAAAATTTTTGTTATTATAACTATATTTTCAAGATGCGGGATATAATGTAAGCCAGTTGCACCCAAGATATTGTCTAGAATGCACATTGTTACTTTTTGAATAACTCTGTTTGTTTTTCTAATAGGAATATGACTTTGTATTTGATGTTGATATTGAAGAAGGAAAGCCGCCCTTAAAACTGCCATTTGATCTTACAGGTATATTGAAATAAATAACAACAATACAATTTAGAATTCTATCAATCCCTTGTATATTTATACGATGTGGAAAAGGTAACATGACTGCTAAATGTCTCCACTTAATAACCCCTGCGAAAAACAGTTCAGAAGTTCATGAACAGTCCATGAACAGTTCATGAACGTTAAATGGCTCCAATTTTCCTGATCTGTTCATAAACTGTTCGTGAACAGATTTGGGGCCATTAAACGTTCATGAACTGTTCACGAACTGTTCATGAACTATTCATGAACTATTCATGAACTCCTGAACTGTTTTCGCAGGGGGAATTTAAAGACATGTGAAATTTATTTAACTTTGCTGAATATGTGTACATGCATCATATTTGCCAAGAAAGCTATGATGTTTATTAAAACCTTTTGTCTAGGATTCAACAAAACGATTTACGCCAATGGGAATTTTGAACTGTTATCAGGAATTTCAATTTTCAAAAACTGTCCATTTTTGCCTTACCTGGTTCACTCAGTAATTTTCCGAATTTTGTATGAATGCCCCCGCGAAAAACAATTCAGGAGTTCATGAACGTTAAATGGCTCCAATTTACCTGAACTGTTCATTAACTGTTCATGAATAGTTTATGAACCCTCACAGACAGTCCATGAACAGTTCATGAACAGTTCATGAAAATTTGGGACCATTTAACATTCATGAATTGTTCATGAACTTTTCATGAACTCCTGAAGTGTTTTCGCAGGGGTGGTGTCTAAGATGTTTCTTGAATCAAAAGTTTTTTTTAATCTATGTTTCCCGTTTGTTATGATTTAATATTCTTCAGCCCCAAGATAATCTTATTATTTCCCCTGCGAGAAAGATTGTTGAGTTTATGAACAGTTCATAAACTTTATAAACTTTCATGAACATAAATAAAAGGAACATACACATCAATACAGTTTTTCCTCTATAGTTCTACTCCTTTTATTTATAATGTTCCTAATATTTTGTGAAAAATATATATAATTATAAATGTATGAAGCAAAACATCAGTAAAAGTGCTCAATGCTAAATGTTACGAGCGACATAGAAAGGTTGACTCAATTGTGACAAATTGCATCCAAGTAGCTTGTTGCAATGTGCTCTATCTTATCAGATGAGAATTGTATTTTTATTTTTGTTTCTTTTTTAGAGGATCCTTATACTGCAGCAAATAAATTCCTCGGAAAGAATGATTTAAGTCCAATGTTTCTTGATCAAGTTGCTCGTTTTATAATTGATAATACAAAAGGATTTGAACTTGGCGGTCCTCCACCAAGCTTTTCAGATCCATTTACAGGTAAAACACTATGTGTTGTTAACAGGGTATGACAAAAACTAGCAACCTGGCAACTAGGTTTCCGGAAGGCTGGCCAAAATTCCGAAGAAAATTCATTTTGTTCCATTTTCTCCTCATATTTAGAGAAACGACAATATTATAAGGAACATGTTAGGTGGAAAGTTTACAATAAGGTTTTTAATAAAAAGTCAGGTTTCTGGAAGTAGAAAACATTTGTCAAACGCTGGTTGTTAATCAGGTTAATATATTTCAGAGTAGACTATATAACCTGATTAGTACTATAAAGTGGCTGTTAAAGTCACCCACTGATGAGCTCTGGCCTAGGTGCTTGGTTGGTAGGATATCTATTATATACCTTATACTCTATAATGTAATAATAATAATGATGATATGGTATCTAACAGCAGTTGATATAGTGCTCGATGTCGTTTGACAGAGCGTGAATAATAATAATAATGGAGTCAAAGACTACGCATTCATTTTCTGTAACTTAAAGTTTCTCGCTTTATGCGATCATCAGACAGATACTATTAATGAAAAATATATACCAGTTACTCTTATTTGACAATAGTGAGAAAAAATTTGAAAAAAGAGAAAAACTATTGTTATACTTACAATGGTTTTATCTTTACAATTATTAAGTTATATTGTTATGTATTGTTATTAGTTTCCTTAATTAAATGGCACTGTTATAAGACTACGTTTTTGTTTCTTTGAAATTAGATAAATAATATTTATTTTCATGCCTACATTTTGATATGAGTTCAGATTTTTTATTTAATATGGCTTCTTTTACGCAGATGATGTGAAATTTTCCCACTAAACATAGGTGACACTTTTTTGACATATTATTATAAGGTCTGCCGGTTGCCAGAGATGACCATTTAATTGTGTAGTCTATGTCTTTGTTTTTGAGATCCCATATATACTTTGACAATTGCGTACTTGATGATAAATTGCTGTGTTTGAAGGTCGAGATGTGCTGCGTATAACGTGTTTTAAATGTTCCTTCCTTGAGGCCGATGTAATTTTTTCCTTCTGGATCGTTCGGTGTTGAGACATTTATGACCGTCGAGATGACGGTCTAGCTGTCCTCAAAAACAAGTCAGGCCCACAGGCTGAAAAAATTCGAAAAAAGTTGACAAAATTGTTCAAAGATGTTGGCCTTAAAATTACGGTGGGTGTAAAATACCGACCCTCCGACTCGCCGACCACACAGACCAGATTGATTTAATCTAGAATTTCCGGGTTGACATGACGAATACTTCACGGCGTTGTACAGAATATTTTGTAAGAACTTTCTGCTGACTGAAGATTTAGCCTATAAATTTTCTTCAATAGGTATGTTCTCCGTCGAATTAATTCTTCCAATTTGTTCAGCTCAACAATTCAACTGGGAAAGCATCGACAATTTACAGTCAAGGTTCCACATAACAATAACAGGAATAATAGCCACATCTCGATCCACATCATAACAATCCACATCTCGTAAATATGTATTTAATACTACGAAATAAAAACAACGTGGATTGATGTGCGTGCCATAATTGTGTCGATGCTTTCCCAGTTGATTTGTTGAGCTGAACAAATTGGAAGAATTAATTCGACGGAGAACATACCTATTAAAGAAAATTAATAAATCTTCAGCAAAAAGTTCTCCCAAAATATTCTGTACAACGCAATGAAATATTCGTTATGTCAACCCGGAAATTCTAGATTAAATCAAGCTGGTCTGTGTGGTCGGCGAGTCGGCGGGTCCGTATTTACACCCACCCACCGTTAAAATTACAACAAAGACCAATCTGAAGGCGGTCGACTACCTGGACCTAACTTTCAATTTAACTAATAACTCTTACCAACCGTACAGAAAACCGAACAACCAGCCTCTCTACATTAATACAAAATCTAATCATGCACCTGTAATACTAAAACAAATTCCAATCACAATTAACCAACGCATCTCCGACCTATCAACTAACAATTCAATTTTCGAAAAATCTAAAGTTATCTACGAAGACGCTTTGAAGGCAAGCGGACACCAGACCAACTTGTCATTCAAGCCACGCCCTTCACAGTCAAACAACAACAAAAGAACGCGAAGCCGGAAAACTATTTGGTTCAACCCGCCGTACAACAAAAGCGTAAAAACAAATGTTGGGCGAACATTTTTAAACCTAATCAAAAAATATTTCCCAAAAACCCACAGATTTAACAAAATATTCAACTTTAACTGCGTCAAGGTAAGTTATAGCTACACTAGCAACATCGACACGATAATCAAGAACCATAACAAAAAGATTACTAACAACAATAAAAACAATGCCACAAACGCCGCTTTATGTAACTGTCGAAATAAAGAAAAATGCCCATTTGATAATATTTGCCAATCAAAAAGTCTAATTTACAACGCCAACGTCTCAACACTGAACGATCCAGAAGAAAAAAATTACATCGGCCTCACGGAAGGAACATTTAAAGCATGTTATACGCAGCACATCTCGACCTTCAAACACAGCAATTTATCATCAAGTACGCAATTGTCAAAGTATATATGGGATCTCAAAAACAAAGACATAGACTACACGATTAAATGGTCATCTCTGGCAACCGGCAGACCTTATAATAATATGTCAAAAAAGTGTCACCTATGTTTAGTGGAAAAATTCCACATCATCTGCGCAAAAGAAGCCATATTAAATAAAAAATCTGAACTCATATCAAAATGTAGGCATGAAAATAAATATTATTTATCTAATTTCAAAGAAACAAAAACGTAGTCTTATAACAGTGCCATTTAATTAAGGAAACTAATAACAATACATAACAATATAACTTAATAATTGTAAAGATAAAACCATTGTAAGTATAACAATAGTTTTTCTCTTTTTTCAAATTTTTTCTCACTATTGTCAAATAAGAGTAACTGGTATATATTTTTCATTAATAGTATTTGTCTGATGATCGCATAAAGCGAGAAACTTTAAGTTACAGAAAATGAATGCGTAGTCTTTGACTCCATTATTATTATTATTACCTTATACTCTATATATTTTATGCTTTCAATATCGCTCTGACTATGCTTTCATGCTTTTGTAATGCTTTTATGCCCTATAAGTTTTTATGCTCTATATGCTTTCTATATGCTTTTATGCTGCTATTGCTACTGGCGGAACTGTCACACTCCATATATGGATCCCTGTCCTACCAAGCACCTGTCACACTGATAACCAGTGAGATTAACTATCATTAATCAACTTACCAATATGTAGACAAAGAACTTACCAACCTGAAAACCCAAAACATTGCAAGGGAAAGGGAGGGTGGGGGAAATTGAGTTATGTGGGTAATATATGTAATAAAAAACTTAAGAATAATAATAACAGTAAAAAATTGCTCTGCCAAAAACTTGCACACAATAAGCTCAATTAAACGTTTGCTAGCGCTTACAACGCTTTCCTCTAAAGAAGTGACTAACCAAAAACAAGGTGTGCCTAGAGTAGCACATTGTTTCATCCCTCTTACCCAGGCCCTTCTACCTGTGCTGCTTACCTTATCTTAACCTATAAAGAGAGTTTCCAAAACTGTTTGTACGGCGATCAGTTTGTCATTTTTTAACCAATTTTTTTATACTTAGTATCATCAAAACTGCTGATTTATAAGCTGGGTTTTCGCAGACGTTGTGTTTTATTTTTCCGCTTTACCTTTTTGTAGCGAAATAAAACAAAACTTTTCAATATCTTTTTTTTGCGGCTCCCGTCCGCAAACTAGCAATAGGGGTTTTCCCCATACAATTTTCCGGCTGTGCATCATTGACGCTGAAAACGTCATCATCATTCTATTGTCCCTCTTCGGCTGTCAGCCAATCAAAGACGATCTGCACGTGTGGGCAAACTTTTCGTCAACCTTTGTTTTGTTTCTGATCAACTGTAAATGGAAATAGTCACCGTTTCGCCTTTGCCAAAGCTCTTACCCAAATTATTAGAAGGCGTAGTTGGAATTATGGAAGCTTTAGCAAAACCACTGTTATTAATCACATTACCGTTCTTATATTTACGTCTTGCAACGCCGTTACGTTGGATTGTTTGCAATATTGGCAACAGATTTCATCAACTACAGACATGTAACATGTTGTTGTCCCCATAATTTATGTTGCTGAGGTCGGTTTCTGTGCTGTTATATCTCCATTAACAAACACTTCATCAATGCTTTATCACTGCTACATTTTGGACATGGTTTATTCTACTATAGATTATCATAGTGGTGTTATTAATCACATTGCCGTTCTTATTTACATCATGCCAAGTCGTTGCACAATCCAATACATTGGATTGCTTGGAATATTAGCAAAAGATTTTGTCAACTTCTGTTGTTGTTTTGTTACCATAATTTAAGTTGCTGATGTCGCTTTCTGTGTTCCTATCTTAATCAACCAACACTTCAACGTTGTACCCTGCTAAATAGTTTAGACATTGTTTTATTCTACTGTATGTAGGAACTTCATTTCAAAATATTCAAATTTTACTCTGTTAAATCTGTCAAACGTGCAACAGAGATAAACGCTGTTGGACAATAGTTTCTTGCTTTCTTGATGTCCATTCAACACTGGCATAAGGTTACTCTATTACCTAAAACTAAACCATTATAAAATAATTAGTAATTTTACTTGACATTTGTAAACTGATTTATTTTCAGCGCAGCATAATATTTTGCTGTATCTTGCTATACGTACGATGCTTTGTCCAAATCTATTAATAAACAGAAACATAATTTTGCACAGTTCTTTTGTCAATGTCATGCTCATTTAATTAAGTCTGTTTATTGTTATGTTCAATACGTGTATTCAGGTGGAATAATTGATGACAAAACATTGCGACCCTTTTGTTTTTACTTTCTTTCCTTGATTGAGGTCACTCCCATCATGACCTACATTATTGTATTAATCAAAATTTCGGTACTTCGTTTAATTACTTTATTTAAAAACAACTGTTTAAAATCGGTATCATTAATCCATGATTATGTTTATTGCAATTAATTTTTAGTCCATTCAGTTCCTTTTGTTGGTTGAGTAACTACTATTAATAAAAATACAATAACAAATTGGAAATAATTTTCAGTCTCCGCACAACACCCACCAGTTTTAACTCGACCCAAATTATCCCAGCAACGCGGGTTACTCATTGCTAGTTTGGTATAAAATAGCTTCCCACGCTGTTATCTAAACTTTGTTACTGACGTCCGTATTCTAAAGGATGTGAACTAACTCCCACCTACGAAATGAAAGCTGGCCCCACTAGGAAGGGGGGTTCATGCAATGGCAAACAACAGTGTCTGAGTCCAATTCAGCCTTAAATTGTAATTAAATTAAAGTTGTAACCACCATGTAACATCTCGTCAGCAAAATTGACTTGTCTATTGAAAGGTACTATTATTTATGAATGACATAGTTAAACATTTAACAATAAACTGATAAATTATAACTAAAAGAAAGTTATACATTGAAATAATGTCATTTGAATGCTAAGGAAGACAGATATCACTTGAAACATTACAGAAGTATGTAGTAATTATCTGCTAAATACTTATCAAGGAAGTTGCTCAAGTTGAAATTTAGAGTGAATCACCGGTTTTTTGTTTTGCACAGGGAAAATTGACAGAAGCTGTTGAGGGAAATTGAAATGGCATTGCTTATCTTGACTACTCATGAATTGTTCATGAGCTGTTTGAAAAGTGCTCACAAACAAATGAATGTTTATAAATTTCATGAACAGTTTGTAAGGACGAGCTAACCTCTGCGAAAAACAGTTCAGGCGTTCGTGAACAGTTCATGTACAGTTCATGAAAACTTAAGGCCATTTTACGCCCATCACTTGTTCATGAACTGCTGAGCTATGTTTTGCATTGGAAGAAGTTTATTTTGCTATCATTCTTTTTTCTTAAAAATGTTTATTTATTTTAAGGTGGATCTCGTTATGTTCCTGGTGGATCAACAACCAATCAACAACAAATGACAGCACCTTCAGCTACAAGAGGTGCAGATCCATTTACAGGTGAGAATTGATTTATTCAAGTTCCGAATGTTTTTGTATAGCTCAGAGAAAATGTGTTAACTGTTATTACTTCCCCTTCGAAAACCAGTCCAGGAGTTCATGAACCCTCACAGACAGTTCATGGACAGTTTGTGAATAGTTCATGAAAATTTGGGGCCATTTAACATTCATGAACTCCCTTAACTGTTATGTTGTATGTATTCGCTGATGTGTTGCTTCGGATTCCTTCAATGTCTTAGATGTCGTAGCAAAGTATTTTGAGCAGGTTAAGTATGTTTTTTTATCTCAGCGAGCTGAAGTAGCAAACTTTATGGATTTTTGTTACAAGATGTTATCAGATGAATATTTAAACATTATAAATATTATCACCATGTTATTATTACTAATTAATGCATGTATTCATTTCAAAGGTAGTGGATGTTATATCCCTGGCAGTTCAACAACTAATCAGCAACAAATTACTGCACCTTCATCTACACAAGGAGCTGATCCGTTTACAGGTGAGATGAAATTTAAACAAGTTTACAAATTACCCCTGTGAAACTTCCCAATGTTTATGAACAGTTCCTGAAGAACAGGCCAATTTTAATGTTTATGAATGGTTCGTTGGCTGTTTATAAACTCTTTATGATCTGTTTCACCAACTGTTTATAATGTTTTCACAAACGCTTGTAAAGTTCATACTTAGTTCAAGAACTCAGTTAATTTTTCACAGTGGTGGTACAGAAAAGTTTCATAATCTGAAGCAATTTGAATTTAGCTGTAGTATGTCACATGCCGTTTACTTGGCAAGGTTATGATTTTCTGTATTATTTTGCCATTGAGACGTACATTAGATTGCGGACATACAGACCACAAATACCTAAATATTGAAATATTTTTACATACAAACAGACACAATTATTAAATAAATAATAGATAATAACGAAAACGTGAGTGGTATTGTATCAAAAATCATCTTTCTCATACCTATTTGGATGATATTTTGTTATAGGTGGAAGTTGCTATATATCTGGATCTCAAAACCAAGTGAGTCTTTTTTAATGTTGGTTACTCTCAATCATTGTTTGTGCCTGACGAAAACGGATGTGATGTATCTATGGATTGAATTAATTATGGAGGCAGAAGTCTGTTTTTGAATTTCAAATCATGATGATACAATGCATCAACATAATGATAATAAAGTATCAATTCAGAAATATTCCTGTAAAGTTACAATTCATGAATGATTAATTTTCTATGAGCTGTTCATGAACTGTGTTTCGAAGAGATAGGAATGAGTCGAGTCGTAGCAGATTGATATTAATTGACAGTTTAATAAATTCACTATAAAAGGCAATGAAATATACAAAGATAAGTTAAATGAATAAATACAAAATAAGGCTATAAAATACAAACTAAGGTTATAAAATAGTGATTATAGTGACAGCGTTAACTTACATCGGTAGCTTTACCACGGCTTGACGGCTTTTTCCAACTTCTAGGTTCTTCTATATATTGCAATTGCTACTGCCGTAATACTAATTTTACACGGTTTTTATACTATTTTTAATGGCGTCAATATTAACTAATTAACTACCAGTCTAGTCTAGAATATAATACAGTAATTACTAAATACATGGAAATAAATAAAGGTAAACTAAATAACATCTACAACAATAAGCCGGTTACACCCGGTCTAACCACGACCACGACTGTTCCGTGTTCGTGACTATAGTCAGGATGTTATATACTAATTATACTATTAAAGACATTGTATCATGGAGACAGGAAAAATTTATACTTGGCAAGGCTATAAGATTAAATATGCTATAATAAGAAGTTCATTGATTACGTTAATTACGATATATGAATTAAGAGTCTGTATTCACAACAAACTGTTGATGGGAATCAGGCCATTTACATTCATAGATTGCTTGTGAATGGTTGATGAACATTTGGAAAATCGTAGTAACCAGGTGTTTCATGAGGGTATTTTATTAGATATACTGTCCAAGCAAATTGATGTGTATGTATAACAGCCTTGCTATCTTCATCTGTTTCAAATCAATATTCCAATCCGTTAGGGCGATACGTATAGCATACCCCTGCGATAAACAGTTCAGGAGTTCATTAACAGTTCATGAACAGTTCCTGAATGTTAAATGGCTCTGATTTTTCTGAACAGTTCATGAACATTTGGGGCCATTTAACGTTCATAAACTGCTCAGGAACTCCTGAACTGTTTTCACAGGGGTTGAGTCAAACCAGTCACTACAGTTATAACAGTCATGTCAATACTGCTGCTATATGTCTATAGTGGTTACTCTAGTGATTTCTAAAACGGTTTGTTCGATTGAATCTGAACCCTGTATATATAGGCCATCTGCATATAATGGTCAATCTCATAGATGCCTGTTATAGTGTTATATACAGATTTCACTGTAATAGTTGCATATGATTACATTATTATGTTTTCTTTAATTTTAGTCACAAGTTACAAATGGTCAGAGCTCTCAGAATCGACTATTTCCTCAGGTATCTATTATTGTAACTTTCTCAATACCCATCTGATATTGGTTATTGACATTGTAATCGCAACATTATTCTAAACCATTGTGTTTTTGACATTAGTACTGTGAGACAATCTGTATCTGTGTAATGTTTAAATGTTGTAGCTGATATTCTCATTAGGAGTCAGTCTATTGAGAATCAGCATAAACTAGCAAAGGGTTTGTCCTAAGTTTAGCAGACTCTATAAAAGGTGTATCAGATAGCATTTTCTGAAAACTGAACATGGGTAGTAGACTGGTCCAAAAAATATAGCTTGAAAATTGAATTGCATTCTTGATTTTATTGTTCTAATGGGTAAAAAAAAATATAAATTAAAAAATTTGTGTTCAAAAGGATGAGATGTGAACTGGAAGGGTGTTGATAGATCTGGGTTTATTACCAATTTCCCCTGCAATAAAGTTGTTGAGTTCATAAACTGTTCATAAACATGCTTAACTGTTCAGGAACTTTACAAACTTTTAAGAACAGTGCATAAACACCTTATAAAGCAGCTTGTGAACATCTCCTCTGTGAAATCCGTTCATGATGGTTAAATGGCCTCATTTTCATGGACTTTTTCATTAACAGTTCATGAAAATTGGACCATTCAATGTGCATGAACTCTTTTCACAGAAGATAAGTCAATTCCTTGCCTATATCAGACTTTCTATACTTGAAGGAATTGAACTGTTCAAAATTTAGGCTGAAATTTACACAAATATTTTTCAAGAAATATCAAAAGAAGTATTGAAAAAAGTACAAATTATGTGTGGGATGACGCTTCACCGATTCAAGTTTTATTTATTACATAAACTGCCTCTGTAAAAGCAATCCATGAGTTTATGAACAGTTCATGCATAGTTTATGAATTAAATTTATGAACTTCATGAACAGTTCATGAACATGTTTTGGTGGGTTAATAAACAATTCATTCAAAGTCACAAAGAGTTCATGAACACTTCTTCATGAACCAGATCATGAACGTGGTTCAAGAATGTAAAATTACCTAAAAGTTCATGAAATGTTCATGAACTTTTCGGCACTTTCACGTTCATGAGCTCATGAGTTTTTTTTCACAGGGGAAAATATATTTGGGATGACTGTTCACCAATTCAAGTTTTAATAATTACAGAAACTGGCTTTTAAAAGATAAATTAGTATAAAAGGAATATTTAAAAAATTGTCTTACGGTAAATATTTTATTTCATTCAGACTAATTACCTATATTTTGAAGTTGGCAAATCAGCACCAATCTCTGCCAAGTTGAAAGAGTTTAATGATTCTGTCAGTAATGTGAGTACAGCAAATCCCTATACCGTAAGTATAACAATCAATTGTGCATACCAAATGTTATGTACAGTGTAACTCTGTCAAGATCACCAAGATATTATAATAGAACCAAGATAGTCTAACTCAGATTTGTGTATGAAAGAGTTTTAAACAGGCCATAATATTATTTTACCTTTGTGAAAATCAACCAAATAAAATATATTTAACATCATCAAGTATATAATAATTCAAATTTAAAACAACATCTTTGTCTGACATCAATAACATCCTCAAAATTCTATCTTTGTTGACTCAATATCGATCATCTTTATCAAACTCAATTAACTCATTCCAGATAATATCACATCCTGCTGATTATCTAAGTTAATTATAATACTATACTGTGTAACACTCTGGAATTGCAAACACGGGTTTAACTATTATGAATATTTTAATTACATTTTAGGAACAGAAAATCTCACCAGATGAGTTAAAAATATTTTCAGGTATGTTGTAATGAGACATTCTTCAATGAAAGGAAAAATCAGTGTATCATTATTTTCCCAACCAACTCATGTGGTTACATGTCATTGTAAATATTTGCTATAGTTGACTCGTTTTTTCCATTCAAAGTACCGGTATGCATTGTACCAATTAACATTAGTTGCACCTTCAAGAAACTCATAGAGTTGACGGACTGTTACCAAACTTTACAATCAATTGTTCATGGGTAATCAAGGGTAATGTGGTGTGCGACAATTTTGACATCACATCATGTGCTATGACAAGATGATACTTGTTAATGTTTAAATCATCAATATTATTTATTCAGTTTATCTTATCGAAAAAGTTTTGAAAAACTGTTACAATTTGAATAGTTTTTTCTTGTAGGACAAAGATGATAAAATCATGACTGAGCTGATTGATGGTGAATGTATGATTTTATCTTATATTTCAGATGCCATTTGTCAGTGCACATCAGCATCATTTGATAACATACAGTCACATGATCAAATTATTTCAATACTCAATAAACTATCGTCATGGCCACAAGAAAAATTATTACCAGGTATATCTTTGACGTGTTTAAGTCGATGGCTCAATTTTCATGAACTCTTTATGTACTTTCCGTGAAGGCTCATGATGTTCATCAAGGCTCATGAACTGTTCATGAAAAGTTCACGAACACCTCATGAAATATGGGCTATTCAACGTTCATGAACTGTTCATGAACTCCTGAACTGTTTTACGCAGGGGTTATATTTAAAAAATTAAAGCTTCCCCCTATTTTTGACTTTGATGTAGTTTTTATTATCATAAACCAAGCAAAAAAAATTATAAACTTCATGATCAACAGTTAATGAATGTAAGACTGGCCACATTTTCATGAACACTCCAAGAACTGTTCATGAATCGTTCATGGATGTTAAAAACTTCACATTCAATTGAGTTGATGATTATTTCTTTACGGGTTGCTTCTCGATAAAATACTTAATTGATTTCAAAAATTCAACACACTACAGTACCAGTAAATCACCCTTGTGGAAATAGAGAAATAATAGTAATTACCCCTTGTGAAAATAGGTCATTAATGTTCAATGGCCGTGACCCCTGCTAAAAATTTTGTTGAATTCATGAGCTGTTCATGAATCCATAAACACCTTACAAATATTTCATGAATTATTCAGGGACAATTCATAAACAGTTTACAAACTAAGTTCATGAAAGTTAAATGACTTGTTTTACATGGACTTTTTCATTAATTTTGCATAAACTGTTTTCACCACAGGGGTAGGAGAGTGATCCATGCGTGTTTACATTTTATGTTTTGGTTCAGTTCTAGATTCTCTTCGTCTTCTGATCAGAAGTAAACAAATCAATAGAATATTATTATCAAACGATGGATTAATTGTCTCTCAACTGTTATCGCTAGCAAGGTAGATGAAAACACTTTCGAAATAACTATGTGGAGTTAAATACCTGACTTAGAATGAGATTATATTTTGACTTGTAGAAACTCAGATCTCTAAATTACAAAGTAAAATAAAATATTTCATTTTTCAAACACTTAAAGAGTTTCGAATTGACCAGCCTTTGCTTTGTTTTGTTGTCTTGATTACAAGAAACAAGGCTAATCCTCTGGGAAGTGACGTCAGCGCCCACGTCAGAGGATTGTCCTCGTGGCTGTTGCTACAGAAAGACACAACAGAAAGCTCGAGAAAATAGTCTGGTTTATCAATTTCAGTTTGGATAAATCTCAATTCTTACTTGTCTAAACGCAAAGTCTATGGCTATAGATAGCCAACAAATTTATACGGCTCAAAAATAAATAGCAGAATGGGAGTCACAGTCCGATTATGTCTGAGAAGTTTGACGCAAATCAAAACAACTTGGATAAAATGTACTTTCAATTCAACACTAAATAATTTCATATGATTCTAAATTTTACAATTTACGTGCATAAATACTGCAGGTAGACAATACAATATAAAACATACATAGGTATGTGACTAACTATGTTTAGACGAAGCCTACATGTTTACAAACATAATTTGGAGTCAATGATCAAAGTATCCATATGAAAAATCGAATTCACCTGGTGTTATAATTTCATTTTGTTTCGGCGATAAATTTCGATTTTGAATGCTAACAAATCTCTTCCCGTTCTTTCAATCCCTAATATTCTTGTATCAAGTAAGCACCAACATGAAATTCTGAATCAGTCGAGTTCAGTTGTAGCTTTCAACTCTGTCTTCCTTCCTCAATTCGTATGATGCTATTAGCAAGTGAATTGATTTTCGTAGTATACATTTATTCAAGCGTCGAAAGCCCTTACGACGTCCACCTCTATTGCTCTTACAACTTTCCAAACCAGTTCGTTAATAAACAACTTAGCAGAACGCTTCAATGTTCGTTTAACGAAAATGTTTTGCAAAATCGCGTGTGTGTGCAAAGGAGACACAAAGGCGGGCCGTTTATCATGAAAACGAGTGATTGAAATCTGGGTCCAGATTTCAAAGACAAAAATATGCAAAGGCTGGTGGTCATTTTATGGTCTTTAACAACAACAGTATTTTTTCATATGAATTATATTTATTCCTTCGGTCTAAACGTTTTTATGACGTTAACAATGACCCTTTCAACAGTTTGTTGATCTAGACACATATTAATCTACATCAAGATCTTACCTACCTCGTCTGTAGTGTTATAATTATTCCATTTGATATTTTACCTCTCTATTCAGCGCAAATGATGCACCTAGCAACAATCAAATGTTGGTATTCAGAGTACTTGCTAATAGTTTTTCTAGTAATTCTGAAAAAACATTATCTAGGCAAAGGCTTGAGGTATGCTTCTATTTGTCTGTTTTGTCAAACCTTGTTCTCACAATTTCACATATTTGTATGTTTATAAATGTGACTGAATGTCATGTCTTTCATGCCCTGCACCCATGTGAAATAATATTCATAAAGTTCGTCTTCGCGCTCTGGTCCATTTGACATTCATGAACTGTTTGCGCAGGGTATGTTTGAAAATTGGCATAAAATAACATAGAAAACCCGATTAGTCATGAAATTTTGCTACCAGATTGTCTGAATCAGTGTTTATAAATGGAGGTCTGCTTCGGATCGGATTGGGCATTAATAATCCGAATGTTAGCAAAAAATTTCAGCCCATATCTTATCTGAATGTGTTTTACTCCAGAAACAAATCTGAAATGTGCGGATCTGATCAAATTCGGATTCGCATGCCACTAGTTGTGACTGATAAAGTTTTGGTGAATGTAATAGCTCATATAGAAATTTCCAAAGTTCTGCAAAACATTTAGCTGGAATTCCGACAAAATTTACAGAGAATTCTGGTTCTGGCAAGTAACTGTAGCATTGGTTCAGTACATCCCTATAAAGCTTATCTGTGTGTAATTCATAAACTTATGAAGTGAAGGACAATATTTTCTATGCTGTCGCATATAACTGTGATTTCTTAAAAAATTATAGATATTGAATCTAGCCTGTAAACTATTCCAAAGCGATGGAGGAAAAACGAAATCTATAGCAATATCAACTGTTCTATTAAAGTAAGTCAATGAGACAATTCCTCTGCAAAAAAATTATTGAGTTCATGAACTGTGTTTGAACCTCCTGATAGTCCTGAAATGTTCATGGACAACGTATATATTACATTTATAAAATTGTTGAATGATTACACAGATCTGATTGGTTTAAGAGTAAGCATCTATAAAAATTGATTTTACACTTATCAGATACATTTTGGGCTGTGCATTTTATAGTTTTTCAGGCTACCCCTGCGAAAACAGTTCAGGAGTTCATGAACAGTTCATGAACAGTTAATGAACAGTTCATGAACGTTAAATGGCGCAAAATTTTCATGAACTGTTCATGAACTGTTTATGAACTGTTCAAGAACTGTCTCTGAGGGTTCATGAACTGTTCATGAACTGTTCATGAACTCCTGAACTGTTTTTCACAGAGGTAGTTAGAAAGTGTGAAGCTATTCTGAGGGCCTTCAATTAGAAATACTTTAAATGTTTTTACTTCATTTAGTCACATTTATATAATAATTTTTACTTACCTGAAATAAAGTCTAAAAACAATTTGCTACAGAGGTACTTTGCAATTTCCTCAAGACTGATTCAGCACACTGATATAAACTATGAATTCAATAACAGAACATCATCTCAACCCCGACTGTTCCACATTTCAGTGCTTTACGTGCCAATAAAATGGCTGTGGTCATCACCAATCAATTGTAACTGTCATCAGCTACCATAGTATCCTATTGTTCTATTCTAGCTATGCAATTCTATTACGTAAAAGTACATTCGATGATAAAATTTCAATGGCAACAGCTGTCATGGAGGTATAGTATAAACTTATACAGTTTAAATATTTTATATTCTCCTTGTGTTTTGCTAATAATAACCGACCGATATGTCATACATGGCTTGCAATTCATGAACTTCAGGGACTTTTGTGATTGTCATGATTAACTTGTTATCATGCTCATTTTTATGTTTCTTTTTTTGCATTTATCGTTTAGCCAAAAACTGGGTAGGCTAGTAGCTTTTACACCGGCACCGGGATGGTTTGTTCAGAGCCATCTATTTATAAGATTTGGGACACACATTACTGTTGGGGCTGCTCGAAGATCACCATTTTCGTTCCATTTAAGACATTGGTTGCGTTTGGACAAAACGTTTAAGTAAAAATATTATTTTTGCGCGTTTTGTTCAAATTTTGCGAGCCTGGGTTTGACAGAACGAAAATGGCGTCCATAAAATCACGGGAAAGGCATCTATCCAATTGGAGCTCAGAGAGCGGCACATGAAAAAGTGTCCCAACTCTTGTAATTATTGGCTCTGGGTTGTTTACTTGGTTATTGTTTTATAATAGCGTGTGTGAGTTTAATGGGTGAATGCCCTTCCTGGCACCAACCAATAGTGCTTCTTCCAGGGATTGAACCCATTACCCTGCGGGCCGAGGTCCAGCTCCCTAACAACTGCAATACGACCCCTACATTCCATGGTATTTTGTTTTAGAGGAACTAAATGCCCCTGGAAAAATATTTACTTAGTTTATTAGCTATCCATAAGCAGTAAAAATGGTATGTTTTTCATTAATATTTTCATGAGCCATGCCGTTCAAGGACACTTTATTAAGATTGGACAATGAAGCGCTCATTAACTGTTTCCACAGGTAAAAGAGCAATTCAAGCAACTATAGATATGATACTATCGACCACTATAGACAGATGGCCTTTGTATGTTTAAAAATAAAGAGAATATATGCTTGAGTTACTTCATTCATATAGAGCTTGCTAGCCTAGAAGGGTGAATGCAGTATTAGATTTTGACTTGTGTTTTCATTTCTATTAAGTGTTTATTACAATCAAATGAAGCAGAACCTGCCTTTAGATTAATGATGGCTTTAGGAACATTGGTAAATATGACATAAACATTTCTTTCTGTTTTTGATTTTTATTCTTTACTAATGAAGTGAACCCGCTCCGCTGGGTGAAATTTGAAAATAAAACAATAGAAAATTTAATTTCTATAAGTTAGCCCAAATGATAAATAAACAATAGAACTGAAGGTCAATTGGGTGTGAAAGATATTGCGTGACGAACATGAGAATGTAATTTGTTCTTTCTATGGAGCTGCAAGAGAAATCCTATGAAAAAAATACTCTTCTGGCCATCAATTGAAGAAATATAAAGATACAAACATAAAACATGGCCTATGTTGCCGCAAAAAATTATGAGATACCCCACGGAAAGTATGGATTTGATACGTTTACCATGAGAAGCGTGAATCCCGAATACAGTAGATACAAACAGACATACATCGACGTTTATATAGTAGATAAAGTAACCCAGAACCTGGAGACTGTTATTTACTACATTAGACCCCTTCCACAATACCTGTAATATGCTTTACATTTGTATGTACAATAAACAGTTTGGCTTCAATGTTAACACAAGAGAGACGAGTAAAAGCTGAACAGTAAAATGTGTATTAGTATACACTATACAGAGCGGTTAAAAATGGCATTCTAACTTGGCTAGACATTGGTATATTATTTCGATATACAGTACTACTGTACAATGATTGGCAAGCAAATGATATATGTATCTATGTCAATTGGTCATGTGTTGCAAGAGGTAACTGTTTTGAATTTTATATTGTGATTATTCTCATGTACATAATGTTATGCTTTTGTTTTTTTAATTAGATCGACAATGACAAAGATATGATATCATTTACAAAATCATATGGAATTAGTGAAAAACTTCCTTCATTGAAATCTTCTGACCAAGAAAAGGTATGGAATGACAATCAGTTTATGATTGTATCGAATACATAAATACTAATCAGTAATTTCCATCAGATCTCCTGTGATAAACTTGTTGAGTTCATGAATTTAGAAACTTTAATGAACTATTCATGAACAACTTTCAAACAGTTCATGAAAATTTCATGGACTTTAAATGGCCAAATTTTCATTGACTTTTTCATGAACTGTTTAAAAGGTGTCCATGAATGGAGTTCATGAACGTTAAGTTGTCCAATTTTCATGGAATTTTTTATGAACAGTTCATGAACTAAAACGTTTGTATAAAGTTCTTAAATTTTCCACAAGCAGGTTAATTGAAGCAATTGAAGATTAAATACTTTCCGTTGTCTTCTTATGGACTCCCTGTTTACAGCTCGTGAGCAGGTCATGAAAAGCAAGTTGTTTAACTTTCATGAACTGTTTATAAGGTATGAATAAGTACATGAATGTTAGTATAGCTCTGGAAGAGCTCATGGACTCAGCGATTTTTTCTCAGGATCTGTTTGTGAAAAGTTTTATAGATCTGTGAAAACATTTCATGAACGTTAAATGGCCCAATTTTCATGAACAGCTCATGAACTCAACAAATTTATTTACGGAGGAAATGTGTAATTTGAAGTTCACAAATTATTTTACAGTTATTTAGGGATAGAACAATTCATAAAATATTGTTTGTTTTCTTTTGCAGGTTTCCCGTTGCGCCAGTGAGCTTCTAGGCTTGATTGCATAATGTCAGATATACTTAACTTATACAATAATGGAAATTATAATATTATAAAATGTTTTGCGATTTGCTATACCGGTATTTGTATATAACAGGGTAAATTAGTATATACTTGTATACTGTTGAACCTAATTTAACATTTAGACAAATCATTAGATGCTGCTTTGTTATTTTATTGATATTTTCAAATGATATGAATTATCTGCTTTCATTACTGCTTTCCTGTTCCAGATTGAACAATCAATATTCGCAACTTAGTATTCGATTAATGTCTTCACCGTAAAAATATGACTTTTTCTGTGTATAGCCGAACTAGAAATGTAACTATACGCATAAAAATGTGTCTGCATTGCATGCTAGTTTTTGAACAGCTTGAACGGTGTATATCAAGCAATTGTACGCTGCCCAAATGATATCATTTTCCAAAAGTACAATGACGTAAGTACCCCTGCGACAACACTTCAGGAGTTCATGAACAGTTCATGAATGTTAAATGGCCCCAAATTTTCATGAACAGTCTGTGAGAGTTCATGAACTGTTCATGAACAGTTCGTTAACAGTTCAGGAAAATTGGAACCATTTAACGTTCAATGAACTGGTTCATAAATTTTTCATGAACTCCTGAACTGTTTTTCGCAGGGGTAAGGGCAAACATAAAAAATTCAGGAAAGCCGTATCAATATCGTATAAGAAGAAGCAAGAGCTCATCCTTCTTCGTTGATAAATATAGTCCAATATATCTTATTGGCCATTTTGAAGATTTGTTTGCTACAAATACTTTTATTTAATTAGAAGAGTGTCATTGTGCAGCTCATTTAAATCTCATGAACAAATATGAATATGTGTTGTCATTAATGTTTTAATTGATGAGATTGACGCATGTCGTCATCTGTTGATTGTTGTTTTTCAATTCTCACTTAATTTGAGATTCTTTGAAGAAATACTTTGAAAACCGTTTTAATTTAGATGTTAAAAACAAGTCACAATCGTAAACTCTGAACTCATTCCTAACCTCATTGAATTAATAAGCACTGTTGGAATAGAACATAACTAGACGATGAATACTGTATTAATTGTTCAGTGCGTACTATTTTTTTTATTATTTTGATAACGATATTGCATTTAATTCATTTTGAAATTAACTCGTGTTTGAAACATTAATTATAATTTCATATTAAAAGGGCTAAAGTCAGTATCTAACCCCTTAATAATGGTCCCTCTACAGAGCATCCACATGTCTATAGTGGCCTGAGCCATCTACGTATAAGAGTTGGGACACACTCCCTTGTGCCGCTATTGTCTTTCATTGGACAGATGCCACTCACGTGATTTTATGGACGCCATTTATGATCTTTCAACCACCCTATCCGTCTCCAAATCACATTACTGGTAAGGGTGATCCTGAATCTTGAATCAATATGTAGAGTAAGATGATTTTAGGCTACTAAATCTCCTGAAATCTCCCCAGTCTTTCAGATTGGAATTAGAAAACCGCGAAATCAGATGAGACTTCATCAAAAGGCCAGCAAGCTGCCTTTCATTTCTATCGAAACTCACTGATAAATTTTAGAATCAGATCCTAGCAAGATCTAAAAAAGCTATTGGATTGGATGAATTATATACTAAAAGGATAAATCAATACCAGCAGTATAACGAAGAATAGTCTTTCCTCTTTGAATTTAGGATGTTAATATTGTATGTTATTAAAGTAACACACTGATACAACTCAAGACATTAAATGTAGCGACTGGTAAAAGCAAATTTAGGTGAGTGAAAATGAGATTGCTAGGCTACTTTAGTACTAGGATGTCAGATTTAAGCATTGTCCATGAAGCATACGTCAGAGACCAAATCATTAAGACTTATTTTATTTCGGACTAACTGTAATCCATAGTGGAATCCTTGAATTTGGAACGCCGGATATTTACGCCAAAATTACGCCAAGTCAGAGTCAGCATTCAAGAATACGCCAAAAGGCCCAAATTTTGTTGAAAACTATAGAAAATTATCAAATTTCCACGCCAAAGAAATCAAATTGGCGTAAAATCAACTCAGTTCTACGCCGGATATATCCGGCGTAACATACATGGATTCCACTATGGACTGTAATTACAGTAAATTATGCACAGGCCTGCCCTCAACATGATTTCAAGTCTCTCAAGCCGCCCGCAAAAGTTTATTTTACGCAATTTTATCTCAAAAATTGTTTTTCTGCCCATGAAGACGGAAAAATTCTGTTGTAGCGCCTGCGTCTGGGACAATTATTCCTCTGGCGCTCCAAGAGCTCTACCAATGCCCAGTTGAAAAGAATTGTCCTTGTGGGGAATGTAATCCCGCGCAATCTTCAGGAGTTGATAATAAATTCTGTTGACAAATAAGTGCATTCTCCGCGCAAAACCAAGTTTTCTGAATTCTTTGCAACTAGGCAACTCAATTTGGGAAATAAATATAGGGCATACGTCAGAGACCAATTAATCATTTTCAGAATATAATGTAACCTCATTCATATCACTGGGCAACAAAAAATGGACTTATTAAGCGGGTTGTGATGTTAAATGGAGTGAAATAATTGAGTTTGACATGAACTGTTAAATTGGAAAATTACTCATACGAAGCAGGTTGATAACAACAGTAGCCTAGCGATATTAACTGAGCTACACTGTAACAGCATTGTGAAATGTTTTGTGAAATTACCTAAATATTTTCACAACACTATATAGATGTCAATTTAATAAGCAAGTTTCTTAGAAAAATTGTTAGGAACAGTGCAGTACAACAGCAGCTTCCGATGATAATTGGATGAGAAAATATTACATTCAAGAATGCTACTTCAAAGCTGTGTAGTATGCATCATAATTGTCGTTTCTTATTCAGAGAACAATTTACATAAAAACGTTTTTTCGAAAGGACTGATGCAATATAATTTGTAACCAAGTTGGGTACCATGGATTTTAAAATAAATGTGCAATTAATCCTCAATTGAGGTGCTACAATCCAAGAAGTCCTGATTACAGGGTAAACTTTAGCCTCAAAATACCGATGGTAAACTAAATGAAACTAATTAAATGACGTGATCATCATTGTCTATGCCATATCACTTTATTGCTCGATTTACTTGCTTTTGTGAAATATTATGGAAATTGAGAGACAGTTGTTTTTCTGCAACAGCTGCTCGTTGCAGTTTCACGATTTAGAATTTGCTCATGATCAGGATCTGACAAAAGATTACGGAAGGCTAGAGCAAATTCAGAAGAAAATCGATAACTCCTTGATTTATAGGCCAAAGCTCAACAAAAAATTTGTAAGGAAATGCTGAAAATGTTGTAAGATTCCAGAAAGCTAAACCTTATGTCAGAGGCTGCTCATGATTAAAAGGAGTATCATACTCCACTCCTTTTTAAACCTATCATACGCATATCGATGCACTAAAAGCCTTTTGCATCTTAATCAGACCCTGGCGATTGCTATGTCCCTTCCCCTGCAAAAAACAGTTCAGGAGTTCATGAACTGTTCATAAACTGTTCATGAACTTCTTAACTGTTTTTCGCAGGCTTCCTATCTCCGAGGATATATTTGTTTTGTTGATATACTTCCATAAAAAAATGTTCTTGGATATTCCATTTCAACATTGGACTTTTGTATGAGTAAATGACTTGCATTCTCATTATGTTTCTATGCTTTGTTTATGTTAGGCTGTGGAAATTACAATCTGCTCTACAAATGTACGAACATAAGTACAAGTGACTTTAAGAATTTCCTTCCTGGATTATGAATGAAAATATGTATTGGAGAGTGCTGAATCAGATTAAATCATGGACTATAAATCATTGCTCACCTTTGGTATCAAGTTGACAAAAAGCATATGTATTTCAAAAATTCAAATGCAATCAACCAATTGACCTATATGATTTACTAAGTGATGGATCGAAGAGACACATGATGACAAGACTTTGAGTCTTTCAGTGGTGATACAAAATGATGGATGTTACAATACCAAAATTGCATTTATTCCACATTTTCAATTGTTAATTTTCTTTGCTATCCGACGTTTATCTACTATTACAGTACTAGACCAACATATTGTATTGCAAGCTGGATTTTAAAATCATTACTTCAGAATCTTGATTATCAAATTAAAGCATGGCTATGGATACTCAAATAACTTACATCCCTGAAACTTATGCTGTCAAAATCTGTGAAATTTTTCTATGGCCTATCTATATCACACAATACAATAATTGTTTATGCTGCTCTTAAGTTTATTGTAAAATAGTCTTCAAGGTATCAGACAATCATTTATATGTAAATATATCAACATTTAGAGCCGAGGGACAATGTATTTCAAATGTTAATATTTTTATTTGTGTCTATTTTGGAATGTCTTAATATGAGTTTAGCGTCTGATGACATATGAATGTTTGCATTTTTCCATTGTAGTAACTAATAAATTTACCTGTGCTCTTACATCCGTAATTTACAGAAACCGGTATTGCACTGAACTCTAAAGTACATAAAAACTACATATCTGTTTTCCTGACTCCCAGCTTTGTCCATTTTATCATTCCTCCTTTGATTACAAATACTGATTACTGTTTTAAAATAATGCTATTATACTGCTTCTATATAAACAATGGACCTCATTTGACCTGTTCAACTCTTATAAGAAGTGTTTCAAAAATTGTTGAAACATGAAAACAGACAAACAAATTATATATTGTAAACTGTATCAGTCCATGTAACTATAATGCTCAACGGTTTTTGTTTGTTTTGTATTTCATCTCAAAACATGTTTCTGAGCTGGAGAAAAACAATCATGTGTCTGTGAATGCAAAATTGCCCAAACTATTAAGGATGTCTCATGAAAATGTATGTAATTTCACGTTCATGAATCGTACATGAATTCTTTTCTCAGAGACTTCCCTGATTTGTCTTATAGAATTTCTTAATCTGAGACTAGTTTTTACAACAAACTTTAGCCAATTTGAATTAACTCGTACAACGTGTCCTCTATGTTAGGAATGTTTACAACTTTATTTTATCTGGATGGTAAGATGAACTATTATACTGGTCACTAGAAAAATTCACAATAAAAAAGACAGAAGATTAGTATCAATTATTTTGTATATTTTATTTGCTATAGGAAATACAGTGGAAATACAACATTCTTCTTCAATGGGTATTTTGATCAATTGTCAACATTTTTCTTCAAAATCACTCCAGAGTATTTATCTACACCAGATAAAGTATTCCAGCGAGTTTCAATAAGAATAATTTTCAAATGTTGCTTTTATACTCAAAAACTGTTTTGTGGGATGGGGTATATACAGTGGACATGCACAATTCTCGTTCAATAGGTATTTCAGTCAATTGTTAATATTTTATTAAAAATCATACCAGAGTATTTATCTACATCAGATAAATTATTCCAGCGAGTATCAATAAAAATAATTTTCAAATGTTCTTTTTATACTCAAAAACTGTTTTGTGGGATAGGGTATATACAGTGGATATGCACAATTCTCGTTCAATAGGTATTTCAGTCAATTGATAATATTTTACTTAAAAATCATACCAGAGTATTTATCTACATCAGATAAAGTATTCCAGCGAGTTTCGATAAAAATAATTTTCAAATGTTCTTTTTATACTCAAAAACTGTTTTGTGGGATAGGGTATATACAGTGGATATGCACAATTCTCGTTCAATAGGTATTTCAGTCAATTGATAATATTTTACTTAAAAATCATACCAGAGTATTTATCTACACCAGATAAAGTATTCCAGTTAGTTTCAATAAAAATAATTTTCAAATGTTCTTTTTATACTCAAAAACTGTTTTGTGGGATAGGGTATATACAGTGGACATGCACAATTCCCGTTCAATAGGTATTTCAGTCAATTGATAATATTTTACTTAAAAATCATACCAGAGTATTTATCTACACCAGATAAAGTATTCCAGTTAGTTTCAATAAAAATAATTTTCAAATGTTCTTTTTATACTCAAAAACTGTTTTGTGGGATAGGGTATATACAGTGGATATGCACAATTCTCGTTCAATAGGTATTTCAGTCAATTGATAATATTTTACTTAAAAATCATACCAGAGTATTTATCTACACCAGATAAAGTATTCCAGTTAGTTTCAATAAAAATAATTTTGAAATGTTGTTTTTATACTCAAAAACTGTTTTGTGGGATGGGGTATATACAGTGGACATGCACAATTCTCGTTCAATAGCTATTTCAGTCATTTGTTTATAGAAAATCACATCAGGAGATGTAAGGACACCAGAGAAAGAGTTCCTAAGAATTTTAGCGAACATTTACTTCAAAGGTTAAACTAACGCATTCTTGCTTTGGGGGATTTTGCATAGATGTCAATAGTTGATGAGGAATGGTTTTAATGCAGTGAAAGTCATCAAATATTGCATAGTAAACCCATTTAGTAGCATGTTGTTAACCTTAAGAAAGAAATCATATCAAGAGGCATTCAGGCGTTTAACAGTAACAGTTTTAAGAGGAGATTATCATTGAAACTAAATTCTTCAAGAGGCAATGTTACTGTCTCTATGACGTAAATTGAGTTATCTCGATACATTGACTTATAGCACAGATATATGACCTACCTATTGCAGAGTCGCAAGTTGGAACAAACACAATCAATCACAAAATCTAACGCATATTCAATATATAGCTATTATCATATGTATAATAGATTTCTAAACATTTCTAGAGGATAATCAATGTTACATTAGTTACAGTCTTATATAATCCCAACTTTATTCCAATTGAGTTTGTTGTACAAATTTAAAGTATTTGTAAATTTGTAGGCGGCATACAATTTATAGCTAATGTTACAATCTCAAACAGTCTGTTTACAGATGTAAAATGATCATGATAAATTTACAGGTGTTGCCATGTAAACACAGGCTGAGGTGTATTTGGTTTCTTCAAGTTTTGCTCAAGTACAAATCAAATTGGTCATATTCTTGGTTAATGGTAACTTATGTAAATTAACCATCTTTTTATGGTGGTCATTACTTTAGCAATATTCCAAACAGTTCATTACAAAGTGTTATAATATAACTATTGGAACTAGTGATGTCCTTCATTCCAATGTGGTGTAAACAATGGTTTCAGCATTAGCTTGCCATATTGCTATTGTTCAACATCATAGAGTAAACAGATACAGATGATAAATCATATGGTCTCAGTTTATGAAATAAGGTGATTTGTGCAATTTGAATATCTGGCAACTTGTTCATGCCGATTGGACATAATAGCTTTGGAATAACCAATCCCATTGTGCATTACACAGAAACGACCTCTGGCACGAAGCTATTTGTCCTCATATCCTATAAAAGATTGGATAACAAGAAGTTAATATATCGAGTAAGAAGCATGTCATATTTAAAACAAATTCTACATCTTTGTTGTGTTGTTGGAACGTCCAGAATTAATGAGTCAATTGACTAGGGCAGAAGTATTAACTTGACCATGAAAAAGAAATGTCATACAGGATATTAGCAAAAGCATTAATCCAGAACTAGTAAAATTTTTAAAAAGTATTTCTAAAATCTTCAAAATGTAGATGGGATGACATTGTTTTGACAAATAGTTGGTTAATTAGTAACAAAGTTTTAAATGCTATAGTTTGAATGCAACTACTTTCAGATTATTGCCAGCAAGTGTTAACTTGTTTGTTATACAAATGCATGTTTGGCAATTAATTGATTATAGAAGCTCTACCGGTAGACAACTTGGTATATGTGTCTACTTGTCAAATACAGTAATGGTTAAAACTTTGGTGGTTCAGTTACCACACTATTTTCAACAGTTTAAACAATCCAGCAAATCTAGCTAGCTAATTTTGTAAACAAGCTGATTAAAAAGTAGGTCCTATAATATGAGAGATAATTTTTCAAAACAGTTAAAGTGGCATGACCAGTATATAGGTCTAACTTTATTCGCTTTTTTCTCTATCTACTTGTGTAAAAACAGTATATCTTTAGAACTTGATATGAAATAAGCAGCCATTCAGACAAAGAAGCAAACCATAACACAACTGATCTATTTAAAGCAAAGCAGCAATCATTGGTAATATCATGAGATGATCCTGACCAGTTGGTCAAGGCTGAAGTAAACTTGTAGTGAAGCATAATACAGTATAGCATATCAGACACTGGAGCTGTTTCCATTTATTGCATGGCTGCTTTATCATTCCTTAATTTCTAAGTAGCTTTATAGCCTATATAATAGATCTGATTGCAGAAGTAAAATCTTGCAACGATATACTAATGAAGTCAATACATCGGTAGGCTTAGTCTGTGAACTAAATTTTGAATTATTTTGATTGGTGTAGACAATATAAATAGCCTAGTATTTTGATAATTTTTTCGTTTCAATGAGCATGTACCTAACATCATTGGTCATGAACCAGTATTTTTGATTTAAAGTTATTAGATGTATATGTAGGTGTAAGCAGTCTGGCCTATTAAGGTTGATATGTGTGTGTGGAGTAAATATGGTCTGAGCTGTGTTATCCATGTAACTGTTGGCTCAAATTATAATAATTTCAATATTGGAAAGAATGCCGTTTGCAGGCAAGATATTAAACGCAGATTCGCTTTTGCTGATGAAACCCTACCTAGATGCATTTTTAATATCATGTCAAATTTATATAGAATCAAATCACTTCAGCATACTTGTTGAATGTCCATGCCAAAAGAGCTTGCATGTCTGTTTTGGCTGCACACACAAATGCTCCAAAATTTAGTTTTTTGAGAGAAACATAGAAATGTAGGCCTAAAGGTGTGTAGTCAATAGTCATGGACTCACTATCATATCTGTTTTAATTTATTGAAATTGAGACGCGCAATCATTTTCATGGCTGAAATTCAAACCACGCATTTCATAATTTTATCCGTATTTTATAAGAACATGACATAATTTCCATGATTATTTAGATGTTATATCCAAAATTTGCCAACATATGTGATCCGTCCGACGTCCGTGCAAAATTACACCAGAATTTGGCTTTCAACCGCGCATTTTCAGAGCAATAATACCACCTTGGCCGCGCACAATGCAACCTTGCCAATCTGGAACACTGCGATTGGGACATTGAGCACAGCAACGGACAATGCGACCAGATCGGAAGAATGCTGTTTTCAGGCAAGATCTTGGCCGCGCGAGCACTCCTGCTGCTGGCATTTCGTAATTTTATCCATGTTTTACAAGAAAATGTCAACATTTCCATGATTATTTACATTTTATATCAAAACCTTTCTTAAATGTAAAGGCCTAATTAATCCACCCACGCAAAATTGCACCAGAATTTGGCTATGCTGTCTGATAGCAAATAATCGTGCAGTGTACGAGGAAACTACTGAGACAGACCATATAGCAAGATGAAAAGCTAGGACTAATAATTTAATTGATAGCTCATGGTCAATTGGTCATGATTGATCATTTGATCATGACATATTTACGTTATTATCGGGCATATGTTATCCAAAATAGCTGTGTTTATCCTCATAATAGAACGTTCAATTACAATAACCCGAATAAAAGAAGACTTACCTTTGGATGGATAGAGTGTATTATTCCAATACAATAGTATTTTTAGATCTTGCTAGGATCTGATTTTAAAATTTATCAGTGAGTTTCGATAGAAATGAAAGGCAGCTTGCTGGCCTTTTGATGAAGTCTCATCTGATTTCGCGGTTCTAATTCCAATCTGAAAGACTGGGGAGATTTCAGGAGATTTAGTAGCCTAAAATCATCTTACTCTACATATTGATTCAAGATTCAGGATCACCCTTACCAGTAATGTGATTTGGAGACGGATAGGGTGCTTTCAACAGGTTTCTTGTTTTAAGCATAGCGCGCGAAAATAAATTACGAAACCTTTTTTGGCGATGGTAACCACGATGGTAAACAAACTTTGTCTGAACTAAACCCAGTATGGTCTACTGTTGTGTTCATGGTTGTTACAACAATTCGGAAAATAGCAAATTATTTTCAATTCCAACTGGGGTCAAGAACGAAGAAAGAAGGCTTTTCTGGTTAAAAGCAATAGATAGGGAAGATTTTATTAACAAAACAAACGGAAGAGTCTGCCAGGTAGGCCTATCGTTGATAAATTAAACAACTGTAGATAAAATGCAACTATAATATAGAGATAACTTGTTATCTTACTTTATACAAACCGTATACCATATCTTATTGATCAAGGCACACTTTGAGGACGACCAATTTGAACGGAATATCGATACAAAAAAGCTTAAACCAAATGCCATACCGAACTCAATATGCGAAGCAGGTAAATAGTAAAATCAATAAAACAACAGCTTTAGATACCAAAACAAAATAGATACATAATTACACATCCAATATTGATTGATTTTTACAATTTAGAATTAAAGTTAGTTACTTACATCATTGGTCAAGAACACAATTACAGCAGAAAATATCATGGTAAAAATAACATAATCACCAATTAGTTCAACAACAAAAACATTGGCAAAAATTAATTACACTCATGTACGTTTTGTTCTTAAATCTTTGACTTTGCAGAACCCGCCTCATTTGCTTCCATTAAAAAGGACCATGATTATGATCGCAATATCATTGTGAAACATGTGAAGGTAAAATATTATACAGAGTACATGTATATTAGGAATTAGATACATTTATTTTAGACATATTTATGTGTTTTAATACAATTCCTTTTTGTTTACTACATAGAATCTTCCTTGATTACATCCACCAGAGAAAACCACGTTTCATCAGATGTTCAGATTGCAACAGCGTCAGATTTTATACCTGGAGATAAATTAAAATTAAAAATAGATGATGACCTCCCACTCATGCAATGCGATCGCTTTGGTAAAATCATTATGAGGCCCAAACTAAATTGCAGCCTTGAGCTATTTCTCAATTATTTGTTGATGTCGTGGAAATATTAAATAGTAGCTAGAATTATCGAAACATTGAAGGTGGAATTATAACGAGCTATTTGATAGCTTTTCATTTATGATTTGGAACTGAATGTGTTCTGCCTAAAGCGGATCCTGAGTTCTCCCATATTCCTCTTGTTTTGTAACATAATCAAATGTAATGGGAAACGAAGCAAGCATAAGGAAATGTGTTCTTTCTAAAATGCCAATGGATTGGCCTCACAAGCCATCTAATTCTGGTTTTAATATATGCAAAGGCTCAATCAAGCATATGAAAGATGGTGTTTCAATATTCTCCTGTCCTAAAACTATTGATAACCAAGGCAAAAAAGAAAAAAATAATGTCGAGGTTAGTTTATTTATAAGTTCTGTTTTGTTAGGCCTACTAGTTACTAGTAACTATGTTGTAGCTTGTTGTAGTTGAAGGTCTATGTTAAATGCCTTATGTCTTATTTATTGTTCTCCGTCCTGAACCTTCTGTATCCTATCCTAGTCCATTAGTCGCACCTTCTTGATAGGTTGGGTCAATAAAATTATTTGATAGTTTCTCATCAACATCATTGTTTGCTTTTTTGGCGCTTATTCTAGGTCTATTCTATTTTTCCACAGAATTAAAATGTAATTTTTGACGGGGTCTGTAAACTGTGTATGCGCGTACCTTGAACATAAATTTTAAATGTCTCCCACACTATAACAGGAGATGAGCTTCACTGTTTGAGTTTGAGTTTTAAACAAACATATATCAGAGTGATTTTAAAAAACTAGATGAAAAAATGTCAAGTCTATATTTAGTAACAGCCATCTACATTTACCCAAGTGTGATTTCACTACTTTTCAGATTTCGAAAAAGCCGGTTTTTTACTTTCTCAACTTCAAATGTCTCTTACACTGAAATTTTTTTCCCGTCATTGAAAAATGAAAATTTGAAAGTTGTTCTGATGGGTAATAAAATCATAACTTCAAAATTTTAAACTCACAATGGAAGTCATACATTCAAATTCATCACTTTGAAACACAATTTTTCGGGATAGGTTCTCATCCAAAGATTTTCAAATTCCACAGTAATATTTCTGTGATTGTTACCTTTACATACATAAAAAATTATTCAAAAATAATTTACTGATATTTTATTTGTTTTTTATTGAAATTTTGGAGTGTCTTCCCCAATGACTTTGTGAATTAATTTGGAGGTGCATTGAGAGCCCATTTCCCAATATTTTTTAACTCAAATTTTGAACTTATGATTTCTTACCTACTAGAACAATAAAATCAAGAATGTGATACAACTTTCAAACTTTCATTTTATTTAGGCCAGTCTAATATGGAGTGTGATATCACTTCCTTGGTTTGCTTTAGATTTTATTGCAGTCGCATAATATTTACTGAAAATAACATTTATTCTCTTTGAGAGTTCTCTACTTTTGCCCCAGCAACAGAAATTGGTCGAGTCCATGAATTGTTCATAAACTTCATGAACTTTCTGAACTGTTCATGAACACTTTATGAACATTTCATAAACAGTTAATGAACTTTACAAACTTTTGTGAAAAGTTCATATACCTTATAAACAGTTCATGAACACTTCATGAATAATTCATGAATAACCCACATGAACAGTTCATGGATATTGGGCAATTCAACGTCAAAATTGGACTGTTTCCACAAGGATGTGGATCTCTGATTAGACTGATTTACATTGGGACAATATATTGCCAACCGGTCATCAAGTCTTGGACTCTCGTGCTTTCTTATCTGAGCTAACTTTCTCCTCTGTATATGCCTTCCCAGTCATGGGCATCTATTGTCAATATAACTGATTTGTTTTTATCATTATGTTTGGAAAGGTTTTGAAGATCATACGTCATCCATCAATCTTGAAATACATCCAGTCTTATGAAAGCAAATCTGAAATAAATTTGATAACAGAAGAAGTTGTCCCATTGACATCTGTTATCAGCGAAATGAGTGACATGGAATTATTATGTGGTATCCATTCTATATTGGATGCTTTAGTTTTTCTGGGAGACAAGGTGAGATTCTTAAGATTTTATAATATAATCATAGCAAATCAAAGGATGTCCGCATGCGAGTATGTTTACATCAAAATGAGTGAATTGTAACAACCAAGTTGAGATCAGGACACACTGGACACTAACTAGATTTTGCCATTCAATATTATACGTTTCAATATAATAGACCAAATCGGCTAACTTTTCAATTTCTTGATCATGTGACCCAAATGCACATTTTCAATCAAACATTCTTCTGCGCCTTTGTTGTTTTACGAGAAGGTTGTGCTTTTTCAATCTCGTGAAACATATTTTAAATTGCATATTTAGTTGAAATGTTGAATCTATCTTCAATTTTTCATAAATCGTTTGAATACTAAATTTAAGAACAAAATACTAAGAGAAATATGCGAGAAAAATTGTAGCGTTAAACTATTGCGTTCTGATCTTGAAAAACCAAAATACCTCATTCAGGTCACGTGAAGTGTTTGCCCCAGATTGAATGGTATCTTTGTACCTGCCTGATAAACAGTCTGTCTCTGATTTTATGCTAAGTAGGGATGCGAATCAAATATCGACTAATTGATTAATAATCGAATATCAATGAAATATCGATTATTCAAATAGTAAAATGGATATTCGATAATTTATATTATTGTTAAATATGCTTGTTTCCAAATATAAAGCAACCTTTCTTGGATAAATTTTTCTTCAAAATCAAATGCTCTTTTCGCCGATATAAAATACGAAACAAACAAGCAACAAATCATTCTAAGCGACGTCTTTTGCGTCAAACTCCCCCTAATTACCATAACAAAGAAAATCTCAAGTTACGCGCCATTAGTTCTGTTTCAGACTCTGTTGCTATGACAATTAATTGATCAAACAGACATGATGAAACATGAAGCGCGTTGAGTAACATGAATTTTATAAACTAATATTGAAGCAAACTGAGCGAACAAACTGTTATATCTATTTATTTAAAATCTTTCAAAATCTATATAAAGATAGTTAAGCTGAATTTGATGTTCCCATTAATATTCAATTCAAATCGAATAGTTCATTGTCAAATATCTGATTACCGTTTTGACTGTCGACTTGCATCCCTAATGCTAGGCTAACTTATTAGAGTGTCACAAAGGTTTTACCTAGATTCTGGTGAACAAGGTTATCAAATAGAAATAGACCGAGCACCACAGAACTAAAACGGCAGGTTTCTCTGGGCAACTTGAAAATCACATAAAAGTATTCATAGAAATATGCTGAACAATTACCTAATCCTTGTTTTAATTAAATTCTATTGTAAACCCTTCAAAAATCCAATTTATATTTCATAATTCACGATCAAAGCCTTCTTATCATTTTGAGAAAATGCTGGATGTGAGCTTCATTTTCTTTGATTCTTTTCTTCTCCCAAGATTTTGCGAATTCATAGAAGCATGACGAAAACACAAAATGTATGAATTAAGAGGGCTCTGACCGTGAAATGATTTATAAATTGATCTCTGGTGAGCTCCACAATAAAATTTGTCCAAAACAAGGAATAGGTAATTGTTCAGCATCTTTTTATGAACGCTTTTATGTGATTTTTAAGTTGCCCGGAGAAATCTGCCGTTTTAGTTCTGTGGCGCTCGGTCTAAAAACGTTCAGACTTATTTTTCAAAATTCTTTAAAATTCTTATCAAACATACATTCTTTAGAATTGTTGTTAAAGTTCTGAAATATGACTTCATTTTATTGATCTAGTTCACATCATTTTTCTATTCCAGGCAGGACTGTCACATAATTCGTTATCTCTTGCAAGTGTTTTTGTTGCTGTCAAAGATGGTAGCTGGAGGTTAGGCTGTTTTGAAGAGGTATAGTATTTTGATATGCCTGCCTGCTGCAAAATGTGCTCATAAATCAAGTTTATTTCCATCGACAAGATCTAGGCCTACTTATTATGTTGGATAGCCTTCTATCAAGCTGTTTCTGGGTACCGGTATTTCAGAACACATTTATTGGCCTGTGTCCTTGCAAAAAACAGTCCAGAAGTTCATTAATAGTTCATCAACAGTTTATGAACCTTCAAGGACAGTTCATGAACTCTTGAACTGTTTTTTTGCTGGGGTGATGCTCAACACATCTGACAGTATTTTCAGTCACTACTTCAAGTAGGGATCGTTTATATTTGTAAAACATTGAAGACTGCAGACGTCACTTTTTCAATCAGTCGACTTTAGTTCTTTATTAAATTACTCGCCAATTTCGGTGGATTAAAATGTGCCTTTCAAACATTTCTTCAAATTTGCCACAAATATTTATTCTACTTGCAGTCATAGCCAAAGGTTAATGCTAGTTGATTCGAAGATCAAATTTGACTTCTGACGACATCATTTCCCAAATAGAATCATCAACCCTTGGAATTCTTTAGCAGAAGAAACAATCAAAGCACCTACTCTACCCCTGCGAAAAACAGTTCAGGCGTTCATGAACTGTTCATGAACTCCTGAACTGTTTTTTGCATTCTTTCAAAATTAAATTATCCAAAGTAGATCTTTCTAAGCTCTGTAAAGTTATTAGTTTCAGCCGAGTCATAATCATCTATGTATAATATGTTTTATAATAGTTTAATAATTTTTGTTCAGATTTTGTTTGTTTATTCCTAACTGTAAATTCATACAAAACGGTTTTCCGAAAGCGCTACTCAAATATAAATAAGTTCCAATATCAACCACACAAACAACAAACAAACAAACGTTTTCTTTAGATCATAAAATATTATTT
Organism: Haliclystus octoradiatus; assembly: GCA_916610825.1. Taxonomy (NCBI): domain Eukaryota; kingdom Metazoa; phylum Cnidaria; class Staurozoa; order Stauromedusae; family Haliclystidae; genus Haliclystus; species Haliclystus octoradiatus. The sequence goes on along the minus strand of OU744450.1, from coordinate 21,394,279 downwards.
TTTAGGCTTCCAAATCAACACCTCAGGGTAGAGGAATCGATGCAAAAGGATTTGGCGAGTTTTCACTTGAAGTTCTGGAAAATGTGGAATTTCAAGGTAAGATTGATTTACTAATATTTCCCTGAAACCTTGCATATGCTTGAACCTGACCTTGTGAAAAACAGTTCATAAGGTCATGAATATGATATTACCCCAAAGGTCATGAACAGACACAGTTCATGAGCTTTCAGGCATTTTCATATTCATGAATCAGTCGATGAACTGTTCATGAACTCACAACTACTCCCCTGTGAAAAACAGTTCAGGAGTTCATGAACAGTTCATGAATTTTAAATGTAATTTCATGAATTGTTTATGAGCTGTTCATGATAAGTTCATGAACCTTCACAGACAGATCATGAAGAGTTCATGATCTCCTGAATTGTTTTTCGCAGGGGCTAAAACAGCTGAATTGCATTCAAAATCTTTTGGAAGGCTACAAAAATTGTTGACATTTTTAAGATTTATGATTAAAATTTACAGAGTGCATCAAATTAGATTAATTTTTTAAATCTTGAAGTTAAGATCGGATTTGGACAACAGATTGTCTGTACCCGTTGTCACAATTTGGATAAATCCAATCCGACACACACCTTTGGTTTATACGTCTCTCAAATTCACCAATTAGAATTTGTAATATGAAGAAGTGGAAAACATTATCATGAAATCAAGCAATGCGACCTGTGAATTAGATCCGATCCCTACATCACTTCTAAAGAAATGCAGTGACGTCATCGCACCAATAATAGCAAAAATTGTTAACTCGTCATTTGAAAATGGCTGTATTCCGCACAGTTGGAAAATGTCAATAGTATTGCCACTCTTAAAAAAGTTCGGCCTTGAAGCATTATTTAAAAACTTTCGACCTGTCAGTAACTTATCATTTATTGCTAAGTCTGCCGAAAAAGCAGCTATCTCGCAACTCACATCACATTTTACTGAAAATGCACCATTACCCTTACTACAGTCTTCATATTGTCAGTTCCATTCAACTGAAACTGCACTCTTGAAGGTGCAAAATGATGTTCTATTAAATATGGACAAAAAGGAGGTAACTCTACTAGTTTTACTTGACCTCAGTGCTGCCTTTCGACACCATCAACCACTCGACACTCATGGACATCCTCCAGAAAGACTTTGGAATTATTGGCAATGCCAATGCGTGGTAATTGTAAGTCGAATGCATTTCAAATCAATTCTGGTGTTCCTTAGGGAAGCTGCCTTGGACCAATACTGTTTGTGCTTTACACAACTGGAAATTTCAAAATTGTATCAAACCATCTAGCAAATGTTCATTGTTATGCTGACGACACCCAGCTCTACCTGTCCTTCAAGCCATCACCATCTGCACAAGATTCAGCAATAAAGCACCATGGAAAAATTCATCGAAGATATTCGCCAGTGGATGACACAACATCGTCTACTACTAAATGACACTAAAACAGAGTTCATCGTTATTGGTTCACGCCAACAGTTATCAGAGGTTGCAATCAATTCACTCAGCGTTGGGGAAGTCAACATATCACCAGTGACATATGTGCGAAATTTCGGAGCCTTTTTCTATGAACAAATGTCAATGAACGCACACATTAGAAAGATCTGTAGCAAAGCATTCCGAAGTCTCTATTCCATCCGCCAGATTAGAAAGTATCTGTCACGGCAAGCATCAGAAATTTTAATCCATGCCTTTGTAACATCTCACTTGGACTACTGCAACTCACTCTTGTACGGAATTCCAAAAAATCAACACAACAGACTACAAAAGATCATCAATGCTTCTGCTCGTGTTCTTTGCATGCTACCAAGACTAGAGCATATTACATCCACACTCATCGAACTTCATTGCTTACCAATCAAGCAAAGAATTCATTATAAAATTGCTTTAATTGTATTCAAATCGCTGCATGGGGCTGCACCACTATATATACAAGAACTATTGCTTGAACATTGGACATTTTTAAAGTTAGTTTAAAGACATATCTTTTTAGAGTAGCGTATCTTACTAATTATATTAAAAATCGAAAAAAAAAAAAAAAATGAGATGAAATGAAATGTAAATAACCATATGTAAATACAGCGCTTTAGAATATTTATAGTTTTAGTGCTTTACAAATTTAATATTATTATTATTATTATTATTATTATTATTATTATTATATAATGGAATAGCATATTTTGCTCCTCGTCTGAAATTAAACTGAATTGTTAACTTGTTTTGCCTTCCAGCTGATGGAAATCAACTTATAAGCTCACTCACGGGCTCCATAGTGACGTATTTACAATAGATTGGATTTTGAAATGCAATGGCGCTTCACAATAAGATGTCTATTTTTATTTATATTTATCTTATATTATTCTATTTATATTATTAAAACCAAATTTATAAATATTTTTCCTGATTTTACACATTTTTAGGAGAACCAGCTATCAAACAGTTTGTTTCTCTAATAAATCGTGATTTCATTCCAAGTACTGACAAGGTATGTTATGTCAGAATCAACGTGTGATAGCTATAGGCGAACTACCTTCAATTCCTTTTCCTTTCTCATTATGATAATGTCAGACCTCAACTCATGGGAAAATATAGTCCCACTTAATCAAATAATTGAAAGGGTTTGACAGAAAAACTGTTCTCAGGTTGTATTGACTTAAGACATCAAGGGTTTGACAGAAAAACTGTTCTCAGGTTGTATTGACTTGAGACATCACTGTCTCCATACAAAGTTGTGTCATTTGATCTCAACTCCTTTGAGGCTGCATCAAATAGGCCTTTTGAGACTTGAGAATTGAGGGACGAATTTTAATAAGATGATATATTTTATGTGAGGATACGAAGACATAGCAATTAGCATTGTGAGCAAACATTTTGTGCTACGTATAATCCAAAACAGAGTGAGTGAAGAAAGAGATATGAACGCTTTGAACCTTTAATACTGCTTTCAATGATGCAGCTTATGTAACACATGGCTCTGTCGACATACTCATGGGACATTTCTGAATTGTCTTAGCATGCTAAACTCTCGTTATAAATAGTAATGATGATGACAACCATGACGCATAATCATATTATGTAATAACATGCTGTGGTAATTTAACATGTGTCCCGTCTTCAGATGTTTGTTTGTATTATGATTTTTCTATGCTAATCATCAGATTTAGATTTGAGTTACAAAATCCTATCAACAATAAGGGAATTATCAATGGAATCAGTTAAATTATCAATGGAATTATTAAATTTTCGTGTTGATTTGAATCAAATATTTTGATTATTGACAACAATCAAATCCAATGCAGAAATCTATTCATTATAATCAGAGTTTGTTTGTAAGTTGTTTCACAAATATAAATATTATGCTGGTTGTAGTGTCGTTGTTTTGTTTTTATCATAATTTTAATAATTTTTTAGATCCATGGAAATTTAGAAAGACTGTTGCTCAATCCTGTATTCAAGTAAGATACAAATCAATTTCAATCAAGAAATGGAGAATAAAAATATTGAATGTATTCTGTTATATAAATTCGCAACTCATGTCAGCTGCCTTGCGAAAAAATTAGTTGAGTTCATGAACGCTTTATGAACAGTTCCTGAACTCTCTCCTGATCGCCAAATCCCCTGAAAAAAGTTCATGAACAGTTCATGAACTTTGTAAAGTGAAAGTTCATGAACTTGTTCATGAACTGTCCGTGAAAAGTTTGTCAATCTAGATTCATGAACTCAAATTTTGGTTGACAGTTTGTGAACCTTTCTCAAAGTTCCCAAATGAATGAGGTTTCTTGGACAATATATTATTTAATTGATTGGAAGGAAATAATTTAACAGTGGTATTTCTTAAAGGTTTACATATAGGGAAATTGAAATTTGTTGTTATTAATTGTTGAAATACTGAGAAGAAAATAACAACATTTCAGAATATTTGGTGTCTCTATTTTTTAACCAACTCTGGTATGTTAGATGAAAATAGTCAATGGAGAATGAAAATTGCTTGGATTTTTGTACTAAATATTAATGCAATAAAAGTTAACAAATATTCAAGATTATAATTCACTTACAATCATAAAACGAAATCTGTTGATTTACTTAATGAAATAAAGAATACTCTCAACTACTTTCAATCAAATATTATACAGTTGGATATTGTAAATATTGATTTGAGGGAGGTCCATATTATTGGTATAGCCCATGTTTCTCAATTGCAAGAAACTGAACAACAAATCGAACCCAGGAATAGAGAATATCCTCTTATACTTTTAACACGAACACTATGGTATATTGGACTCATTTGATAGGATTGCAAGAAAACTTATCAAGGCCATTATTATAATTATAACTATAACAACTTATTAATTTCAATTTATGTTAATTTGAACAACAATGCAGGGGATGTTGTAGTAGATTTCTATTCTATAGTTATTATTTACAAACTTATAAGATAAACAGTAATGTATTTATTTTTGGATAATACTAAGAACATTCTACATAATGAAATTTAGAACATGTTACTAATGGTCTATTTGAAAATGCTTTAGAAATATAGATGTGCACATAACTTTTTTATATAATGCAGATTATAGAATTTTTGTACCTTAATATAACCTGGAAATTTTGATTAAGTATATATTTTGTACTTGTTCACCTGAAAATAATGTACTGTAACATGTTATTTTAATTGCATTGCTTTACCAAGAAGCTTTAGCTAGATTTTTGAATTATATCTGTCCAATAGTGTCAAACAACCCAATTATATCATGCTGTAGTAATATTCAGGCTCTCTATTGATGTATCTGGTCAAGAACAATAATGAACATTCCATAAAAAGTTTATGCACTTATTCATGAACTTATTCATGAACCCAGTTCATGAACTTATTCATGAATCCAGTTCATGAACTTGTTCATGAATCCAGTTCATGAATTGGGATATGCCAAAAATTATTGAAAAGTTCATGAACTTTTGTGCCATTTCACGTTCATGGGAACTTCATGAACTGTTCATGAAGTTTCGCAGGGGATGTCCTGCTTTTCCTAGTTATTGGGTCAGAATTAATTGTGCAAAGGAACATTATTGACTGGCAGGGATTATGTTGAAAAACATGTACTTTAATCAAAGCCTAATTTTCAAACATTAGTTATGACATTACCAGATCGGGTTTAAGTTTTCACAGCGATGAATATGTCACGAGAAGTGTTTCGATGGCAGTAAACTAATAAATGGAATTATGGAAAGTTTTAAATTATTATATTTTTAGGAACGATTTTCTTGAAATTTATCAATTCCTTCAAATTATAACATGTAAAACTGCCAAGGAAAAAGATCTGTTATTCAGGTAAATATGTGTTATTTTTTATTCATTTGCAGAATTTTACTTGTAGACTACCATATATCAATCATTAAATTATTATTGATGGCAAATTGGAATATAGAAACTTATTATTACATAAACTCAAATTCTACCAGTATCACTTGTGAAAAAAATTCATGAGTTCATAAACAAAATTCTTTTTGGGTTGATGAGTAGTCTTGAACAGTGAATGAATGTGAAATTGCCTAAGTTTTATGAGCATTTCTCATGGAAACTTGGGAAATCCATACTCTATACAGCGGATATACAGCTTCAAAACTCCAACACCTTTTTATCTATTCAGCTGGGGAGCCTTTATCATGATTTATAATATACATTAACTCAAAAATGCATGCGTTCTTTAGCTAGGACATGCCACAATCCAGGTTCGAAGTTTTAGCAAGCAGTAGGATATTTTATAATTTCTTTTGTATCCTTGATGATGTTTTCTTTGACGTGAACACTTTCAAGGAGGATGACCACAACTTCTATTAAACCTAAACCTATCCTGTCTTCTTGTATATTAGGGTTTGGAATCATGAAATGATGTTTGATATAAATGTTAATTGTTAACTCCACCAACACAAATGCTTTGTATTCCTTCATTGTATATACAAATTATTTTCTGGCACCATGCTAAAATCATCCTACTTACTGATTATTTTTATCCTCGTTGTAAACATGACCATATCATTGGTTTTGTGAACTATGTATGCTATGAGAGGTGCTACTATGAATTTTGGAAAACTGAAACCTTACTGAAAACCTACTAAAAACTTACTGAATAGACTACTGAATTAGGCACTTTTGATCAGTAAGCTTTCAAATTTTAATGTGCATTTCAGTAGTTTCTCAGTGGAATAGGAACAATCTAGATCAAAGTGTCTTGTGAATTTCAGTATCATTTGTGTATCACTTAATACCGTTCCAGTATGTTTTCAGTAGCTTTTCAGTTGAGATTCAACATTCATAATGTATCTACCATGACATCTGGATTAATGTATGAGATACGATCAATAGTTCGTAGTTGCCCTGTAGAATTGCTACTAAAGTGAGAAGTTGATTTCCTATATACAGAATATTGTTAGATTTGTGGTTAGAATGTTAGCCTGGTGCTTTATTCCAATGTTCTATTTGAGCACATGGCTCGGTAGAATGGGGATTCTGGGACTGAGAGTCCCAGAAGGCAAGCCTAAATTCGGAAGGAAGAGTAGGAAATAGTTGTGTTCAAGTTTTTATAATTAGATTAAAACTAATTTGCTTTAAGTTTTTCTAACTAGCTTTATCATGAATTTTTATGAGAGTGAGTGACACCTGAATAAAACTATGTGATAAAGTTTACTTGATGTATTCACTCTGAAAACTTTGGGAACAATTATGTGAATCGTGAAAGCAAAAATCTTTTATCGAAGCCTGATTGAGCAATTGATTCTTTCTTTAGGCTACTACCGAAGAGACTTCAAAACATACCATATGTGATGATAGCAAAGCGTCTGATACCAATGTTTCTATCAAAGTTAATCCTTGTTGAGGCCCATCCTACATTTATCATATCTTTGCTGACATATAATGAAGGTATATACATTTTGATTGTTTCTTATCATTTGTCTACAGTATATTTAGCAATTAGACAACGAATACCATAAGTTTTGATTAATAGAGACAGACTAACGTAAGCCTACCACTGCAAAAAAACAGTTCATGAACATTAAATGGCCCCAAATTTTCATGAACTGTTTTTTGCAGGGAAGTCCAAGAAATAATATTTTTTACAAGGGAATTACCTGGCCTAAGTATAATTGTACAGTTTGCTAATTCTCACAAAGACTTCTGTTAATGAGAATAATTCAATAGCAACTGTAAAATAATTAAAATTGGAGAAAATCTATGTTTATATCATTTACTGTAGTCGGATTATGTTGACAGTAGGCTATATATTAATGTTTCAAATTGCTATTGTAATTTATGAGTATTGCAGCAAACTCTATAAAGTAACAAGGTTTTGAAGGTTGTCAGAAATATATCAAATGTTCAGAAGATATCCTCTGCGAAAAAAGCAGTTCAGGAGTTCATGAACAGTTCATGAACGTTAAATGGCCTCAATTTTCTTGAACAGTTCATGTACCCTCACAGACAGTTCATGGACAGTTCATGAACAGTTCATGAACTGCTTTTCGCAGGGGATATTATGGCAATGTACTTCAATATCTTTACAGTAATATTTGCAGGCTCATTCTTTAAAGCCCAATTTTCTTTTTAGGCAAGCAACAACTAAATGAAATCTAATTATCTAGACTTACTTGATTTCAATCTACAGATATGATTACACACAATTTCTATTTAGGCTAATTGTTTGTGTTTTGTTATTCTGATAAAAGGTGAACACGAATCTACACATGGTGCTATAACCAGCAATATTCTGCCTTCGGATCTCTTCAGGTAATCATTGCATTATGTTCCGTTATTTTATTCATAGATTTCTATAGATAACTCTGTCTTATTTAATATTGTACTGATCCCTGTCTTCAAGACACAACCTGTCTTTCTAAGATAGAACCAGCAGGATTATCAAGAGAAAACGGGAAACACCCCCGCCCCAAATGGTTTAAACCAAATCCCTTGGAAGAAGAAATAAAAACATTTTTTAAAAATATCTTTATTGTTAATATTTCTAATGTAATTGTTTTCATATTGTTATAAATATAAGTACTTGTAAAAATTTGTATAGCTATGTTGAAAATGATCACTAGTGATGATCAAAACGGTGTTGATGTTAATAAAATTATGTTGTTACAAATCACTTTCTCTGTCAAATGTATGTCATGAAAGCTGCTGTTAAATTTATTAATTTCAACTGAGAAATGAGCTTGTAATTCTTGTTTACATCAATTAGCCCCGTGAATTAAAATTCATGGAAGAGAAATAATGCACATTTTCATGAACTGAGTTAATAAACTGTTTATGAAAAATGTTCATTATAAAGTGGTGTCATTTCACACTCAATAGTTTTCATGTTTATGTAATGTTTATGAAAATTCTGTGAACTATGCATGAGGGTTTACGAGTTTATTGATTTCTCAGTGCTACAATAAAAAACTAAATATGATATTATTAGGCTTTGTGCAGTCCTGCTAGTTCATATATCACTCAATCTTAATCTATAAAAGAAAGTTTCCAAAACCGTATGTTCATCCGTCAATCTGTCATTTATCAAGTTTATCATCTAAATGTTTTGAGAATTTTATCGCTATAGCTGCTGATTTTCAAACCAGGTTATGACTAAGTTATGTTTCTGTTTTCAGTTTATCCGTTTTGTAGCGAACAAAACAAATCTTTTTCCTAACATTTTTCTGTGTTTATGGACCACAAACTTAACAAAAACAAAGGGTTTCCCTATAAGGGTTTCATAACCATGGCTGTTCATCATGTCATTATTTTAATTTGCCACTTGAGAATATAATTATAGAATAAAGTAAAATTGGCAATAATTTTTAGGTCATCTTATTGCTAGGACTATATATAGATATATGCTCTGCTCTGACCCTATTGTTGAGTTTTAATAAAATATTTCTTTATAAAATAATCTTCGTATACCAGTTTTATTGTGTTCACTATCTTTTACAGTATTTCTATTATTTGCAGATATAATTGGTATGTAAATGTCATATTGATTATTGACTGCATGAATTTTAATTTCTTTTTTAGGGATTATTGTATTCCTCTCATCTTAGACTTGCTTGAGACAAGAGAAACTGACGTACGACTTGTTTTATTAGAATATTTTGGTCTGTATGCTAAAGCAATCAATATTTCAACATTAGAAGAATGTGTCCTTCCAGAAGTATGTATTTTATTTTGCAATCATTATAAAAATAGAATCAACTAGTGAAGTGAACCCGCTCCGCTGGGTGAAATTTGTAAATAATAAAAATATAGAAAATTTAATTGCTAGAAGCTAGCCCAAGTAATAAATAAACAATAGCACTGAACTGAAGGTCTGTCAGGTGTGAAAGATATTGCATGACGAACATGAGAATGTAATTCGTTCTTTCTATGGACCCGCAAGAGAAATCCTACGAAAAAAATACGCTTTGGGCCGTCAATTGAATGAATATAAAGATACGAACATAAAACATGGCCTATGTTGCCGCAAAAAATTATAAGATACCCCACGGAAAGTATGGATTTGATACGTTTACCATGAGGAGCGTGAATCTCGAATACAGTAGATACAAGCAGACATACATCGATGTTTATATAGTAGAAGTATCGCATTTAGGCCTACCTAAACATAAAAATAACAGGCTTGCGTCCTTAATGAGACATGAAATATGCTAAAATTATCATAAGCCGCCATGTATGGCCAGGTGAGTGATTTTCGCCTTTTTGAACACCGCAGATAATTCGATCAAAATCTTACAAATTTCAAATCAATTATAAAAGTAAGAAGTAAATGATCTTGGGATTCGAGAAGACAGAAACACAACAGATAACAACTGATAAGAGATGGCAAACGAAAATAATTGACTTTCTTAGGCCTACAAGTCAGAGTATTGAACTTTTTAGCAATTTTGGAAGCTGAGTATATAAAATAAAGGATTGGAAATAAAAGAATTTCTTATAAAAAAAGTGTATACTAAATGAATCTAAAAATTACCGAGTGTCTCCCAATAACCTCAATCAATCAATGTCATCACCATATTAACTTTAATCCTTACTTCGTATTTATCACCAAGTTTTCAATGATCTACAGTATCTATATACGATATGCATCAATGAAACTATGCGTATAATCATTAGTTTACGAATTGTGATTGAAATTAAGATATCCCCTGCGAAAAAAATCCATGAGTTCACGAACACTTCATGAAAAGCTTATGAACAGTCACAAAGAGTTCATGAGCTGGTTTATAAACGTAAAATTGCGCAAAAGATCATGAACAGTTCTTGAACTTTTTGGCAATTTCACGTTCATGAACTCATGAACTTTTTCGCAGGGGATATATGTGATATCTATAATAAAAGGAGTCAAACACTACACATTCATAATTCACCAAGCGCGGTCACGCGATCCAAATGTCAATCACAGCTTGACGCAATCGGCAAGCTCTCAATCCGTTCCATACAAACACTTGCTAATTCTGAAATACTGTTATGACGTTCAAGACCTCATCTCGCTCGATTTAGAAAATATTTTTATAAATTGAGATTCCTAAATTTTTTACCTTAGCATTGCATAATTTTGATAAGGTTAAATTGTATTCTTGCCCGATTTATATTTAGTTAAGAAGTGATCCCACATTCCATGTAGGGAGAAAAATAAAAGCGCTTGGTGAATTGTTACAAATAGTTTCATGCTTACGCAATCATCAGACAAATAAACTAAAATAAATTGTATCAACTAAAATGTTTATTAACTAAAAGATTTTCAAGTTTATCTGTCTGATAATTGCGTAAGCACGAAACTATTAGAGTGTTAGTAACAATTATGAATGAGTAGTCTTTGACTCCTTTTATGATATTTAGCTCTGTCAAATGACATCAAATGGCTATACTTTGCTATTAGATAATATCTAATCTGTAATATCTATACAGGTTTCACTGTATCCATTTATTTGTTTTTATTGCTTACTTGTAGCTTCTGCTTGGTTTGAGTGACACTGATAACAGGATTGTTGCAGCAACATTTAAAGCATTATCAGAACTAACATTGATATTGGGCGGTGAGAAGGTTGTTGGTAGTGTACGTACAAGACATTTCTTTGAATGTAAACCAGCGGTAAGAACCCTTACAACCCATTAGAACAGTGTTCACCACCTTGACATAGATGGTCTCTGCTACTTTCATCAAAACATCTACGAGCTCCGTGGGTTAGCTCCCTAAAATAGGCTTGTAAAGATATGGATACTTGTGTTATTGAAGGATCATCATCATCACCATTTTATTTATTTATCCCCCTGCGAAAAACAGTTCAGGAGTTCATGAACAGTTCATGAACAGTTCATGAACGTTAAATGGCTCTAATTTTCCTGAACTGTTCATGAACTGTTCATGGACAGTACGTGAACCCTCACAGGAACAGTTCATGAAAATTTGGGGCCATTTAACGTTCATGAACTGTTGATGAACTGTTCATGAACTCCTGAACTGTTTTCGCAGGGGTCCTCATATTCTACTACAGGTTTTTAAAACAATGTTGAAAAAAAAAGTAGTTGCCTATAATGGCATATTTTATAGAATAGCGAGTGAAAGGATATTTTCAAGTACTGTACATTGATGAAAATGAGTACATTTAATTTGAATGTTATTGTTATCATATTATTTCAAGAATAAGAGTCAAAATTGAAACATACTAGAATTACGCTACTTCAAGTTTCACACCAGAAGGTGATAATAAATTGGATGACTGAAAATAAATTGAAAAAAATTGAACTAAATCGCCTGATGATCACTTTCTGGTTTGAAATTTGTAGTAGTGTAATCTTAGCATGTTTCCTTTTTGACTCTTATTCTATAAATGCTCTGATTACTTTCATTGAGCATTATACCAAGACAGATGTGGAACAATCCCATTATTATTATTATTAGATTATTATTAATGTTATTTCCATAATGTTTTTTTTCAGTTACTACGTCAGGACGATGCCCTTTGCCCTTTGGCAAATTCAAGTGAGTTTCTGTTGTTGTTGTTGTTGTTGTTGTATTTATCATTTCACCACAAACTAGGTAAGCTAGTAGGTTTTTAACACCAGGGTGGTGGGTTAGTTGGTTAATGTTTTTGGATGGTGTGTGAATTTAATGGATGGTGCTCTTCCTGACGTTAACCGATAAATGCGTCTGCAAGGGAGCGCAAGACTCTGGAGGCCGAGATCCAATGTCCTAACCATTGCAAAAGCCCTCACGGTCTAAATTTTGTTGGAATGTAGAAAGACGTATTTCTGTCATCTTTAGTTTATGAATGTAATGCCAGCACCCTTTCTACACATTCTAGGCTGTCAGGGTTCGACAAAAGTAGAAATCCTGGAATCCTGGATTCCGGAAGGTTAGAGCAAATTCAAAAGAAAACTGATATTTTGATGATTTATTGGTCAAACATCAACAAAAAATTCAGACAAAAATGTTGAATTGCCTGGAGGATTCCAGAAGGCTGAACCTTTTGTCAGACCCTGGCTGTAGGGCGATTTCATTAGCAAATGTAACAAAGATTTTGTAAGAAACGTAATAGTGTGATGAGGTACTTGAACTATTGCAGCGTTCTTATAGAGTTATTCTATTATTAGCTATGATTGACATTATTTTCTAAAAAAATTTGGCAAATGGTTGTACTACGTACCAAATACTCTTATGATTTCTATTTTTCTAACTCAAAAGAGCTTTGTAATAGCTTTTTCTGTTTGCTTGTCCCTAATGTGCCTCTAAAACTAGCCATGTCCCTTGCAAAAAAACAGTTCAGGAGTTCATGAACGTTAAATGCCCCCCAACTTTTCATGAACTATTCATGAACAGTTTGTGAGCAGTTCATGAACAGTTAATGAAAAAATTATAAACATTGGGGCCATTTAGCGTTCATGAACTGTTCATGAACTCTTGAACTGTTTTTCGCAGGGGGTGTAACGCCTAGAAAATGCCTGCAACTTAAAAAAAGAATAATAATACTGCTAGTAGTAGTTAGCGCCTGCTGTATACCGTTCGTCTACAGTATTTTATTCATGCGCTGTAGACATTAACTGATCGTATGATTTTTCACTGTTTATCTCATATAGGTACTCAAAGTTTCAATTCATTTGATACAGCAAAATCATCACTATCAACTACAAATATCCAACGTTCGAATAGTGATGATGGTCCATTGGCTGTTGCAAAGGCTGCGAGAGAACAAAAGAGACTTGAAAGAGAGCTTCAACGAGCAGAACGTCATGCAAAACGAGAAAAATTCCGCGCTGATCAAGCAGCTAATAAATCTAAAGGTGTGTGCTGTTCCTCTATACCGTCTTGGTATGCATGACAGATAGTTGATTACACAGTAATGTCATACAGTAAATGTAATGAATTATCTTCTTTCAAGTTTCTATAGCAGCCGTGTCTTGCCGTGATTAGTTGCAAGTAAATATATATTCTTATCATGCGACCGTCTGTAGTTCCGTCTCATCTCGGTCCTGTCTGATCCGAATTATAAAACGAGGCTTTAATGTTGGATTAATCGTTGTATTTGTGCTGTAATATAGTAAATTACATTATGTATAACTAAACTAACCATTTCTGATCTTGTATCCAATGTGCTTCTATCCAGGATCTTTGATTGGAATCTGAAATCACATCATATTTCAGTTTTTTAATTGAAGATATCGGATTGAGCTGTGATTGGATATATCGTGTTTCACATTTGCGATAGAAACATCCCATGTCCAGAATTATTTTGGCATGCTTTGTATTAATCGATTTTAGTCTATGTAGCCCCTAATCGACTAGTTATAGAAGACATACTTATAGAAGACTAAGACATACAAATGTCGATACTGTGTAACCCGCGTATATGTGCAATTCAGATAAGTGAAGTTCTCGCTTATCTGCAACCTGGCTTTGAAACTCGATGAACTATTTTCTGGTCAAGTCCTTGTTAATAAATTTCGGATAACTGCAGATTTGGTCAAATGCAATTACAAGCAGGTTACACTTTAGTAGTATTTTGACATAGCTGAGTCTTTATTTTCAATAGGAATCGGTTTACGCGTTTCATCAATGGAGAATAAATCAATTGAAAGTCAATTCGATACAAGTGAGATATCACAAAGTACTTTATACGGTGAAGACGACAACAGAGTAACAGGTAATAGTGATGATGTATGTTATACAGGTAAAATGATAAAAAAGTATTTAAATAAGTCATTTATTAATGCCAGTTAAGAATTTCATTGTAAACAAATTTTTGCTGCGTAGAAGCGTGAATATTCTCAACAGCTTTTGTTTTAAATAACATCTGAATCAAATTTCGTTGTACACTTCTTATTATTGAGATAATATAATAGGCATTTTTATTCCTTGCCCCACCACAAAAATAAATAAGCCATAAACGTATCCAACAAGCTGGGAGATTATAATCAAAAGTAATTTTTGCCAAATATTCGAAGGATCTATGCAATGGTTTCTATAGCGATTGATATTTAAAATGAATTTATTAATAATGATGACATGTTTATGCTAACCGTCTTACCAATAACATCAAAAAGGTTTGAAAAATGATAACAAAAAGTATATGTAGTCATATTTAATTATCCAATGTGTCACAAACAAAGCAGGGGTAGCAGCCCTGTCAAGATAGTTTTGCCAGGGGCGCTGGAGCTGGTGGGGCAGCTGGGCTCCTGCCCTTGAGGCAGAAGGTGCCCTTTTGCATAATTACCATAGACTGTTACTTAATGCCAGTACAAACGATCCAATGTGGTTAGTTCGTAATTCAACTAGTGGCAATGAAACAAACATAACTATTACAATACCATTGGCACGGTTCTATTGTCCTCCAAATCAAGATTAAGCAGGGTTGGTTAGTTTGCAAATACTGTACTTAATTGAACAGAAAGCTTAAAGGGGCAAAATTGACCGGCGACCCCTGCGAGATCAATTTGAATTTATGCTTAGCGTAATTCAACCGTCTCGCTTTGAAACTATTGTTATACGCAAGCCTAATTTGTAATAAATTCATGTCAACAATGAACATTGTGTTATAAACAATAAACATGCACGTGATCCTAAGTGCGTAGCGCCTGCCGGTCATTTTTGCTCCTTTAATTGTAGTTATTACCACGAATTGAAGAATAACGAATATATATAAATGCAAACAATTATTCATGATGGTGTGCTTGCCGCAATAGGTATACCATGATGCCATTCGTTTATTTTTGCATTTGATTAATTGCTGTATTTTTTATTTCTGTTTTATCATCATATTATATAAATTCAAAAGTAAAGAATTGATGAATATATTATGCGGTACAAGACCGTACAATGCATTTTATTAAACATCATGCGTAACGTTGGTGTTTCTATATATTTCTAAATATGCAGTTGAAGTTGTTTATAGTATTTTGTCGAAGTATATATGGTAAATACCAGCTGTCAAAATGCACAACTGCAATGCCAAATGCGATGAAGAAACATTTGTTTTGATCTTCAGAATGTTTTTGGAATGCAATGATTAATTCAAGGCCATTGCTTGATCCAAGTTAATACGAAAATCCAGTCCGATTGCTAAATGAATAATCGAAGCGTGAATCCGGGTGTATCCAATCGCTAGTTGATAGCTAATTAAATATAAAGCCAATTAAATATATAAGTTAATGTTAGGGATTATTATTCATGCAGCAAATCATTCTGCAAAGTTTTCTTGTCAATTACAAGGCTTAATTCAATGGTGATGCTATAGGTAGAAATCTAGGTTAACATATAATTTAAGCTTGAGAACAGATTTAATGCCAATTCGAATGGTTGCAAAAAATATCAAATTACTTCCGTTGTCTTATTACAAAATTGCTTGATAAGATTTGAACATTAAAAACTAATTAATTTTGCTGATTCATATTCATTGCGTAGTGTCGTAGATTCAACTTTAGAAAACATTGGTAGAAGTTGTGCGTTCGATATACATATGCTTGTTCGAAACGTTCGACTTTTATTTCAATTCGAAAATTGTGATAGTGCTACGGCGTGGCTGTTTGTTTTGTTTCCTGTTTGTCAGAAACACTTTTCATCTTAAGAATTAATCTTTAATGTATCTACCTTTTTCTGTCGAAAATTGTAAAATGCCAATCTGCTGCAAATTGTCTCAACAAGAGGACTGGGGCTGTTTGCCTCCATCACGTGGTACAATTTCAAGACTTATAAATGATGACATCACAATGGATGATCGTCTTGGCGACTCAACTTTCAGATCGGATTGTAGTGAATTTTCTCTCATCCATTTTATCAAAGGTTATTTGTCTGAAAAGTTCAGAATCAACTGTAAAATAAAGATTGGATGTCGGTTGTAGCGATGGCTTTAGATAATATTATTATTGCCAGAGGAAAATTTAATGGTGCACATTGCAAAGGAATCCTCGTAGAGCCAATACTTCATCGTCGGTCGTATCGAGTTAAAACAAAATGTCAGCACAAACATGGACCTTCTGCTGATTGCAAGAAGAAAAGCTTAGTAACTCTTGCTGGATGTAAGTACGATATTTTGCCTGGAATTTTACCCTTGGCTAAAGACCACAATGCGGTCGTTAAGAAGAGTAAAAACCCTTCAACACTGGTTATGGCAAACAAAAATGGCTTATTGATAAAGCCCAAATTTGATGTACTTCCTGCAATTGTGAATGAATCTATTGTCAGATCCAATAAAGCAGAATTAGACATTAAAAATAAAATAATTTGTTTGAAAGCAACAGTTTGCAAACTGGAAAAAGAACGAAGTGAAGCTTACTTGATTATGAATGATTTGATTAAACAAACAAAGGACATTTGTAATGAAAACAGTGCTTTAACAGCTAACGTTTCATCTATAGAAAATGATTTAGCTCACCAGAAGAAGAAATTTAACGGTGCGAAAGGAATTATAGATCATTTACATCATGACAACGAGACATTAAGAGCAATATGCAGCCCACAATCTATTGCAATTGCTCCATTAATATTCAAGGATAGCTGCAATGACAATTTAGTTCCAAAGCCTCCAATTTACCCCCGTAAAAGAGGCATGGCATCTGTAGCAAGGAGACGGAGGTTCCTCCCGAAGAGGCAAGAAGAAGTTATTAAAGAAGTAGTAAATGAGCAGTAGCATCTATAAATAACAGACTGATTGCTTAGAATGTGTAATAATTAGAATTGTAACTTATGTATATATGATATATAGTATAATTGCTCCAAGTTTTCACTCTACTTTGAGTCTTTTCTCGCATTCGTCCATCGCATTGTGCTTAGATTAAACAATCCGTCATTTTACTGGAACTTTGATCTATGTTGTTTGCCTAGGTGGTTAATCTACTCAGAGCCATCTAATTTCAAGGTGTTTTACACTCTTCCATGCTCTCTATTGTCTCCTATCGGACCAATCATGGTCACGTGCGATTTAACTGTGAATTGACGATTGATGACAATAAACATTGAAAGAAATGTGTCTACTATTCTATCTAATAGAGTACCATAAGCACTGCAGTAAGTTTTTCCACTCGTTCCTTATTTGTTGCTGTAGAGTATATGGCTTACATATCTACTTACATTCATATCACCCTCCAGCAGTTTGTTTCTACTGGTAATGACATAATTTATATGATGTGAATATATGTACATGTAATGCTGAATTCAGGCAGAGGCAAGCAACTGCGAGAATCACACTTTATCCAGTAAACTTTCGTATTTGTTGAATGAAAGAGATTTGTGCGCTTGGAGGGACCGGATTGTGGATTTGTGGAGTATGAGAGTGACCTTTGAAATGTCAATCTTGCAAATATGATAGTCGTGGTACCGTTGGAAATACCAACGATTCCAATGACAATCCTTCACTCAATTATTGTGATGTTTCTGGTTTTACATTTGTCTGGTGTGCAGTAACTGGCAAGAGGTAATTTAAAACATCAATCAAATATGATACGAAATCCAGATTCAGCGCAGGAATTTGCAGTACGTTCGCCAAATACTACTTACTGTACTACGGTTTGGCAGGCTGAAAATATAAAATGTCGATACAATTCCAGATGAATTTATTTTCATTGGCAAAAACTCAAGTCTGTCTTATCATTTGGAGGAAATCAAATGATGGAAATCGAATATAATAATTAAATTCCCGTTTTCATTTTAAATCGAGAGCAATAGATAAAGCTATTCCTTAGAAAATTAGCTCCGCTACGCTCGGATTCATGATTAGCTCAGGAGCAGATCAGGATTAGGATACACAAGGATGATTAGCTCAGGTGGCAGAGCAACGGAACTTCAGATCGAATCATATCTGATCGACTGTGGTTCAATCCCCTGAAGGTCAACTCAGCCTTGACTTTATCTGAAACATCAAATGAGTACCATCTGAGGATGACGGATGGAATGGTCCAGAGGGAATTGCATTGTGAGTAGCTGCAGTGCATCGTTGCGCATTGACAATCAAGACCTATCTGCCATGAAATCTGTTGAAATTGATCTGCAGTGTTGCGGCTGAGATCAACAAAGAGCGTTTAAAATCATTGCTCTCAGCGAAGAAAGCCACTCATCTAGAAATAGAGGAGTGGTACGGGTGCCTTCGGTAGGGCGACACCGTCTACATTACTTTTTGGATTCATGATTGATTGGTAGAAGAGGAAATGCTACACTAGAAATCGTAACAAAGCTAGATAATTACTCAGTTTTCAAGGAGAGGCAATCATATGTTGACCAATTCTCCAGTCATTTTACAGGCTACTATAGATACCTACTTATATGAGCCTAATTCGAACAAATCATAACAAACTAACAGCATATTATAGTCATAGTAACAGATATTTAGAACCTAAAGAGAATACTTCTACAATATATCTTTACATTAGTAACTGAGCCACAGTAGCTTTGACAAACTAGTTCAGTTGATAACTGCTATAGACTGCTTGCAGACGCTATACGGGATAAAAATGAGGTTCTGAGTTTTGTGAAGCTGCATTACAGTACGTTATTTAAATTCAAAAGTAGAGACTTGATGAATATATGGTGCGGTACAAGACCGTAAAATGCATTTCATTAAACATCATGCTTAACGTTGGTGTTTCTATATATTCCTAAATAAGCAGTTAACATGAAATTGTTTATAATATTTTTTCGAAGTATATATGGTAAATGCCAGCTGTCAAAATGCACAACTGCAATGCCAAATGCGATGAAGAAACATTTGTTTTGATCTTCAGAATGTTTTTGGAATGCAATGATTAATTCAAGGCCATTGCTTGATCCAAGTTAATACGAAAATCCAGTCCGATTGCTAAATAAATAATCGAAGCGTGAATCCGGGTGTATCCAATCGCTAGTTGATAACTATTTAAATATAAAGTCAATTAAATATAAGTTAATGTTAGGGATTATTTTTCATGCAGCAAATCATTCTGCAAAGTCTTCTTGTAAATTACAAGGCTTAATTGCTTAATTCAATGGTGACGCTATAGGTAGAAATCTAGGTTAACATATAATTTAAGCTTGAGAACAGATTTAATGCCAATTCGAAACGTTGCAAAAAAAAATCAAATTACTTCCGTTGTCTTATTACAAAATTGCTTGATAAGATTTGAACATTAAAAACTAATTAATTTTGCTGATTCATATTCATTGCGTAGTGTCGTAGATTCAACTTTAGAAAACATTGGTAGAAGTTGTGCGTTCGATATACATATGCTTGTTCGAAACGTTCGACTTTTATTTCAATTCGAAAATTGTGATAGTGCTACGGCGTGGCTGTTTGTTTTGTTTCCTGTTTGTCAGAAACACTTTTCATCTCAAGAATTAATCTTTAATGTATCTACCTTTTTCTGTCGATAATTGTAAAATGCCAATCTGCTGCAGAGTGTCTCAACAAGAGGACTGGGGCTGTTTGCCCCCATCACGTGGTACAATTTCAAGACTTATAAATGATGACATCACAATGGATGATCGTCTTGGCGACTCAACTTTCAGATCGGATTGTAGCGAATTTTCTCTCATCCATTTTATCAAAGGTTATTTGTCTGAAAAGTTCAGAATCAACTGTAAAATAAAGATTTGATGTCGGTTGTAGCGATGGCTTTAGATAATATTATTATTGCCAGAGGAAAATTTAATGGTGCACATTGCAAAGGAATCCTCGTAGAGCCAATACTTCATCGTCGGTCGTATCGAGTTAAAACAAAATGTCAGCACAAACATGGACCTTCTGCTCGTTGCAAGAAGAAAAGCTTAGTAACTCTTGCTGGATGTAAGTACGATATTTTGCCTGGAATATTACCCCTGGCTAAAGACCACAGTGCGGTCGTTAAGAAGAGTAACAATGCTTCAAAACTGGTTATGGCAAACAAAATTAGCTTATTGATAAAGCCCAAATTTGATGTACTTCCTGCAATTGTGAATGAATCTATTGTCAGATCTAACGAAGCAGAATTAGACATTAAAAATAAAATAATTTGTTTGAAAGCAACAGTTTGCAAACTGGAAAAAGAACGAAGTGAAGCTTACTTGATTATGGATGATTTGATTAAACAAACAAAGGACATTTGTAATGAAAACAGTGCTTTAACAGCTAACGTTTCATCTATAGAAAATGATTTAGCTCACCGGAAGAAGAAATTTAACGGTGCGAAAGAAATTATAGATCATTTACATCATGACAACGAGATATTAAGAGCAATATGCAGCCCACAATCTATTGCAAATGCTCCATTAATATTCAAGGATAGCTGCAATGACAATTTAGTTCTAAAGCCTCCAATTTACCCCCGTAAAAGAGGCATGTCATCTGTAGCAAGGAGACGGAGGTTCCTCCCGAAGAGGCAAGAAGAAGTTATTAAAGAAGTAGTAAATGAGCAGTAGCATCTATAAATAACAGACTGATTGCTTAGAATGTGTAATAATTAGAATTGTAACTTATGAAAATATGATATATAGTATAATTGCTCCAAGTTTTCACTCTACTTTGAGTCTTTTCTCGCATTCGTCCATCGCATTGTGCTTAGATTAAACAATCCGTCATTTTACTGGAACTTTGATCTATGTTGTTTGCCTAGGTGGTTAATCTACCCAGAGCCATCTAGTTTCAAGGTGTTTTACACTCTTCCATGCTCTCTCTTGTCTCCTAATGGACCAATCATGGTCACGTGCGATTTAACTGTGAATTGACGATTGATGACAATAGACATTGAAAGAAATGTATCTACTATTCTATCTAATAGAGTAACATAAGCACTGCAGTAAGTTTTTCCACTCGTTCCTTATTTGTTGCTGTAGAGTATATGGCTTACATATCTACTTACATTCATATCACCCTCCAGCAGTTTGTTGCTACTGGTAATGACATAATTTATATGATGTGAATATATGTACATGTAATGCTGAATTCAGGCAGAGGCAAGCAACCGCGAGAATCACACTTTATCCAGTAAACTTTCGTATTTGTTGAATGAACGAGATTTGTGCGCTTGGAGGGACCAGATTGTGGATTTGTGGAGTATGAGATTGACCTTTGAAATGTCAATCTTGCAAATATGATAGTCGTGGTACGGTTGGAAATGCCAACGATTCCAATGACAATCCTTCACTCAATTATTGTGATGTTTCTGGTTTTACATTTGTCTGGTGTGCAGTAGTTGGCAAGAGGTAATTTAAAACATCAATCAAATATGATACGAGATCCAGATTCGGCGCAGGATTTTGCAGTACGTTCGGCAAATACTACTTACTGTACTACGGTTTGGCAGGCTGAAAATATAAAATGTCGATACAATTCCAGATGAATTTATTTTCATTGGCAAAAACTCAAGTCTGTCTTATCATTTGGAGGAAATCAAATGATGGAAATCGAATATAATAATTAAGTTCCCTTTTACCTTTTAAATCGAGAGCAATAGATAAAGCTATTCCTTAGAAAATTAGATCCGCTACGCTCGGATTCATGATTAGCTAAGGAGTAGATCAGGATTATGATACGCAAGGAGGATTAGCTCTGATGGCAGAGCAACCGAACTTCAGATCGAATCATATCTGATCGACTGTGGTTCAATTCCCTGAAGGTCAACTCAGCCTTGACTTCATCTGAAACATCAAATGATTTCCATCTGAAGATGACGGATGGAATGGTCCAGAGGGATTTGCATTGTGAGTAGTTGCGGCGCATCGTTGCGCATTGACAATCAACACCTATCTGCCATGAAATCTGTTGAAATTGATCTGCAGTGTTGCGGCTGAGATCAACAAAGAGCGTTTAAAATCATTGCTCCCAGCGAGGAAAGCCACTCATCTAGAAATAGAGGAGTGGTACGGGTGCCTTCGGTAGGGCGACACCGTCTACATTACTTTTTGGATTCATGATTGATTGATAGAAGAGGAAATGCTACACTAGAAATCGTAACAAAGCTAGATAATTAGTCAGTTTTCAAGGAGAGGCAATCATATGTTGACCAATTCTCCAGGCATTTTACAGGCTACTATAGATACCTACTTATATGAGCCTAATTCGAATAAACCATAACAAACTAACAGCAGATTATAGTCATAGTAACAGATATTTATAACCTAAAGAGAATACTTCTACAATATATCTTTACATTAGTAACTGAGCCACAGTAGCTTTGACAAACTAGTTCAGTTGATAACTGATATAGGCTGCTTGCAGACGCTATACGGGATAAAAATGAGGTCCTGAGTTTTGTGAAGCTGCATTACAGTACGTTATTTAAATTCAAAAGTAGAGAATTGATGAATATATTGTGCGGTACAAGACCGTACAATGCATTTCATTAAACATCATGCTTAACGTAGGTGTTTCTATATATTCCTAAATAAGCAGTTAACATGAAATTGTTTATAATATTTTGTCGAGGTATATATGGTAAATGCCAGCTGTCAAAATGCACAACTGCAATGCCAAATGCGATGAAGAACCATTTGTTTTGATCTTCAGAATGTTTTTGGAATGCAATGATTAATTCAAGGCCATAGCTTGATCCAAGTTAATATGAAAATCCAGTCCGATTGCTAAATGAATAATCGAAGCGTGAATCCGGGTGTATCCAATCGCTAGTTGATAGCTAATTAAACATAAAGCCAATTAAATATATAAGTTAATGTTAGGGATTATTATTCATGCAGCAAATCATTCTGCAAAGTTTTCTTGTCAATTACAAGGCTTAATTCAATGGTGATGCTATAGGTAGAAATCTAGGTTAACATATAATTTAAGCTTGAGAACAGATTTAATGCCAATTCGAAACGTTGCAAAAAAAAATCAAATTACTTCCGTTGTCTTATTACAAAATTGCTTGATAAGATTTGAACATTAAAAACTAATTAATTTTGCTGATTCATATTCATTGCGTAGTGTCGTAGATTCAACTTTAGAAAACATTGGTAGAAGTTGTGCGTTCGATATACATATGCTTGTTCGAAACGTTCGACTTTTATTTCAATTCGAAAATTGTGATAGTGCTACGGCGTGGCTGTTTGTTTGGTTTCCTGTTTGTCAGAAACACTTTTCATCTTAAGAATTAATCTTTAATGTATCTACCTTTTTCTGTCGAAAATTGTAAAATGCCAATCTGCTGCAAAGTGTCTCAACAAGAGGACTGGGGCTGTTTGCCTCCATCACGTGGTACAATTTCAAGACTTATAAATGATGACATCACAATGGATGATCGTCTTGGCGACTCAACTTTCAGATCGGATTGTAGTGAATTTTCTCTCATCCATTTTATCAAAGGTTATTTGTCTGAAAAGTTCAGAATCAACTGTAAAATAAAGATTGGATGTCGGTTGTAGCGATGGCTTTAGATAATATTATTATTGCCAGAGGAAAATTTAATGGTGCACATTGCAAAGGAATCCTCGTAGAGCCAATACTTCATCGTCGGTCGTATCGAGTTAAAACAAAATGTCAGCACAAACATGGACCTTCTGCTGATTGCAAGAAGAAAAGCTTAGTAACTCTTGCTGGATGTAAGTACGATATTTTGCCTGGAATTTTACCCTTGGCTAAAGACCACAATGCGGTCGTTAAGAAGAGTAAAAACCCTTCAACACTGGTTATGGCAAACAAAAATGGCTTATTGATAAAGCCCAAATTTGATGTACTTCCTGCAATTGTGAATGAATCTATTGTCAGATCCAATAAAGCAGAATTAGACATTAAAAATAAAATAATTTGTTTGAAAGCAACAGTTTGCAAACTGGAAAAAGAACGAAGTGAAGCTTACTTGATTATGAATGATTTGATTAAACAAACAAAGGACATTTGTAATGAAAACAGTGCTTTAACAGTTAACGTTTCATCTATAGAAAATGATTTAGCTCACCGGAAGAAGAAATTTAACGGTGCGAAAGAAATTATAGATCATTTACATCATGACAACGAGATATTAAGAGCAATATGCAGCCCACAATCTATTGCAAATGCTCCATTAATATTCAAGGATAGCTGCAATGACAATTTAATTCCAAAGCCTCCAATTTACCCCCGTAAAAGAGGCATGGCACTGTAGCAAGGAGACGGAGGTTCCTCCCGAAGAGGCAAGAAGAAGTTATTAAAGAAGTAGTAAATGAGCAGTAGCATCTATAAATAACAGACTGATTGCTTAGAATGTGTAATAATTAGAATTGTAACTTATGTATATATGATATATAGTATAATTGCTCCAAGTTTTCACTCTACTTTGAGTCTTTTCTTGTGTTCGTCCATCGCATTGTGCTTAGATTAAACAATCCGTCATTTTACTGGAACTTTGATCTATGTTGTTTGCCTAGGTGGTTAATCTACCCAGAGCCATCTAGTTTCAAGGTGTTTTACACTCTTCCATGCTCTCCCTTGTCTTCTATTGGACCAATCATGGTCACGTGCGATTTAACTGTGAATTGACTATTGATGACAATAGACATTGAAAGAAATGCATCTACTATTCTATCTAATAGAGTAACATAAGAACTGCAGTAGGTTTTTCCATTCGTTCCTTATTTGTTGCTGTAGAGTATATGGCTTACATATCTACTTACATTCATATCACCCTCCAGCAGTTTGTTGCTACTGGTAATGACATAATTTATATGATGTGAATATATGTACATGTAATGCTGAATTCAGGCAGAGGCAAGCAACCGCGAGAATCACACTTTATCCAGTAAACTTTCGTATTTGTTGAATGATAGAGATTTGTGCGCTTGGAGGGACCGGATTGTGGATTTGTGGAGTATGAGAGTGACCTTTGAAATGTCAATCTTGCAAATATGATAGTCGTGGTACGGTTGGAAATACCAACGATTCCAATGACAATCCTTCACTCAATTATTGTGATGTTTCTGGTTTTACATTTGTCTGGTGTGCAGTAGTTGGCAAGAGGTAATTTAAAACATCAATCAAATATGATACGAAATCCAGATTCCAGTCTTGATACAAGTTAATTAACATGTCACTCACGTTAAAATAAAGATACTAAATGTGAGAATGCACTATGAAATTGTTTTTCTTAGAATTCAGATTGCTTCAAGGTGCCCTTTTGTGGGGTCTGTCCCTCTCTGTCCTCGTATGGCTCCGGCGCCGCTGAGTTTGTAGAACAATCTATTCTCTGATCCATATGGATTTCCCCCGGTTTCTAGGCAATAGAAGACCTTCTTCTTTAGTGTAAAAGATATTTATTTATTATGTATAGTTATAGAGCTTTAATGAAAAATCTTGCTTGTGTTATTATTTTAGTTTCTGCTTCGTCATCTCGCGAGAG
This sequence comes from Haliclystus octoradiatus, assembly GCA_916610825.1. Taxonomy (NCBI): domain Eukaryota; kingdom Metazoa; phylum Cnidaria; class Staurozoa; order Stauromedusae; family Haliclystidae; genus Haliclystus; species Haliclystus octoradiatus. The sequence goes on along the minus strand of OU744450.1, from coordinate 21,368,468 downwards.
TGAGCCTAAGGATGAATCTGAGGCTGAATGGGAAGGGTTCGAGGCTCAGAGTAGTGAACCGGAGGTAGGTTATCAAAATAGTTTAGATAATTATCTCTCCCTTATTGGATACTTGATTATTTGATCATGATGTTACATGTAAACTGATATTCATTTGTGCAGAAAATTTGAGTTTTTGGAGGCATCCAAACGCTGCACTTGTACATTCTTATTTATTCGAAATTATTCTTTCACAATCTCGATCTCTGTATTTCATCATGGCGTTAAGCAGTCAAAAATGATCTCTATTTGTCTCACTGAATTATCGATTTGAAGTCCAAGCAATTCAAACTGTATTATATAGAAGCCTGTTATGACTCGAAAAGGTATTATCCATAAGATATTTCACAACACATTTGGCGAATTTTGATATTTGATAAAACCAATGTAAATTCATTAAAATTCATGTTTTGACGAAGCATTTTCTATAAATCATCAATTTGGTCTAGTTTAGTTCTAATTATAAAATCTTGATATTGCTAATTTATACCCCTGTCTATAATGGTCATTGACTCTAGATCTCAATAAATTCCTGTTATGCACACGGTTGCATAGTAGATTATAGGTGGATTTTTACGCCGCAATACTATGACAATAACTTTTAACGCCGCAATACTTTTAACTTCCCAAAGGAATCTTCTCCATATGCAACACCAAACACATCATTATTTTTACCAACAAAAAAGAACGACACGTGGACATCTGATTGGGATACAACAGGCGAAGCGGGAACAAATGAAATCATATCAAATTCAACACCAAATACCTCAATCGGAATCACAGCTGCCGATAAATCGGAGATTAAAACGAAACGGGAATCTCCCAAGAACTTTGCCAAACTTATGAGTAAATCGAAACCTTCAAGCGTTATATCAAAACGCCATGTTCTGCAAACTCAAAAACTAGGTGCTGAATTCGATATATCGGTTAATGCGAAGTCCTGTAAATCGAACGAATTAGATTTCTTCGCCGATATGGCACCGGAAATATCATCCAAATCAGCTGTTCTTATTGAAAAATCAAAGCCTCTGGTCTCAGAAATGTTCAAAGCAAATGATGGATTCGATGACAATGCGGTTAGTATAGCTTCTATTATATACATGAATACGTATTATAGAAAACTTTCTCGCTCCTGACCTCTGGACATTGCAACTCTTGTCTCAACTCTTGTCTTATATCTGAAAGTTTGTAACATGTTCTCTTGTTTGCCTGGTGGGACTCCGATTTGTCTCGGACAGGGTCGTGCCATTTTCAAAAATCGAGGAGGACGATAAAACTTTATGTAATTACTACCGGAACCAAATGGCATGTTTTTACTAAATGGCACGTCGGCCTGTATAGCCGATGTATGGATTAAGCCCCCAGGTGCGGGGTTCAGAATTCCAAATTTTGAGCCAATAAAAACAAATTATGACTTAGTGTTGAATCAGGTCGTGTCATTTAATTAAAATGTATTATTTATTATCTCGATTTTGGTTCTAGGGTGCTGGTGGATGGGAAGAAGAAGGCTGGGACGATATAGATTAGATATTTGGATACTCGAAATATTTTAATAAAAAGTGAAGCATCGTGATAGGTATGCATTAATTATGTTTGTATTAAATATTTGATTATTTATGACACATATTACATCATCTGTATATTATCATTTCATTCATGCATATAAATGATAAGTTGTGTTTAGAAATTTACCAAAAATTATATTTCTTAGTTGAAACATAAATTATTGTATTAAATAATTGTTGCAAAGCAACATTATAAATGGAATTAATTTCACATGAAATTGATTTTATCAATTATATGATTATAAATTTGGATCCAAAAGTGAATTTATTTTCTGCTTTAAAAGCTACTAAGCTGCTTTGTACAATTAAAAAAAAATCCTAACTGTTTATGTATGTACTAAGTTTCTCATTTTGTCATAAGCTGTTCGTTTTAATGTGGTTGTCACCCAAGTAAGTGCATATTATTATAATTCTTGATAGTGAAATTTATAACCAAAAATCATAGTCTTGGTTCTCTTGAATTATTGCACTATTGTAAGTATTCTGAATGCAAGTTTGTTTCTTGGCAGCCATTTTTGAGTTTCGTAATAAAGATTCTAATAAAATGTACAAGGGTTGAAATGTGCATATTCCCTTGGTTGTCCAGTTCGAAAACATTTCCCAATAAAATAAGCATTTAATACAGCCATAACCCCACCAACAACAAATAATACAACTGCCACAGTAAACATAATTTTCTCTGGTGTAGTTAGCTCACCACAATTATAACCATTCGTAGTTTGAAGTGGTTGAAGAATCTCAATAGTTTCACTGCTATCCTTGCAGGAATGTTTTAAAACTGTTTTTCTTCGAACCAAGCACATGGATAATTCGAATATAAATCTTGATAAAATTGCTCATAAAATTATATTCTTCATGATCTGATCGAGTTGTTTTTGAAATGATAGCATGTTGTCTTGCTATAAAGATAAAAAGGTTTGATGATGAATGGACGCCATTTTTGGTTGTTTCAAAGTTTAGCGCCATTTTGAGCTTGTATTCAAAGGCAACGGATTAAAATTCATGTGAACGATATAGATAACCTGCTGATAATGCGCCTTATAACGTGCAAACCTGCAGTTTTTATAGAATTATATAGAATTAATAATAAAAGATAGAAGATGGATTGGTACGTCATGATGGTTACAACTTACGAGTCAAGTCAACAAAATGCTAGTCTGTTTGAAAAGTATTGATCCTGCGACAATCCAACGGTACTTGCTGCTTGCGCGTAACCTGCAAACCTAGTTCACATATAGTAGAGCATAGGCGGTCATTGTAAGAGTGTGCCGTCCCTCTTACGCCTAACATATTTGCTACACAAAGAACGCCACAAATCACGGTCAAACAAATGAACTTGTAAAAAAGACATTACACGACACAAAACATTACCATAAATACTACGTGTTCATGTCCTCGACAAACTTCTCCTTTGGTTGCCAGGAGAGGATGGCATGTGTGATTGTGGAGTATGCAACTTAGCTTTGCCTAAAAACATATTTGGTGTTGATTAGCAATAGTGGAGGCAGAAGGGGAAGTTTCTTAACTTCAGCGCAGGATTTTGCAGTACGTTCGGCAAATACTACTTACTGTACTACGGTTCGGCATGCTGAAATTATAAAATGTCGATACAATTCCAGATGAATTTATTTTCATTGGCAAAAACTCAAGTCTGTCTTATCATTTGGAGGAAATCAAATGATGGAAATCGAATATAATAATTAAGTTCCCGTTTTCATTTTAAATCGAGAGCAATAGATAAAGCTATTCCTTAGAAAATTAGCTCCGCTACGCTCGGATTCATGATTAGCTCAGGAGTAGATCAGGATTAGGATACACAAGGAGGATTAGCTCAGGTGGCAGAGCAACGGAACTTCAGATCGAATCATATCTGATCGACTGTGGTTCAATCCCCCGAAGGTCAACTCAGCCTTGACTTCATCTGAAACATCAAATGATTACCATCTGAGGATGACGGATGGAATGGTCCAGAGGGATTTGCATTGTGAGTAGCTGCGGCGCATCGTTGCGCATTGACAATCAACACCTATCTGCCATGAAATCTGTTGAAATTGATCTGCAGTGTCGCGGCTGAGATCAACAAAGAGCGTTTAAAATCATTGCTCTCAGCGAGGAAAGCCACTCATCTAGAAATAGAGGAGTGGTACGGGTGCCTTCGGTAGGGCGACACCGTCTACATTACTTTTTGGATTCATGATTGATTGATAGAAGAGGAAATGCTACACTAGAAATCGTAACAAAGCTAGATAATTAGTCAGTTTTCAAGGAGAGGCAATCATATGTTGACCAATTCTCTAGGCATTTTACAGGCTACTATAGATACCTACTTATATGAGCCTAATTCGAACAAATCATAACAAACTAACAGCATATTATAGTCATAGTAACAGATATTTAGAACCTAAAGAGAATACTTGTACCATATTTCTTTACATTAGCAACTGAGCCACAGTAGCTTTGACAAACGAGTTCAGTTGATAACTGCTATAGCCTGCTTGCAGACGCTATACGTGATAAAAAGGAGGTCCTGAGTTTTGTGAAGCGCATGCAGTACATGGACAGCTGCAATTGATGTACAAGACGAGTGCATTTCTAGGATCAGTTGACGAAATTGTTATTTCGCCAAAATCCGATATCTGTTCTCAAAATTTTCAAAAATCTACAATTATATCGAAATCAACTATTTTATAGATAAATATGTCAATTGAAAGCAGTTTCTCTGACAAAATGTATCCCATTTTTGATATACTGGAACAAAGCAAGATTGCTAGATTTATTGGTTATCCTTGTATTTACAAAACTAGCTGAGGATAAAAACCCATTTATATTGCACAACCTAATTTGTAGTTTAATTATAGTTACATTTATTAATCGGCTGGTGTTGTTATTTTCGTTATGCTTGTCGTCATTATACGTTTATTTATTAGCGTTCATGATATGTTCAAGTAACTATATACAAATGGTCTATCATCATTACGTGTTAACGTTTACATTATCAGAAGATATTTTCTACCATCTACACAACCAAGCTAAAGTTTGACAAAGATTTACGCTAAATTGTCAACGTGGGCGGTTTCTTGACCGTGAGAATACCTTCTATAGACGTTCAATACCAGACACAAAAAGATGCGGTATCTTCTGCTACTTCCTTCTCCATGCACTACCCATGTGGCTCTTATTGTTCTGTTAAAACATTGGAGTTTGCACCGCTTAGAAAAACAAGTCGCCTTCATGTTGTTTTTAACATAACATATCAGCTGATTTTGTCATACTTTAATCAATGATTTATAATGAAAACATGGTTGTTTTATTCCCACCAAAAATGATAGACATAGAAAAACTTAAATGACATCGTTTTGCTTTAAAATTCAATGTCTTGGAAATGAGTCAATACAGTGTAAACAATTCTAAGCCGTCCTGTCCGACGAATATAGTGTCTGATTGACGTATTTCTACTTCAGATAAAACTATACTCTTGTCACGAATTCCTCGTAATTTGAATTGGTGCCTTTGATATTAAACGGATTCTAATTTGAAAGTGTTTTTTTAATTATTAATATAGACAATAAAATATACGTTGTCAGTTTTATATAGCAATGCCATTTTGTATGACTAAAAATGTCATCCCGGACGCTCCATAGACTATATGACGTTGTCGATGGGTTTACCTTGTTGTTGCCGTCCGTCATCATAGGTACAAACCGATTTCAATAAAGACATGGTTTTCCTTATTTCACGCGTGACTTTGACTTAGCTAAATTTTAAATATATCGGTTAAAACTTGATTATTTAATAATTAATCGCTATTCAAGTATAGTAAGTAAAAAGTGCAGACATTTTATAAAGGTTGAGTTATTAAGCAGACAGACTCATTTGATTAAATCAACCTCGTGACGTCTTTTAGCTGGCGTCTCTCACTAGTCAGTCTTCTGTATAGCAATCTGCCCACTATACTTGCAAACATGTTTGCTTCTATGGTAATTTGGTATCACGCAGATTTTATTTTTGTTGTTATTCCTATTCTAAAACTAGTTGTAAACGAACTATTTTAGTTTGCTCTATCGACCGACAAGATATTTATGCTTAGAATTAAAAGAAGTCTATTTATACTAGAATAATGCATCCGATTGTCCCAGATTTATATGTATATAAGGCAGACTTGAAGTATGCACTCAAAAACAGCAATCACCAAAGGTTTAATTTTTTTGTAGTTACTCTAAGCGATTCCCGTGATATTTGAAGATACAATACAACCGCTACATAGTTGCGTCCAGGTTGCGACAGATTGTGTATGGATGTACATTCTATATAGCTGATACGGTATAAATATAGTAGATTAGTAGATAATACAACCGACTATGGTACAACCTATTACCCACATTGTTCATGAACTCTCTTGAGTGACGGGTAGTCTCATATAATATGCAGTTATCCCTTAAAGAATTCGTGATGTCTAAATCATCTATATTACATATTACTTTTATCTTCTCTCTCCGTATACAGTACCTGCTATATGGTTTACAATTTCAATACAACTCTCATCTATTCAATGTCCCATATCTCATCTGAACCATAAGATGGTATTATTTAATCAAATAGATCCGACTAAAATACTGTTTAATAACATGGATTGATGGGGATTCTGCATCGTATAAGGAGGAATTGGAAAATGACACATTTTTAATAAAGTCATTTTCCGTTTGGAAATTTAATGGGAGCTATTGGACCATACTGGGACGTATGTTGGTCCGATACATACAGTGTTAGCGTCTATAGAATGGATAATGACAGCATAAGAATGACAGCTATATGTATGAATGGATAAATATATTTCAATTGTATCAAAATGTACAGGGAAGTACATACATTCAAGATTGGAGTTACTCCTTAAACACATCGCTTGTTTATTTGGAGCACATGATTAATAGATTTGATTACATAGTACTACTAATTGTATTATTATAAAAAAATTATGTTTTAGCCTTTCAGGGGTTTAAATATAAGTCCCGGGGGTAACTTCTATATGACGGCTATCCGGGGACGTGCCACTTTTTGGGGTCCATATTCCAGCTGAGAAAAAACTTTTTGGGTATGATACTTCAAATTTTGGAACTTTTGTTTATCCTATTTTTGACTTTTTTGAGAATATTTGAAAACATTTTGCACCATTTTGGTATATTTACTCGAAATTAATCAACAAACTGGAACTTTTTGGGTAGAATTTTTAAATTTTTTAAATTTTTTTGGGTAGCATTAACAGAATTTTTGGTACTTCAACTTTTTCAAAGTGGCACCCCCGTCCCTGAAGAGCTGGAGTTACCCCCCGGATTCAAGTATGACATATAACTTTTAAAAGTGTTTATAAATACTATCAAAGTGCCAGTTTGTGTGACAAGGAATATCTCATCTTCAAATTCAAAATCCAAGCGCCCATGCTGTTGTATTTTATTGGATTCATCTTTTTGCATCTGTTAACAGAATGCATCTGCAAAGACTCGAAAAAAACTCAGTTTGAAATAGATTCTTCACTGTGACGTGGATTAGGCACACTATAAGAAAATGTAAGGACAAAAGGAATTTTTGCTTGGTCTATGCGACAACTTATTTTAAAACATTATTGTATTGATCGGATATTTCAAGATATTTTCATATATAATCAGATCAGATCTTAGGGTATCTATTTAATATGGAATGGAATGATAAATTTTTTAATTAATCTTTATACGGATATTAATACAGTATAGTAACTTGTAAACCATATGATCTATATATATAACAATTGATAACCATTAATCTACTATTACATATAATTAAACAATTTAAGTTTGTGTAACAACATTATTTCAATTGTCTTTTCAATACAATATTGCATTTTTAACATGAAGCATCAATATTCAATTCTAAATCGTATTGGCAATTACTTTGTAATATCTCAATTATAGATTTAACGAGAATTTTCCGATCAGTAATTCGAAACAATGTTAGATACAATAGATCTAATTAACAAAACTATAATTATCTAATAAAGTTATAGCACTGCTTTTAGATATTGAAATTTAGATTTTATTGTTTACTTTGTGTCAATAACATTTTATTCTAATGTAACTTTTTTTAGATGACTATAATTAGATTACGAGTTTTTTTTCAATTTTTTAAAACCTCAAATGAATAATAGAAAAGATTTCTTAAAATGTTTTGAATCAAAATTCTGTGACAACAATTTTTTGATTTTAGTTATTAAATGTCAATCTCGATCGTAAAATAAACGAGAAACTGTTGCCACTGATTTTGCCTTATAGAAATCTATAAAAATAAAAATGAAGCGGACGTTCTATTGTATATAGAAATTGTTCTTAATAATTAACATTTTTGGGGACAATTATCTTTTCGGTATAAACTATTGAAGATGTTAGCATCTATAAAAACATATTATTTGCAATAGTACTTCAAACTTTATGAAATGCGATAATGTTAACAGTCTATAATCCACTTCAGCGTTTTTCCCTTCATCTTTTCAGAATTCGAGTACAGTATTACTGTTTTATCAAATTTACATTTTGACAGTGAATCTTCAAGCAACCTAAGTGATCTCGGGCTCTTGACTCCTTCTTGACCACAAAATTGTTATTTCCGAGTAATTATGTATGTTCACTAAATGATATTAGATTGTCTGAACGTGATTACAGGATTGCCTTCATTGATCATCATCATCATCATCATCATCATCATCATTTCTTCAGGGCCCATAAGCCAATGTAGGCTTTTTTCATGGGGCATGACATAGCAGAAACAAAAAGGTTTCAAAATAATAACATTAATTTACAAATAGAAAGTAGTATCTGAGAACATTAACTATAAATTTAAAAAGATAAAATGTTTTAAAGCAAAGAATATTGATTAAAAAATGTCAATATATTCTGTTTTGTGCAGTTTTTAAATTTAACAAGATTTTTTGTCAATTTCATGTCTGTTGGACATGAGTTCCATGAGTGCATACACCGGAAGCTTGAAAGATAAGATTAGCTAAGAACGATATATAAATAATTGAGGCATCATACCACGAATCGTTTTCAAATTATATGGTTTAGCGTTCTTACTCAATTGGATGTGATTAGTCTCTATAATCTCTATATAACGGTATAGGACTTCTGACTTCTATCCAACGACTGCGTTCCCCAGATGAAATGACAAACCTCTATGATACATACCTCTATAGACCTAATGATCTGTCTATGCTATGGATAATGCATATTATATACTGTTAAGCATTCATTTTCCATTTCAGTCAATAGGCATATCTTATCTTGAAGATGATGATTATTTGTAACATATGAAAAGTACACTTAAATTGTATGCTTATCTTGTATACATAATTATTGAAAATTTATGATCGTACCGACAGTTATTTCTCATACCCTTTTGCCCACTTTGTGCCTAAAATGTCATTTTCCGATTTAGTCTGGGATCCATAGGTATCAAGATATTCCCCATAAACGTTTCCTACTTAAAATTCAGAAATTGATAGTATCTTGATGCGAATGCTTTAATCAATCTACATAGGGAATAGGCAAGAAGGATTTTCTGTACTTGGATCGGTTGTTGATGTGTAAGAACATTCTACTTATTTCAAGCTTCAAAAGTTTCTGAAACTGTCGAGTGTTCATATTTTTGAATTTTAAATCGTTGGAAAATTGAACATGCAATGCATCAATCATTGTTTTCTGAAGACAAGAAATTTTGACACAAAACAAATGGAACGGATTTTGAATCAAGGAATTATTTTCTGGAAGAAATAAAAGTTTCTGTGTAAATACTGTGAAGCTCTAAGCTGAGAGCTGTAGACATTTTTAATAAGAGGAAATCGCTACGGCTGTTACTTCTCTACAATACGACAGAGAGATAGTTAAATCTTACGGATGGGCGTGTTCTCTGTATAGGAATAATCAATATATTATATCAATTTCCGAATGTTTGCTACACTATAACACTGCTACAATATATTAAGTTCTAAATTCTTTTCTCCTGTTTTGATCAGTTATGTTTTGAATCATATACACATTTTCCATGTTAGCTAACGCAACGCTTTAACCCCCCCATCCCCCCATCCCGATGCACTTAGGACTGATAAACTTTGTATTGGCCTGTACATCCTATTTTTCGTATTACAAGGGTGTTTATATAATGAAGTTATTTTTTACCTGAATGGCTCTATTAATTAACGTAATCTCTGTTTTCTTTTAAACGCATTTGTTTACAGACGTAAAAAATATTGTTTGGCTGCAATTTATTACAAAATTAACAAGGATAAGAGGCATTATTTCTAATGAAGAACGTGATAACAATTCCTTTGATATTTTTAATATGTAGTTTTTTATTAGCATATCCGTAAAGGACTTCCTTGGTATTTAAATGAATAGGACATAATATGCCTGTTTGTGCAAAAACTTTTCTTTCTGCTGTTTAGTTCTATAATTCACGAATAGATTTTGTTTTGTACTTTTAATGTGCATATAGAACTCAAACTCACCGATGGATTGACAGTTAATTTCAAATTACTTGTAGAGACATCCGAGGGGAGGGCTATACTTATCAAAGAGTAATTTTTCAAAATGCAGAAAAAAGTTGAAGAGCTTATTCTTTGCTATGAACATTTTTTGATGTGTGTTTTTTGAATTTTGGCCAAATTTCAACTTTTTCCTCAAACTTCTTCTTTGCTTCTCATATTTTCATTTTCTTTCATTTTTAAGGGTAATAAGTCCTCTATAAAAATTATATAGGGTATCATGTTCGTAGTCTGAAACCTTATCATAGTCATTACACCAAAGCTCTATTTGAACCATCCCATTGAGCACAATTGAAAGTACAGTATAACTCCTTCCTCGGGTAAAGATATAGTTCATTGAGAGAAAACTTCATAATTCTGGTAAATTAATATCTCAATTATTTTTCTTATGATATCAATGATCAATCAGTATCAAAATTTTTTAGGATATTCAACATATTATATTATTTTAAGTACGTCTACAGGGATTGCACCCCGAGTTGTTTACAGCTGAATAGCAGCTACGTTGAGCCACACTAGTTGCGACACTATAGTTTTGACGGGATTTTGAGATTAATCTGGAGATCTCCTATATATAGAACAGAGTGCATGAACGGATTTAGCATCACGATTTACTTCAAGACCTCTGTGTCTAATTGGTAACATTGACCCCCCCCTGCTAGAAGAAACTACATCCTATATAGTATAGAAACTTCTGGGATGTCCCATAGTGGGTTAGTTGCCTACCGCTAAAATAAAGGAAAGCACAGTACTAGCTGATTGTTATTTATTAGGGATCTTTAGGTGTGTTTCTTCAGTTTGTTCGTAATAAGAAATTACAGGTTTTGGAGTTAAATAATTATTTTTCTTGTTCTTGTTTTTGCATTGTAGAAACGGGTACAAGCACGGGTTGCATGCTTCATCGCAACTATAATTCCTGCACGCGAGTGATATGTTGTCCGGCACTCGGGAAGCTCGTCTGCTGCTGGTTTATCATTACACTCCACCCGTGTCTCGGCCAACATCATTTAATGTATAGGAAGTTTGCAATGAAGCATGCATGGAAACCCGTGCATTAGCCCTATTAACAATGTTGATTAATTATCTTGATTTATTTTAATATCATTTCGATCTGAAATATAAAATCTTTAGAGATCTTCATTTATCTGCCCATGATATTAAGGTCATGATGACTTGCAAAAAGCTTTTATATTGCACGTGATTACGCAGATCTGCAATCAGACCACTATTTCAAAATGTGTTTCTTTTGTCGAGGATTTCTTTTCAGATAAAATTCAATGTGACTGCCAACCCATGCTGACTGCTATGGACTGTCGTTGTGCCAAAGTGAATAAAACGTTATAAGCTTTGACCCTACTTTCTTTTTTCTTTGCTATATGCTTTAGAATCCATAATTCAATAGAATATAATCCTTTTATATTGTCTTTTAGTTTATACTTTGATTGACCCCTAATCACAGATCAACTTTTATTATTTATTTGAGTTGAAGTTGTGGTGAACTTAACATAATGGGATGCTGAATATATGGAACGAAATATATTATAGATAACCAATTGTATACATTAATTCAACTTGCATAAGTTCTCATTGTAATTTCTAGACATCTTCTGTAGTAAATATATTGGCCTGTTCATATTTTCAGACTTTTGATAAAAAACTATTCCCCTACCAAAGGAATTCTATCAAAAGCAAGAACTTAGGTATGGTTTATGCAAACCGTGGTTTAAATTGGCCTCTCTAAATTCATAAACGTAATAATAATCTCTGATTATCTAGTTTTTAACGGCTAGATTACGTCTTGATCGCCTTACTACTTCGTGTTCTAGACTAGCAATTACACCCGGGCAATTATACAATCTATAATCAAGTTTTTGTTAGGAATAATTTTCAAAGCTGAAAGATACCGCTTACCGAAATACTGTTGTTAAATCGAGGATGTTTATCAATTTTATCATGATGGGAGATGACTATAGATTGGTTATGAAATTAATTTTCTATGTTTCTGTTTTTAAATAAGGAAATGTGCCTGGAAAGTTTTGCTATGATAAGTTAGCCATGGATGTTGGAGAGGTACTTGTTGAATTAGAAATAATTGGAATAGTAATTCAAGTTCTTCATTGTTGCAGCTACTCACAATGCATTTCCCTCTGGACCATTCCATCCGCCATCCCAGATGGTACTCATTTGATGTTTCAGATAAAATCAAGGCTGAGTTGACCTTCGGGGGATTTAAACCACAGTCGATCAGATATGATCCGATCTGAAGTTCGGTTGCTCTGCCATCTGAGCGAATCCTCCTTCATTGTTATAGAGCAGTGTAGCTCATATATTTTGATATGCCAATAAGGTTAGCCTTAAAGTAAAATTTACAACAACAGCATCATATGAAATTGTAAACAATATGATGCAAATACATTCTATTTTTTATATTTTATCATGCATATATGTTTCTTCGTATATTTGTTTCTCAGTATAATGAGCTACTATCTGAAGTTATGTAATTGCTAATTTTAATTTTTTTTTTATTGTGCTACAGTATTACATTATTGCGCGTCACCTCTATATCTCAGTTACAATTTGAATCTTTGAAAATGAAGGCATTTGCTAACAAAAAAAAATTTTTTCTGTACAAGTTTTAAATTTTATTTTATTTTATTACTTTATGTTATTGGGATTAAAATTGATATTTGTTTGGTCATCCCGTGGTTGCTATATAAACTTTCTAAACTTATCATGTGTAGGAAAATACATTTCATGATACCGACAACTCCATAAACAATGTCAGAATGCTATAAAATGCACAGTTGCATAGCATCGGACGACCTTCAAGACATGAGGACAACTTTATCATGATTTGGGAATCAAACGTGATGTATTCATTCCAGATAACTCCTTGTATACCTGATATTGTTATGTACATGAAAAGCATTCCCTTTCTCAGCCAGTCCTATTGTGTAATAAATAGACCCAAAATTATATAGGCACTCATTCTAGTGTCTATGCATAGAAGTATACCGCCTTCCTGAGAACACACACATTATTGGCTTGTACTGTACTTCAATTTGGCAAATCATCATCATCATCGTCGTCTATAAAGTGCCTCAGGGCCTCCAGTATAGCTTATTTTCATGGCATATATGTGATCATTAATTGGGTGCTAGAAAGTAGAAATTAATTACCAGATTCAAATATGGGTTGTCTTACAAGTGCATCAGTGCTGACTTTTGCTGGTATACAAACTATAGCGTGCTCGATGCTACAATATTTCGTTGATTAAATTCATAATGATAAGCCTCTTCGGTAAAGAATACTTGCGTAAATGTATCGATTGAAATATTCTATTGTCAATAATATCTTAAATCTACACTATTACAAGAACGCTGAGCCTCAACTTAGAGCAAAATCTAGGAAAATTTGTTGACTTCAACAGTTATAAAATAATATCAAATCCAGGCTCAGCAGAATGTTACTGGTCCTTGTAATAAAATGTAACCATGTAACGTACACGATGTTTTATAAATAACAACTTTCTTCATCGTTTGATTAATTCATTTTGACCTAGCTGACATCATGGAATCAGTATCTCGTTCTCTGAGCGGTAGATGACGGCTAATGACCGCCCCAAAGGTACTTGGCTACAACGGTTATACCTATCGTTCGGTTCCCTGCTCGATCACCCTTGCAGAATGTTTTGAGTTCTCCAATTTGGAGTAATAGTGTTCAATACTATTAGGGTAATAAGCAGCTCATCGCTAAGGTTTGAACACTCTTATATCAAAATTCTGTATTTTCGAATGATAGATATTTTAAGACCCTTCGAATTCATCTTGATATAGGTGCCCGCTTATATGGGTAACGGTGAAGTCCACATTCACTGAGCATTACTAATGAAATTTTATCTGTATTGTAAAAAGAAAGGACCGCAAATTTAGTCGTTTTTGCATGATGTGTATACAGACTCGTCGTTGATTGAGCAAACTTCGTATTTGTCCTGAGGCTATATAAACATGCATTGTTCATAAATGCATCTAAAGAGAGTTTTCAATTAATAAAAATCATTGAACAAAATTATATATGGTAAAATAAAGAAATAAACAAGGCAAACGTTAGTATCTATATCGATGCTATATATGTAACATATACATATCTATATATTTGCTGTTTCTATATAAAATCATTTTCATAATTGAAAATCCATATACTAGACTACGATTTATGAATTCTTGACTTGACCTGAGCTCTTATAAGCCTACCTATAAAGCCTACTTATAAGTTATATCTATAAATTACAAACGGTTCTATAACATCGTTATAACAGTGTTAATGACTATACAACTATCTTAGGCTATAATTAGTTACCTATATATTGCAAACGGTGCTATAAACAGTGTGTATGGTAACTATATAACTATTATAGTTAAACATAATTCAGTCATTATTTGATAACAACGTGTGGTCTAAGATTTAATCCTTTGTATTTTATACAAAAATGATGTAAAGAAACGGTGCTGCGTTTTCCCTTGCGCAACGACACTAGTCTGTTAACGTCATATTATTTCCCCTGATTTGAGCTTACGCATAGGTACTGTTGTTATCATTTCTTTCAGATGAAAAGAAACAAAACTTTTCTTGATGAGATAATATGTTATTTATCGCAAATATTTACTGTGGTCATCATCAGCTGTGTTGTTTTTTTTAATTCTAAGTTTAATTTTCTTGCACAATAAGTTCTATTTTTAAACATATTTCAATTTGGAATTTATATATATGTATATTCTCAAACATTGAGATGAGATTATTTAAGATAGCCTCCAACGCTTGTCCAACCGAGAGAGATTGATATTTAATAATTGCTTTTTTGCAATCCAGCATGAATTTCAAGCAAATAGTTGATTACAATTTGATAGCAACCCGTGGCGTGTATATGAGCATCCTTATTTATCCTCGTTCATGTTAGATACAGCAAAAGTATAATTAAACTTCTCAGTCACATTCTTAAATAAACATCTCCATTGGGTGCGAAGACGCACACTTGAACTCTGCAGAGAACCACAGTATAACATGAAAAACTCAAACCTTAATATTTAAGTTTACCCCAAATTTTATTCAAGCTTGAAAAAAATATGTTTTCGACACAGCCGGGAAATTGGTACTTTAAGGAAATTGGTTGTCAACTACAAAAATAATGGCCGATAATTACATACATCAACGTAGAGTAATGAACTACACATGTTTTAGATATAGATAACAAAACATTGGTCACGTTAAACAGCAAACATCTAACTATCCATTGACGTCAATGGGAAATACGTTTGATCTATAGGTTATGTTATTCCCAGGCGGGATGGTTTATACGATTGATGGAGTCTTATAGCCACACCCAAGGGTCTTGACAGGGGTACGTTAATAGCGTTATACAATCGAATGTTTAACCAGAGCTTAGATAGAAGGAAATCAAAGGGATGTTGGTTATAGGCTGCATTCTATAAAGGCATTGTAGCAACATTTAAATTATATACGTGTAAAGTCATCGATACTATAATTTATTTTACCCCTGCATAAAAAGTATTGTAATTTAATCCACTGTTTATACTAATCAATGATCAACTAATATATGCCTATATACTATTTAGATTGATAAATATCAAATACGTTAGACACAACGGAAGACGAAGCAATATAATCTTACAACATGAATATATAATGTCTTAATATTGCCTAGAATTAATATACATGTAACTTCCTTATTTCAAGACGTACGAGATGTTTATCATGTATGCGTATTATCTAGATAGGCATATAGCCACAGAACATATATTTGTTTGACGATGTTTGTTTATTTACTAAGTATGATAATTGTCCCACCCTGTAAACATTATCCATGTTTTTTACAAGTTTATTTGTTTGTTATTTATAGTGATAAATCCGATAAATTCAAGTTATAAATACATGTTAAACAGTTCTTTAGCTGTATAGCTGTGCAGTATTACTAAAAATTATTTACTACGCTCTTTATTACATCATCGCTTATAACGTAAAGTGGATTTGGCGTGGTCAGGGTATTGCGCGTGCATAGTGGCAGCTGATTGCAATCAGAGTTAGGTGTTTAAGTCATTCGGGAATGCAAAGATCAAAGAATAATAATGAGTTAGATAAGTTACACTATGTAAGTAGATTTATACAGCTGAAATAACTCAAGTTCATTTTTTTAATTGCTATTTGATGCACCGACGCGTAAAAGAACGTAGATGTGATTTGCAATACTGCCGCTATACAAGAAGAACATCATATTACACTAACAACGTTCTAATTAAAAAAACACCTGTTCATTTATAACAAACAGTAGAACTGCATGAATTTTACTATATATTTGACGTCAGTATTACCAGTAAAGTTCATTTACAAAGTTAGACCTATGAGCCATCGATATCTATTGTCAGCGGTAACAATAGAGGAAATGTATTTTGGGTATAAAAGCGATGTTTTAGGTGATACGCATAAATAACGACTTGGTCTCGCTGATGGGTGTTCAAATATTTGATTGTAGACTATCAAAAACTAAATTCTATCATGACAACTACACAGCTTCTTCTGTTGACTGGTTAGTAAAAATCATGCAAATATTATTATCTATAATTATGCAAATTTGAATTTTATTTTTCTAATCTAGCGAATTATCATATATAGTATAGTTAACCTAGCTTAGTGATGGATATTAGGTCTATTCCATACACATCCATACAATACAGTGCACAATTTGCATGGTATATTATTTAATCTGTATGCAATAATATGCTGCCAATTCAATCAAATATCTGTATCTATATATCTTTGCGAAGAAAATTATGGAGTTGAATATAAAAATGTAATAGATATTATATTTTATTTCAATTGTCTGATTTTAAACCTTTTTTTCTAGCTTTAACTGTCGTTATGGTCGTGGCTGAAGACGTCAAAGCTATTGGAAGTAAAATACGACAATTTCCATGTCTTACTTTAGCTGTACAAATGCAAAAGGAAGAATGCAAAAGAAAATTTTTCGCCTCATTTCGTAGCAATCCATCAATTGAGTGCTCGTAAGTTATTTTAAATCTATTTGTGGCTAAAAATTAAATTCAAAAACGATGAAAATGTTCTCGCTATTGTGTTTAAATACACAAAATGATATATTTAGAAGAAGTGCATATTTGAAAATATTACTATTCCATTGAGACAATATTCTTGAATAAAATCCCAGACAATAACATTTTTTCTCCCGCATTGACAACCACATTTTGAAACATATAAGGCGTATTGTAATATTAGGTAATAATGGTTAGCAATTAACTTATACTATATTTTGTGTAGCTATGTAAACAGTTAATGGAATTATCTAACAATTACCGGTATCAATACGTTACATCTTGCTTGCCAGGATCTGATCAAAAATTAACACGACTTCAAAAAAACTGTTATATTTCCAAGGGATCAAAGCAAGTTTTACGTCATATGTAATACGTTATGATTGATATAACGGAACTTGAATTATTAATACTAATTTCTCAATTATAGAAGGATATTATCTTATAGCAGAATAATTTCCCTGTGAAGTAATATAACTTTTGAAACGAACCGAGACGCCAAACCGACCATGACATTATATATATCCGGATATGGTCTGACGTCATTGGAGAACAATACATTTACCTGGGTATTGTTGTATACCCCTATGGAGTGGTGTTCTTTTCAAGTCACATGAGCACTTTACTTTATAAATATATGTCTGTGTGTGAAATTTTATATATTTCATGTCATCTATGGGGTCAGCAGTTGCTTACTATAGGATAGGCTTTGCATAAAATAAATGTCATTTTGAGTCAGTTTACATTATACTCAGTAAAAAGATCTTGATAATTAAGCTTTTGCTTTGATGAAACATTAACACAATTTTCAATTTCAAATATAAATAAAATCATTACATCAATTGATAAAAAAATTTACAGTTTTTATCTCCGAATTTAGAGTCATATTTATTAAATTTTGCATTAATAATAATAATAATAAAAGAATCTGTTCCTATTGAAATACAAATTTTAAATTCTATTCACTAGCTAGCATTAATAAATAATATAATTTTTTAATTTAAAAAAGCTACAAGTTAAAATTTGAAATCGATTCTATTGTCTTAAATTCACATATTTTGCTATCAGATAACAATGCATAGTTTAATTTCTATTGCAAATCGAATATCATGTGAAATAGAGAAAAACATAAATTTTGTGTTTTTCATTTTAAGATTTAACAAAGAAATTTGGTTTCATAACTATTGTTAAAGCATTTCCTCTTGTATTAAATCGTAGTCGTAGTGATTATCATGGAGTGTAAACAAATCCACATGATGATAAATTTCAACAAAAATAACCCCTACGGTCCTATTCTAAACTTTGTTAAAATGCACAACGAACTAGAAATTATTGATTTATTATGTACTGAGCACGTTTTGTAATTTTAGAAGGGTTATATGAAAACAAATCAAGTAAATATTCGTTTTGGGGGCTGTTTTATTATTTGAATGCTTTTTCTGAGGAAGCAGATTGCATCTATTACAAATTTATTCATCTTAACAATCTTGAACAAATAACGCACAATAAAATAATCTTGGGTGGTCAGAATAATGAATAGCTACTATAGTATTTGTCACAATATTTTCTATTTCTCGTAAATGGCCTAAAATAGGCAAACAAACAAAAATTCTGAAAAATTTAATGCAGAAATTGATTATATGATGTTTTTTTTGTAACTTCAAAATGACGAATAATCTATCATATCATATCATAATGCTGATAACAGATAGCTTATTTTGCATGTAGAAATATCAATACTATAGCATGTATATATGCAATGCAAGGATATTGGACATTGATTAAACGAACTAGATTCTTTTATTCTCCCCGTTATATAGAAGAAATTTTTATGAAGCTAATTTGAAATGCTAGTTAAAATAAATTGCCTGATGATCACTTTATGATGTGGAAGTAGCATAATTCTATCATGTTTCATTTCTGACTCTCATTCTTTAAATGATAATTTCACATGTCTTAATGTGTCTTGCATTTTAATTGATAGAATTCAATATCAAAAGATGAGACAATGTGAGAATATTGTTGAAGCAAAATGCTCTGAAAAAGGAAAAGGACATCATTTATACAGTATTTATCAACAAGCAAAGAAAATCGTAATGTTGTATGATCAAGAAAAGGTATTTCCCCAAATCCAAAATAAAAAATATATAACTTTAGTACATCTTTGACTTTAAGCATCATTAATTAATTTCTTATGCTACACAAACTGGGTATAAAAGTACGGGGGCAGACATAAGAGTTCAATATCCTCACATTCCCTTTAATTTCAATAATAGCAGCCGCATTACTGAGTCTAATATCTTGATCAATCATCTGGGTAATCAACTTCTGCCATTGTTTGCAATTAATTTTCTAATTTCCGCTAATTTGGAAAAGTCCCTCGTAACGGACTTCACTTCAGGAATTAAAATAACAGATTGATAAAAATGATACAATGTAAATCTTTATTATTAATATTAGGAAGGAATTAATTATATCTAGGTTATATATGATGATAAATTGCCACATCTTCTCTTATTGAGAAAAGATATTGTAATATTGATGATCGTTTAATCAATTACGTGAAACTTCAAGAGTTTCAACCAAAGAATGTGTCTTTCTTGACCTTCTCATTATTATTATTATTTACGCTCTGCTATTTGCTAACACTGAGCACTATCCAATTGCCAATATTAAGTTTTAATATTTCTAATATTATTACTACATATATTTATATTATAATATCGATTCATGATTGGCTATTTCCATGGTAACCTAGATGAATAATGGTTGGTAGGATAAATACTTTGTTATTTGGAATGCTGTCAAATGTTGTTTATTGTTTTCATAGCTTTATTGTCGTGATGCTGGACTTGTGAATAAAATGCCTGATATTCGCCGTCTTAGTTCTATTGGTTGCAAACTTGAGTATTACACTGGCAAACAAAAATGCATTGACATTTTCCTCAAGAGATACAGAATAAACAGAGGTCATCCAATTCTTTGCGGGTAAATAAATACGTTTGATATCCATTTAATTAAAACTTGATTCATGTTTGCGCTTTCTATATTAACTGCAAGGGTTTTCCTTATCCTCGTATCCTAGGGTGTGTCCTTTGAAAATTAAGAGGCAGGACCCCTTTGAAAATGAGACAGCTGAAGCATCTATAGTTCTCATAAAAAATTCAACAATAAATACGTTTCCTTGATTTTTATTGACATTTTCAAAAATAAATTAGTTGACATTGAATTATTTTGATAATATAATACCTTATAGAAAACAATAAAAAAATATTATTGTGCTATAGTCTATAGATTTTAATGCTAAAACGATTTTAATGCTAAAATAGTTGTGACATGAATGCGTGTTGAAGATGAAGAGAGGAAAATATAGCTGATTAATATATTGAAAACATTGCTGTAAATCTGCAATACTGTGGGTACTCAGTATTATGTGACTATTTCTGGAGCGAAATCATATTTTCTTTAAGGTTCGTAATATGCTTCGATAGCAAAACTGTATTCATAACAATAGAAAGTAAACCCCTATTTCTGATTGGTGTATTCATTTAAACTTTTCCCAGTACTATATATGCGATGTGAGTATAAAGGCATAGGGTATAGATCCTCTCACAACAGCATGACCTAGTTAAAAGTATGTCATAGAGAGACCATAGACTTATTATTTTTTCATTTTATTTTCTAGAAAATACGAAGAAATGAACCAGTGTTTCACTAAAAACACAATGTCTCATTGTAACGATAAAGCAATTCGAAGAATGGAGAGTGTAGCAAAACATGTTTTTGGTGGCGTACAAAATTTCAATCCATTTTGTAGCAACGATTTGTTGGTTGAAATTTAAATTATATTATCAACGTTATTTATAGAATAATCTCGACACCATACAATGACGTCAAGATTTATTGAAGAACCCAATATATTACATCAAGTTATAATACATATATAAATATCTATTTGCACATATACAAGATATAGACAATATACCGTCTCATCATATGAAACTTTAAAGCATAAATGAACATTTAAATTATACATATAAATTAGTTGCCAAAGGATATAATTGTGTGCAGATGTATAAAATTAACATATAAAATTACTAAATAATGACCTTCCTGCTGTTAGTTATATATTATATTTATTTGTAAATTTCAAATAACGATTATATACCTTGAAAAAGGTTTAACATATCAGAGATAAAGATATCGACAACAACAAACATCCAGAATTTATGACAATATTGACGAAATGACAATTATCATTTATTATCTCAATTTCAAAATATCAAACTATCATACACTATCATACCAACGCCAAATAATTACATTAATTAATTCAATAAGGTATAATTATGTAAAATTAATATCACATAAATTTCATCTTATCTTCAAAATCGATTGTCTATAATTGCTTTCTCTTTCATAATTATATATAGAGATGTTAATCATGTTAATTTATAATCTAAAAGATTAAAACAAATATTATACCTTGACAATTATAATTTATGTAAATACATATATTTACATCTGTATCAAATATTACATTGTTTAATTAATGTAAATAATCCTTTGGCATTATTTAATTGGTAATTCATTAGTGGGATTGTTTTAAAAAATACCGCACAATTATGTAAATAGAAGATATACGAATTAAAAAAATACAAAAAAAATATGAAGAAATGAACTGAAATTTTAATTGAATGTTTTTTGCTTAATCTCTACTTGTTCCCATGATCCAACATTGCAAAAAGCCACGAGCATAAATCAATTAGTAAAATCTCTCCTCTAATATGATTTTTAATATTTTTTAACTGGACTAGATCGATTTTTATAGCTATTCTTTATAGATCATCAAAACTAGACCAAAATTTTATCAAGTAAAAATTCCACATGGCACTACAAAATATATTATATCACCTATACCTCTCTATCTAACATTTGAGGACAACTTATATGTCCCCAAATGTGAAATGATACATTTTGAATAACCTGATTTGTGGGTAATTGCTTATTCCAATAACCGATTTTCATAACTCGTTTTGATTTAGGTACTTCTATACATTTACAGCTTTTCAATTATGCTAAGGAATGTTATTGCAAAAAATGTTGATCAAATAAAAACGGTTACAGTCAAAATCATAAGAAGCACATCATTTAAAATAAAATGGTAACTACTGTATTTCCCGGGGTGACTTCCAAGGCTGGTAGGGGACCACTTAGACTAGGCTTAGAAAATACATAACTCCATTTACAAACCAATAGACTGACTCTTCGAGATCTGTAATAACACATACCCATTAAAAGTTACAAAAATATGAAAAGTTGTGCCATAACAAGAGACCATGCCCCAGTATACCTCTGCAGGACTGTCCTTAGGATTTATTGCTACATGCACTTTACAGTTCTATTTGTATCTTATAAACTATAGCTTTAGGTATTGTCACCAGAGTCATCTATTTGTTAGAGCTGGGACACGCAACTTTTGGTCTAGTAACCATCCGATCCAATGATGATTTGGTGGGGGAACGAGGGGGGACGACGTCCCCTCACTTTTTTCATTTGAAGTGAAGTTTTATATTTTCTTATTCCGAATAATATTATCATCAATATTATCAGTAATAGAAGTATTATTTTTGAGGCAAAAGACAGTTTCTCGATTTTATTATTTATCTGAAATGTATTTCGACTATTAAATATCTCTATAGCCATTTGGCCCATTTTCAAGATAATAACTTCATACTTTAACACTAGGAAGTAATTAAATGACCCAATAGATTATACTGAATTGGTCTCTTGAAATGCACTACAGAGCTCTTGAAAGATTATAATTTCGAAACCTTTTCTGGGGGAATGCCCCTGGACCCCTACAAGTAGGGTCAGTTCTGGTAGGTAGGTCATCAATCCATCAATCGATGAGTTCACATAAACCATCATGCGTTGTACTGAAGCACCTTGAAATACAAATGCCGCGTCTTTATTCGGGCAAATTAACAACCCCTCAGTCAGAAGCCTAATGTAATGACGCCTGTACCTATATGCCCTATAAGAGTGTTGCCGGTATTTCATACGAACCGCAAGATGGAATAATATGACTTCACGATCCTCGTCAATAATATCATTATTAGCTGATAACGAAAAGAGCACGTGCGTGCGCTTCTGGGAGGGAAAAGCATGATTTTACGGGCTACCGTCTACACTACCGAAAAAACACGGTGACAGTGCTATGAGCGATGGAAATAGATTTTCTGAAATTTGATTGGGAAAAAAGCAAGCTATCGTGAAAAACAGAAATGTCTAGTTATTATATGTCAGTGTTTTGTTCAAGGTCATTAAAAACAAAGGAAAAATTAATTATAATTTTTTTAAGCATATAATATCCATCTATCTTATAGCAACAGTTTGACTGTGAATCGATAATACAGCACATTTAAAATATACATAAGATAATAACTATTAGATATAAACTAATACCATGCTAAACATCGTAACAATTTGATTGACAAAATAATATTTACACATTTCATTATCTATACGATTGAGTCCAGCTCCCCGTATATCATCAAGCAAAGACAGATTTAACTGATTCTATTTTTTAAATGTTCGCTGAATCAATAGGATGCTTTCATATATTATCTGATCTTGTAGGGAAGTGAAAATGAAGTTTTGCGCAGCATGAGCACACACACAGTGGCTTTGCACTGAGACCCTCTGAGCTTTCTACCAGAGGAAAATACTTCGTCGTTGATTCTCAACAATTAAAAAACAATTCTCAAAATGAGATACTATGGTATATAATAATTATATACATCCTTCGTTTGAGTCCAAGTTGTGTGTCGTGTATAAATTGTGTTCCATTGAGGCTGATTTCCACTAAAGACGGAAAATATCTTGTGTGTAATTAAGTGTTTGTTTTCGAGCATAAAATGTCTTACTGGAGACGCACTGTTTTAAAATTCAGCTATACGCATACTCAGTAGAACTTATACGTTCGGAAATCTTTTTTTTCGGAAGAATTTTCCGCCGAGTAAGATCAGACTTAGATGATATTTTTAAGGGTGTGTTCCATTTGATATAAGTT
Organism: Haliclystus octoradiatus; assembly: GCA_916610825.1. Taxonomy (NCBI): domain Eukaryota; kingdom Metazoa; phylum Cnidaria; class Staurozoa; order Stauromedusae; family Haliclystidae; genus Haliclystus; species Haliclystus octoradiatus. Next base: position 21,344,105 of record OU744450.1, on the reverse strand, counting down.
GTAATTGCGTTAAAGATCTCATTGTTTTCTTCCCATCTTCGTCATCAGTTAAACCATCATTTACTATACCATTTCCAATAGCTAAAAATATCAAATTTATAATAACTATAGTACACGCATAACAAACGAAACTTAAGTTATAGATATTTAAAATGGTTAGGTGAAGATAAATTAATTTTCAAGTGATAGCAAAACATTCAGAAAGTTTTAGGTGAGATTATTTTGATTCAATTTCTTATTTTGTATGCCTATTTGTTAACAATGAAGAAAGGCAGACAAGGGCAGGGTGGCTTATGACTTCAGCTAATGTATATTGATCATCTATTGATAAAAACGCGAATCATGATTGGCGGATTTGCAGTTACGTCAAAACAACTCGTGGTTAATGAACTCGTGGGGCTCAATTCTCTTATTATAATGTAATACCTTGCTATACAGCCATTTGAAAAACAAATATAGGTAATGAGTATAGATATATTATAAAGTACTATATTAAACAATGCAACAATGGCACAATGCAGTAAGTATCCATATCTATTTTAAGCGAAGAACATTTGAAATGGAATGCTCCAGTACGGATTCTGTGTGTACAATACGGAATAATAATAATACAATACGGAATACGGACAATACGGAACTTTGGAATGATAATCTGAGCAATACAGTTAAGCCTATAAATAACTACCAGCTATGAGAGGTAGATGAATTGACCACTTTATGCAGGTATATACAGCATTGATTCGATAGAAATTCCACTTTAGACATATAGCGTGACCACTACAGACATATGGCCGCTATATAGAGGTGACCGTTATAACAGGTTTGATTGTAGGTAATACATGTCTTTTGACATGAAGGACTAACCGCTGCACCATTTCAAATTTGCATGATTGTGCTGTTAGAAAGAAGAATCTGATCTGAGGGATTGTTTTGTTATAATACTTGGGAGCCAAATATAGACAAAATGTACACAGAACTGTTGACGGTCGACTGTTTAATATTTTGAAAGGTTGCACATTATGTTAAATTTCAAAACTTGGCGATGCAATGAATTGCTTTTATTGTAATTCAGTTTATTCCAAGAATTTGGAGAAATATAGGAAACTAAATTCCTATCATCGTTATAATATATGGCATATTCCTTCACAATAAATATCCCTTTCGATCGAGTGATTGATAACAAATATTATACCTTGTTCTCTTCCATTGATGTTCGATGCTACTGGAACAAAACAATAACATTCATATAATCAAACTTTATTATAATATAATATGAAATGATGTTGTAAAGCAATAATTGCCATACAGAGACAAATATCCACAAAAACTACTCAATCCGTCACTGTGAATCAAAATGGGACTGTCTCATATATGAAATGCTGTTCATGACTGACTTAAAACAAAACCTAAATTCCCAGGCGGATTCAATTTGCTCCGTTGAATACGCTCCATTTTATTTTAAATTTAATTTCAAAGAATGTAAATTACAGTAGTTTTAATATCAAATTTGTAGAATATTTAATAAAAAACTTTAATCTTGAAAATAGATACAGAAGATGTTTAAAACGTTGAGCAAGAAAATCAAAATTAGAAAACTGTTGCCACTGACTTTTGCTGTCAAATGTTATAAGAAACCATTTTTAATCAAACTATTCAATGTATTATATACTGGCTATTTTTGGGGGAATTTTATCTTTTTGAAGAGAATTCTTGCAACGCAAAATCCCTAAGATCAATCTCCAATGGTATATATGCGATGATTCAAAACTAAGGCAGTATCACTTGGAGATATAGTGTAACCCACTTTAGCGCAATTAGGTTAAGTCGAATTTCCGTTTATCTGCAAACCTAGTTTTGAAACTCTACTAACAATTTTGTAGCCAATTCTTGTTGAGAAATTCCCGATAATTGCAACTACAACTGAATAGATGCAACTGAAATGATTGGCAATGTTGACTTGCACTTAAGCGGAAGTGGAATAGTACGATAAACTATAATATGTTATATAAGTGAAATTACGGCTTATCTGAAAACTCGTTTTGAAACTTTAGAAACAATGTTCTTGTTAAATTCTTGTTGTGCAGTTTCTGAGGCAGGTAACTGAAATCATTGTTAATGTTGATTTGAAATTAACCGGAATATTTACTAACTACTTAGTTACGCATACACTGTCATACATTGGATAACATGTGAGATGTAGTCACATACAAACCTTTGCGCATTTTCCTCTTTCTACTTTTGTGCATTAAAAGCCATGTGAGTAATATACCAATGATCAATCCTCCAAAAAGACCAGCACCAACACCGAGGTATAAGCGTTCTGAATCTTCTCCATCAGAAGTACGACCAACAACAGAGCCTAAAACCAACATAAATAAATTAACTAAATATTGATCATAGACATCCACGGTTACATTATAGATAGGATCTGGAGTTATCAGATGTAAATCTTCTAATCAAGCCAATTCTATATAGAAAATTAGAAATAATTAATTATATGCTGCAATTTTACAGTCAAGCTTCTTTCCTAGCCCCTCTGTTAAACAGTTTATGAACGTTAAATAATCAAATTGTTATGAACTGTTCATGATGAGAGGTTTTTAAAAAGGTTCATACAATCAGTCTATTTAATTAACATTCATGAACAGTTTATAAAGTTCATCAAGTTTATGAGCTCTGCAGATATTTCGCAGTAGAATTTGCAGGAATGAAAAAAAGGAAAATTGAGTACATACTATACAGGAATGTGTTATTTGGAAAAAGGTAGACAGTGGATTCATCATTTGGATTTCAGGTAAAATTAGCTACACATGCAATTCTGTATCGACTCTAAAGCATGATTTTTATCCAGTTAAACTTGTATTTCATCATAATTGTATGCCTGGAAAAGCTCTACATATTCAAATATTGTATAATAATTCGATTTAATAATTATGAAATCCTGAGCCATATAAATCTGGCTGGAAATGCAGTTCATGAACATTAATTTTCCTCATTTTCATAAACAGTTGACAAAGTTTTAACAAAAAGCAAGACATTAACTGTTCATTAATATAATAATGGTCAATAGACAAATTTTACTTTGCATGCAATTTTTAATTGAGATTAAAAATGTTGATTAAAAATGTTATGAAAAAGTATAAACATTACATTCATGAATTGTCAATGAACACACCATGAACGAGGTCCATGAACTGAAATGTTTACAGTAAATAGATATATGTATAGTACATCAGAGATCAGGTGTTCCACAAGGAAGTGTTTTAGGACCACTCCTATTCATCATGTATATATCACCATTAGGTGATATAATAAGAAACCATGACATTTGCTACCATCTATATGCTGATGACATATAGCTATATACTGACTTTGATTCAACTTCTACAATAGATACACTTAATGCAAAATCTCGAATTGAAAACTGTGTAAAAGAAATTGAGGCTTGGATGACATGGAACAACCTAAAGCTTAACATGGAAAAGACTGAGTTCATAGTGATAAATGATAAGCCTCAAGATGATCCTCTATTACAAACCATCAACTTATGTAATAAATTAATTCCAAAACAATCAAAAGTCCGGAACATCGGTATAATAATGAATTCGACAATGTCAATGGATCATCACATCAATAACATTTGCAGAACATGCTTTTATCATTTGAGGAATGTCAGTAGAATCAGGAGATATCTCACAAAAAAATCAACAGAATCTCTGATCCATGCTCTGATAACTACTCGGCTGGATTTTTGCAATGCGTTGCTATATGGTGTCCCAAAAAATACATCGAAAAACTGCAAAGAACTCAAAACACAGCAGCGAGAATTGTAGCCCTCTGCTGGAAAATACAATCATATTACACCAATATTACAAAGTTTACATTGGCTACCAATAGAACAAAGAATTGTATTCAAAGTGTTAGTGATAACGTTCAAAGCAATTCACAATCTGGCACCTACATACATTTCAGAACTTGTTACTCTTTATGAACCTAGAAGATCACTAAGGTCTAAAAACAGTAATACTCTGAATTTTAAATTGTACAAACTATGCCGTTATGGCGGAAGAATTTTTAGCCATGCTGCCCCCGCCGTGTGGAACAATCTCGCAGTAGAAGCAAAATATGCAATAACAATTGAAACTTTTAAACAACTAATAAAAACGAGTCTTTTTAAAATTGCTTTTAAATGTTAAAGTATTTACAGTATATTTCTTAACCAACTTTTAACTTATCTACACCACTGTTTGAAGTAATAAAAAATAAAATAAAATATATATATATTTATAATATTATAACATGTAAAGCGCTATTGAGCAACTATTGGAAATAGCGCTCTATAAATAAATAAAGTTTATTATTATTATTATTATTATTATTATTATCAGATCAGTAAGTGTTTCAAAAATGACATTGAGATTACGAAACAATATTCTTAAAAATTCCAGAGATTTGTTTTCTTCCAGATTATTATCTTGAAATGAATACTTAATACCTAATTAATAAATCATGGATATTAGCCCTGTAAAAACAGTTCATGGACGTTAAAATGACTAAATTTTCATGAACTGTTCATGAAAAAAGGCTCATGAAAATTGAGTCGTTTAACGTTCACAAACTAGTTCAAAAACACTGAACAGCTCATGAACTAAATAAATGTTTTCACAGAACCTTTGAAACTGATGTACTTTAAAAATCTATACATCAGTATAAAAATAGCTAAAAAAAAATGATGTAGTTTAGCTATGTAAGGTTTATTACAACTAGATCATTTCGAATTATACACTCAATAGCTAAAATTATGATCGGCTAACCAATTGAGCAAACATTAACAAACAAAAAATTACAATAACAGACATCAATTTTACTGTTGATTTCTGCTACAATAGTAACAGTCTGAAGAATAAAGCAAGGAAGTAAACACAGAGTATAATAGAGCATTTAGAGAAGAAGCTCACTGACTAACCAGTACAAATTGTATCAGAATGATTGACTGATTTTGAAACCAACCCAGTTGATATGGCATATGTTGAACAGCCTGAACAGTCTTTGGTTGAGGCTGGGCACAAAAAAATACATGGAATTGAAGGTTCATTACACTAAATAAAATCATTAAATTTGATGTTTTGTGATTAATTATTTTAGATGTGTAAGCATGAGTCTGTGTGTAGACGTAGATGCGCGCGTGTGTGTGAGTAGACAATGCAATGCGTACAGACTTTGATAATCGAAACAAATGTTATGAAAATTGTGTATCATAGTAGATTTTGTACAAAACAATATATGATAAGATATGGCAGATGAATAGAGATAATGCATACAAACATGGTAAAAAACAAAGAATGCTGTAAAAAAAGATATTTTAGTTATGAGCAATAGCAAGTAGTTTCATGTGGAGGAAAGCATCCATCATAATCAACCTTGCTTTTGTTTTCTGACAAAATAACAAAATTGGCATTGTGATATCACATGAAAAATATCTATAATGGCAATCGGATGACGCATGTAATGGACTCCATTGATCTATTGAGTCTATTTTCTATATACAGTCTCCATATATAGTTTTCTCAGAGTATTGATGGTAAATACCATTACTAGTCAAGGGCCTTTTGATAAAGATAACATGCTTCATTTATATATTGATTGTTCAGACGCAGTGGTACACCGCATATCTTTATAATGCAAATCTCTTTGGGTATTTCTATCCAGCGTCGAAATATCGTATTTGTCTTATGCTGAGATGAAGTCATGGCTGAGCTGATCTATTGGGGATTGGAGCCCCAGCTCCTCAGATTTGGAGTCCAAGTGCTTTGTCATCTGAGATAATTACCATGATGAATTGAGTTAGAAAAACTGACATCAATAATATAAAAGATGATTTTCTATTGATATGAAAACAGATGACATTTTCAGACTGCATTGCACCACTGACACCAAAATCATGAAAACAATCGTAAAATTTCATTGCGTTTTCACAACACTTTCATTGCGTTTTTATGGCACTTTCAAGGCATTTTCACATTTTAATATTGTGAATATGGATGTTTTCCTGGTTTTCAACTTTTTCATGCTTTAAAAAATTTGTGGTTTTCACTTTTTTACATTTTCATTGCGTTTTCACAACACTTTCATGGCATTTTCATGGTTTTGGAGTTGGTAGTGGAGTGAAATAGAAAAACTCAACACTGCCATGCAATATAAATGCATACTATACCATACTAATGTATATCAAAACTGCTTTTGTATTATCAAAATAATCAACTGGTATCTCTGTATATGTACTGTATTCTTAAACTCACCAGGTGTGATAACAACATTTGGTTGGTGTGATGTCACAATTGTGGGTGAATTACTTGAACAGACTGTTTCAAAAGAGAAAGTTTAGTCTACTGAACAGTAATATATTACAATATAGTATCATCGAAATCAGATTATGATAAATGAATTGGTTTGTTGTTAGTAAATGATTTGTTAGTGCTTCAAAGAAGAATGAATACAGCAGTAGAATAAATAATCCAAAAAAGGAATGAAAGAAGATTGGGAGAGGATAAAGCTTGGCTAGCCTCATTCAATAACGGCCCTCAACTCCACGCAGTCGCTACGATGAAGGCCTAATAAAATTCAGGTAGCAAAGTGATGCGCTCAAAATGGCTGAATCAGGAAAAATCTACCTGGCCAATCACAGAGCAGAACGCTCTGGTTGACATAAACTCAATGATGATTGGCCCTTGTAGTACCTGACCAATCACAGAGCGGTACTTTATCACGTGGGATTCGATCCTATTACACTTTTGAATTTCAAATTTTGATTTTCGATATTATGAATATGGTATTATCGGCTTTATCTTTCGAGTAAAAATATACACATGCTGCACAAATTTGGCTGCAACATCCACAAGCAGATTATCTAAGTTTAAATTCACCAAATATTCTCTATTAATGCTGCTTGCTCATGTCTTGGTTAATATTACAGATTTTCGATGTCGATTTTATTTTTGAATAAAATCAAATATACAAACACCATGCGACTTCGGATGCGACGAAAAGCGACAACAGGCTACTACAATCATATTATCAAAGTTGAAATTCATCAGCCCGTAAATTAGATATTCTTTATTGTCCCTGCAAAAAACAGTTCGGGAGTTCATGAATGTTAAATGGCCCAAACTTTTCATGAACTGTCGGTGAGGGTTCATGAACTGTTCATGAAAATTTCATGAAAATTGGGGCCATTCAACGTTCATGAACTGTTCATGGACTCCTGAACTGTTTTTCACAAGGGTTGTACTGCTTGTGGTTAATATTGTGGATTTTATTTTGAAACAAAACAAAGTATACAAACGCTGTGTGATTTTGACCGTGGCAGCCACAAAAGTTTATTATCGAAGACTCCTCACATCTCGCCTCGTTGAACAGTTCAGATATACCCATGATTTGCCATATTTAATTAGATATTCCTCTTAAATACTGCTCAATATTGTGTACGGAATTAAAGCCAAATTATCCTTCTGTTTTCCTCTTTAATTGTTGAAGATTGAAGTTAGATTAAGTTTTAAATTTTCCGTATCAAAGTTGTTGTTTATATATTTGAAAACCCTGACCGGAAGATTCTTGAACTATAAGAGCCAATCATCAATGAGTTTATGCCCACCACAGAGTGTTCTTCTCTGTGATTTGCCAGGTAGAACTTTCCTACCCCAGCCATTTTGAATGCATCATTGTAGCATGGAGTTGAGGGTCGTTATCAAATGAGGCTTAAGCTTGGCATTTAGAAAAATTATGGATAAAAAAATTAATTCAAAGAAAACCGTTTGAAAGTATAATCACAAATGCTGACCAGTGACCACAAACTCTAAACACTTCTGACAGCTTGCTCTGCCAATTGAGAAGAGACCAAAATGACTATTCGTGCAACCAGCAAGGTTTTGAGGTTAAGAAAGAATAAGTCTATACTCTAGCCAATATGATGTGATTCACACTATGGCTACATATAAGCAAAAAGAGTGTTAGAAGCAGGCTTCTGTTGAATAATATTAATTAAAAATGGGTTTTATTATGAATAAATTCTATTTATTCTGAAGTAAAAGATAGGCCTACAATATGCATCCATGTCAAAAAGAGCTCCAATCAGGGAATTTGAGATCCTTAAGATGCCGAGCAAACCTCCTGTAGTTTGTATGTTGTATTCCAGAAATCTGTAGCAGAACTTCTATATAGTCTACAAAAAGATGTGTGCAGACATTTATGATTTTAAGGCGAATTCAAATAAGATGTTGATCTATACCTTACTGGATTCCGAGTCTAACAAAACTTTGAAGAAGAAATTGGAAAAAATTTACGGATGTAGATCTAGATTTGAAATTTTAACTTGGATTAAATATGACATTTAAATAGACTTGGGATGAATTTTGAGACTAAAAACCTTAGGGCTCCTGCAGCTTTACATAAACACAATAATCCTGATGATCAGGATCCTACAAAGTCCGGAAACTTGGAAACCTGGTTTGCGAAAGGCCAGCAAAATTCAGAAGGAAAAAGCAAAATGCTGAATACATTAATAAAAATTATTAGAAATCTATAAAAAATAAAATTTCGTTCTATGATTTTATGTCAATACAGTTACTCAAACGTTTATCTAAAAGGTTGAAGTTTGCAGAATGTAAAACATGTTGTCGGACCCTGCTGATGATGTGATAAGTATGTGCTAGAAAGTGTTGAAACGAAAAGTTACAACTTTGATGGTATACGTAAGGATAGAAAACAAGTTCTATCCAAATACGTTGTTTGAAAAAAGGCGATATATACACTTTTAAAAAGGGATTGAATTGTCCTCAGAATAAAAAAATGAAATTCTTGGAAAAGTATTATGAAATTAGTTTTCATGAGTTAATGATTGTTAGTAGACTGATATGTTACTTACAATTGGTAATTAATGTTAAAATCAAATAACTTCCCATGTACCGGAAGAAATTAGTTTGAAAAAAAACGGTCCGAAATGTTCTGGCTTTAAATCAAAGTAGAAATCTTCCTTTGCTTATATTTCATCGGTTTTAGGTCTACTTATTTTAAGTAATGAGATGACATTGTTTAGTTTGCCCTACCAAAGGCGCCCGTCCCACTCTTCTATTTCTAGATGAGTGGTTCTAGTTGATAAGAACAGTGATTGTAAATACTCTTCAATGATCTCAGCCGTGACACAGCAGATCAATTCAACAGCTTGTATGGCAGATGGGCCTTGATTGTCAATGCGATGCGATGCAGCTATTCACAATTTGATACCCTCTGTACCATTTCATCCGTCATCAGAAGATGACGAAGATGGTACTCATTTGATGCTTTTAGTTAAAGTCAAGGCTGAGTTGAACTTTGGGTATTTGAAACACAGTAGACCAGATCTGATCAGATACAAAGTTCTGTTGCTCTGAGCTAACCCCTCTAGGGGTCATGGGGACGTGATATTAATTGACTGATGCATAAACTTAATTTACGTTGTGTTAATGAACACAGTTTATTCATAAAAATCAATGAACTTACGTCCAATAGCAATACCATACATTATGTCAATTATTTTTGCAGCGGAACACGCATAAGGTTTTGAGAAAAAGTAAATTTTAAATGTAGGGCTAAATGTAATTATAGCAACAGTGACTTACCAGGTATGGGTAAATGGCAATCTGTTGTACGATTAAGAACCAGAATTCTTGATAACGGTTTACTACAATCAACATTTTCAGAAAGACAATATCTTTCTTCATGTTGCAAACAATGTGTTCCATTCCATAAATGATCAATTAAATGCCATTGGGTATATGATGCACAATCTGTAAATTTTTTTCATAGAAAATAAATTAGCATCAATTTATCACTTTGGCAATAGTGCAGTGGTTAGAGATTTGGACCTTTACTCACAAGGTTTTGCGTTCAATCACCCTGTTTATAGGAAAGTCAAACTTAAAATCACGACATTGGAAGAAATTCAAGAACGCAAGTAAAACTAGTTGATTAAAAATTGATGAGTATTCAAACGCTACTGTGTTTTACCCGACCAAGACCAAGGTCAAGCTAAATTTATCAAAATTGTGAAAAATAAGATTTTAATTCAATTTTAAAAGTGCAAATAGTAATCAATTTTCCTATGTTACTTTTTCATGTAATTCAAATATCCAAAAGATTTGTTAGTAAAGATTTACGCTTGCAAAAGGATCTTTCATAAAACTTGTATCATTGGAATCACTTTGTAGAATCCATGCATGTGTGAATGTGAATAGATTTGTAAAATTTCCTTACAGTGGTTTACTTGTTGTGATGGTTACAGTACTGTGTGTCAATGTCAGAGATGTGAACGTTACAGTAAAACCTGTATATAACGGTCAGCTACAAGAGGTAGATAAATTGACCACTATAGACAGGTGGCCGTTATATACAGGTTCAATTCAATAGAAAATATTATTTTAGACATTGCAAAAGTGACCACTATAGACAGGTGACCGCTGTATAGAGGTGACCGTTATAACAAGTTTGACTGTATAATTAAATATTAATCAATATTAATCAATAAGATCTATTTTGCTCAAATAAATTGACAGACGAGGAACCTGTACCTCTTCTCCAAGCACACTGGAGACAATGTTGGGGGAAACAGGTTAGCACAAGCTTAGCTGCCTAACGAACGAATGAGTAACTCCCACCAACCAAGCACCAATCCCAAAACCCCGCCAAAGGGTGAGGAGTTTAATCAATATTAATCAATAAGATCTATTTTTAAAAATAAATTGTTGATGAACTGCTTATTAAAGGTTTAATGACATTGCTTGTGATGTCCATTATAGGTCTTTACAGGTCCATGAAACATTTTATAGAAATTGAGCTATTCAACATTAATTGTGAACCATGAGCAGTTCCTTAAAAATGGTTGCATTTTTATCACAAGCCAAACCTTGCAGAAACAGTTCAGGAGTAAATGAACAGTTCATGAACAGTTCATGAACATTGAACGGCCCCAAATTTCATGAACTATTCATGAACTGTTAATGAACTGTTCATGAACTGTTCATGAACTGTCTGTGAACAATCCAGGAACAGTTCAGGAAAATTGGAGCCATTTAATGTTCATGAACTGTCCAGGAATTCCTGAATTGTTTATCGCAGGGGAACAGACTGTTCATAAGAGTTTAATGATTCAAAGTTTCATTGCATAAGGGAATCTATTAAAATAGATGGCCCAGTTTTTACTGTTCATAAGAAGTCTGTCAAGTCATATTAAGTTATACGGTCTTCTAGTGCAACATTGCGTTTGTTGCTTTAGTTGTTATGGGTCAAACCACGCCAAATCAACGCACTCATTTGACAAAAAAGAATTGATTTTGATGAAAGTTTGTAGAAATGTAGTGTTTTGTATCCAAAATTCAAATTCGAAATTATTTTTGAAAAATTTCGATACTGTCGCGAGATATTGACACCTTAAGTTCACATGATAAGGCAAAAGTAGCACAAATAGGTCAACTTTAAACCATCATAACTTGGCCATTATTCGGAGTTCAAGCATGATTGTAAGCTTATTGAGTAGGCTAGATTGGAACATTGTTGTTTTATTCAAATAGAAATAATTACGACATATTGTCGCTTTGAACATTAATTTTGACTTAGAAATGTAAATATTAAAATATAAAGAAATGTACTATCTCAGATTCTATTTAAATATCAATATTAACTATAAGCATACCTTAATCTATTTGCTGATAAAGTGGGAATATGGCCTTCCGCTTTTAAGCAGAGATATATTAATTTATGTAATCCAAATTATAGTTTTTTCGAAAATCCCGTGTTTTTCCCTTTGTAAATAGATTGAATTCATAGCACTTCACGCGGTCTGAATAACTCATTTGCTGTCCACACCTCCTTGTTTACTTCTGTTTGATTGTCTACACAGTTGGAAGGCGGAGCCAAATAATAAATGAGAATCAATCAAAGAGATGGCGAGAGCAAATGACGTCGGAAGACCGCGTGAAGTGTCTGCTTGCACACAATTTACATAGGGACAAAGCACGGGACTTTCGAAAAAACTATAATTTGGATTACATAAATTAATATATCTCTGCTTAAAAGCGGAAGGCCATATTCCCACTTCATCAGCAAATAGATCAAGGTATGCTTGTTAATATTGATATTTAAATAAAATCTGAGATAGTACATTCCTTTATATTTTGATAATTATATTTCTAAGTCAAAATTAATGTTCAAAGCGACAATATGTCGTAATTATTTCTATTTGAATAAAACAACAATGTTCCAATCTACTCAATAAGCTTACAATCATGCTTGAACTCCGAATGATGGCCAAGTTATGATGGTTTAAAGTTGACCTATTTGTGCTACTTTTGCCTTATCGTGTGAACTTAAGGTGTCAATATCTCGCGACAGTATCGAAATTTCTCAAAAATAATTTCGAATTTGAATTTTGGATACAAAACACTACATTTCTACAAACTTTCATCAAAATCAATTTTTTTTATTGTCAAATGAGTGCTTTGATTTGGCGTGGATTGACCCTTATACGGCTCCAATATGGTAAACAGATTGTTTTACAATGGATCTTGTAGGCAAGAACTACAACAAAAAATTTCTTGAGTTCATGAACTTCCTGAACTGTTCATGAATAGTTAAGGAACTTTAACTCTACGAACTTGCATGAACTGTCCAGGAACACCTTATAAACAGTGCATGAACAATTTATTGAGAACGTTAAGTGTCCCAAACATTTCATGAACTGTTCATTAATTTACAAAAAAATCAGGTCATTTAATGTTAATAAACTGTTTTCACGGGGCAGTTACGAAATTAGACAATTAATAATAAACATGGCATCACGCCTTTGCTAGATCTAGCTTTGTACTGTAAGAAAAAATTGTTGGAATAGATGATGACTAAATATTGACTTCCATACCATAAAGGGTTGCAAAGTAGGCCTATAACTCAGAGCCATCTATTTACAAGAGTTGGGACACGCTTTCATGTGCCGCTATCGTCTCCAATTGGACAGATGCCAGTCACGTGATATTTGGATGCCATCTTTGTTCTTTTGGAAACAGGTTCTCAATCATTTCAAGTGAAACGCGCGAAAAAATACAATACAATATGGCTGAAAAAAACACACAACATTCTCCTGCACATGCGCACTGTTAAAAACGTGCTCGGGTCCAGGCAAAAAGATACAAAAATGGCAGAAGTGTCCCAACTCTTGTAAATAGATGGCTCTGCTATAACTTATTGACCTGTCAACAGACATGCTTATTCATAGAGCAAATCTACAATCTGTGTAGTCGTATAGTCCTATAGAAAAGATCAACCAATCATAGAGACACTTTGAGATTATCAGGCTACCAGATAGTTATTGGAAATAGTCTACAATTATCCACTAAGATATTCTGAACTAGTTAGAGTCATAAAAACAAATTAAAAGTGCCTGAGTTTTAACGATAAGAGCCTTATAGGTCAAGTGTCTCTATTATTGAGTGATTTTTCTATGGGACTATGCTACTAAACCGATTGTACCACTGCGAAAAACAGATCAGGAGTTCAGAAACAGTTCATGAACCTTCACAGACAGTTCATGAACAGTTCATCAAAATTTGGAGCCATTTAACGTTCACAAACTGTTCATGAACTCCTGAATTGTTTTTTGAGTAGACTTGCTGTTCACAGATTACACTAACAATAAAGCCTGGTTCCCATATAGCAAATTTGCCTGCGACATTTGCCTGAGTCACAGCCGTAGACATTTAATGATATTTTTCTATCGTTTCGACCGGATATCGTTACTCTTGCCTGGCTGATTTCAAAGTTGGAGTGAGTTCAACTTTGAAATGACGCAGGCAAGACTAATGATATCCGGTCGAAACAATAGAAAAAAGATCATTAAATGTCTACGGCCAGGCAACGACGCAAGCAAATTTTCTATATGGGAACCAGGCTTAAAGAGTACAAAGACCTACCTTTATAATAACATTGGACATTGTCACAAAGTGTACAGTTATTATGTATATTTATTTCATCATCTGTGCAAACATGAATTCTCAGCTTGAGAGTGGCATCAGAACTCAGAGATGTGCTTTGATCACCTTTGCAACTACCACCGACTAAATTATTAATGTTAGCCTCTGTATGATGTGCAGTACCTACACGATATGAAAGTAAGGGAATAAGTTGAGTGTAGAGATGTTGCTGATTAAGAAACTGCCAATAGTATTAACCAATCACTGTTTTGTAAATTGTTGATTCATAATCGGCAAATAAAATAAATAAAACGGACTATTTATGGATATTGTAATTATGCATTGTGAATGCAGATTATAATACCAGCCATAACAACATCAGCAATAACCAATCAGCGATCGGTATTACATTCGATGATTTTAAAATTTGTAACAATCATTCTCTAAGTTTACTTTATAATGACTCGTTGGAGCCCAATTGAAACGAATGTAGTATAAATAATATATTCCCAACAGCTGATTTACATTTGGTTCTTGTTGGGAAAAAAACACTTCCAGTTTTTAATCATTTGAAGATACATTTAAGAAGATGTTCATATATTCTAACTTATTGAATAAGACTATCCTTAAGGTATTATTTAATTCACATGCAAAGAGAACATGCATCTCCTTGTTGATACTTGCATTATCGCAATGATGATGATGATGATGATGATGATGACAAAATGATGAATGGATTCTAATCCAATCAAATAAAAATACATACCAATTACGTAGTAGTCTAAACCAGGAAAGAAGCGTAAAGCAGAAGCTGAAGCACTGTTTTGTTTGAAATTCAATGTCACAAATTTTAAATCATTTGGTTTGTCACATTTTGTCAAAAGGTCAGCATCTGAAATAAATTATGGAGATAATTAACAAATTTAAACACCCCCCGGGGTCGAAAACATTTTTCAGTGCATGCGACCTTTTTGATACATTGAGTAATTAGTTTCATCCTACAACAAAAAGCTTCTACAACAAAAAATTAATAAGCTTGGTCAATATATTAATTTATATTCTTTGTTGTTGTAATAATTGTGGTTAAAATGATTAATTTTAAGTGAGGTTGAATTGATGCCTATATGGCAGCTAATAACTTGTAAATAGATGGCTCTGTGATACACTGATTGTTTACACACCATAAATGGCGATTTTTCGTGCATTATATTTATTAGAGTTATTAGGTTACTGAATGATGTTATTAATTATTTGATTTAAATGCGAAGTTGCACTGAGTGATATTAGAGTATTGAATGATGTTATTAATTATTTGATTGAAGTGCGAAGTTGCACTGAGTGATATTAGAGTATTGAATGATGTTATTAATTATTTGATTGAAGTGCGAAGTTGCACTGAGTGATATTAGAGTATTGAATGATGTTATTAATTATTTGATTGAAGTGCGAAGTTGCACTGAGTGATATTAGAGTATTGAATGATGTTATTAATTATTTGATTGAAGTGCGAAGTTGCACTGAGTGATATTAGAGTATTGAATGATGTTATTAATTATTTGATTGAAGTGCGAAGTTGCACTGAGTGATATTAGAGTATTGAATGATGTTGTTAATTATTTGATTGGAGTGCGAAGTTGCAGTGAGTGATATTAGAGTATTGAATGATGTTATTAATTATTTGATTGAAATGCGAAGTTGCACTGAGTGATATTAGAGTATTGAATGATGTTATTAATTATTTGATTGAAGTGCGAAGTTGCACTGAGTGATGTTATATTTTGATTGAAGTGCGAAGTTGCACAGAATGTGGATATTAGATTCCCCTCCCTCCCTCCGCAGAAAATATGGTAAGGTAAGTATATTAGGTACTCCACTGACTTAGCAGTGTGACTGGTGCTTGGGTTGGTGGTGACAGGTATGGTTTATGCTGTATGGGTGCTAATATATTTGGGTCATCTACCAATATCCACCAACCAAGCACCAACACCAAATATTCAATATAGGCAAGGAGTTTAACTATAATAACACTTTTTGGAAGATGAACTTTTTAATCAATTTGTTAATGATCAATAATTTAAAGTTGATGGTATTTTTTGTTTTTTTTATAAAACATTGAGATCTTGTCTCTTCAATGATAGAATGAAAGGACTTGCTTGTACTTTACAGTAAGATGGAAGCTTTTACATTTATTTCGAACCAGGGATCTACTATAATTTCATTATTAAGCTAATAATTATCTTACTTGTTGCATTGCAATTATCAAAGTCATCCTGTTTATTGGGTTGAAGAAGATAGGCACTTTCAAATAACATTGTTGACGATGGTATATCTCCCATACTGCCAGTATTTAAACCTTTACTTGGACATAGTAGATTCATCATATCACCTATTTTCACATTAATAGTAGGATCTTTGCAATGAAATCTGGAAACGAAAAACAAATCATCATTAGGCTATTTACCCCTGCGAAAAACAGTTCAGCAGTTCATGAACAGTTCATGAACGTTAAATGGCTCCAACTTTCCTGAACTGTTTATGAACCCTCACAGACAGCTCATGAACAGTTCATGAAAATTTAGGGCCATTTAACGTTCATGAACTGTTCATGAACTGTTTGTGGACTCCTGAACTGTTTTCGCAGGGGAATTGCCATTGGCAAAACATGAAATTTGATCTTAATTTCATTTAGATTACCCAAGTTCCAAACTATGAAGAGTGAATTAAGTTGGCTTAAATTTTTACCGGTAGGCCTACCTTATATTTCCTTCACTAATTGTTTAAGTCAGAGTTTGGAGCTTTTATTTATTTTGCATTATCAATTCCATAATGATATACAATCATATGACAAAGATATGTACTGATATAAACAATTCCAATAACCAAATAAATTCTCAAATAAATAATAAATAACAAAAGAAAGAAATAATAAGATATATATAATCGAATCATAAAATAAACAGTCTATAGAGCTGGGGATTTGAATCGTTGAATATGTTCTAGGAAACATCGTATCGATGGACTAAGAGTTTGACCAGTTGACACCATTTTGAAATAATCTGAACTGATTTCTGACATAGAAGATACAAACACTGATTGGTCAAACGCGAGAACAATTGACCAGTTTGAGGAACGATAAGTGCACGACTTGATGTTTTTTATCAAAACCTTGAAATGGAGCATATTTGGAAATTCTTTAGTTGAGGTACTATGAAGAGAACAGAATCGTAAAGAAAGAGACAAAACATTAAACTCGGTCAAAATTAATAGAAACCGGATTGAAATCGTTTCAAGCAAAATAAAATGGAAAAATAGATATCGTAGATTATATTTATAATATAATAGATTCGATTTAAAAGAAAAAGAAAGTTAAAATATGCACATACGTAAATGTGTAGGTCAATTGACACAGAAGACCCCCCTGGATCCGCCCCTGATTATAGGCTATGCTGTTTTAATGTAAACCTAAAATTTAAATAACAATTAGGAAATTAATTTGCTAAAGAACGATTGTATCACTTATATTAATGACGTTCTTGTACATGTATTTCTTTATTCAACAATATCTATCTTGTTGTTGGATTCCCTTTGCTTGGCATACGAATTGACTTGAAAATTCACCGTTGAATGAGATTCCGACGTTTGTTTTATTTTTGAAAAGGGTTACCACATACTTGCCATGTTTGTATCCATATCTAGGCCTACTAAAAGGGAAAAAGTAGGGAGACATGAGTCAAGCGCTAAAAAATCACGAGCTCCGAGCTACAAACATGGCAAGTATGTAGTAACCCTTTATTCTCGAATTGTTTGTGAACTTTTTTTCCCAGGGGTACCCTTGCGTAAACAGTTCAGGAGTTCATGAACAGGGTCCGATAAAAATTTTTGCCTTCCGTGATTCAAAGATTTTGCAAGTGAAACCTTCGGATTTTTTCCAGGACATATGATGAACTATTTTATATCAATTATCAGAACAAGGCGGTCTGCTATTAATTCATTGTCGACGCTCCATCCTGTTTAAACTTGAACTCGTAAAGAAATTATTTCAGAACTTAATGTAAACGTAAACAAGCACTGATTATCGATTTGTGAATAGACAAATAATCTTTGGAAATCCAAAGGTTATAGCTTCATATTAATATTTAGTAAAAATCTTATAAGAAAAAAGTTAATTCTTGGCTGCCTTCAGATTTCAGCTCGGCCTACCGCGATCTATGATCTTTTATCAAACCCTGTTCATGAACGTTAAATGGCCCTAAATTTTCATGAACTGTTCATGAACTCCTGAACTGTTTTTCACAGGGGTAGTGCTTTACGACAGTTTCGTGAAATATGCGATGTCGTTGTGAAAACCAAACAAATAAACACAATTATTATTACCCACGGAAGAATAAGTCTCATTAGTAATATTTGCAACTTTGGAAAGTTGTAATGATTAATTAGCTGACATTTCCTGGGAAAATAAATCCTATTTTTGATGTTATGGTCCACTGAAGGTGTGAAAGTCTCGCAAATGTGAAAGGTAATTTGTATCAATATGACAAAAATGATACTATAGTAAAATTAATGCTAAACTCGGAAAACAGTAACAGCTTGAAAATTAGGAATATGTTCAATTTTTCCTTTTCTATGAACATTATATATGTTACGGGAGTTTGTGTTCCTGACATTCAGAATTACATAATTTAAAACAAACTATTATCGATACCGTATTTAATTAATAGCAGCTACTTTAGGTGCACAAGCTTAGGTTTGACTGTACTCAGAAAACAGTGACAGCTTATCAATTTTAATTGTTCATTTCATTTCATTTTTAAAATTATGTTTGTGGACGTTCAGAAGTTCAGACTTCGAAACAATCTGTTTTTTTCTAGCCTGCGTTACAGACCGCGATTCATTCACAAAAGAATAGGGTCTGTGTGAATTGCTCGGTTTTTCTGTCCCGGCCTTGTATCAGAATAAGATTGATGTCACATAATTATGTAAGATTAAGATGATTCTCACCGGGATTCTCACATTACTTTGTTCACTTCAGTTGACATGATTGCAATAAGTTCTATTTTAGGCTTCGTAGCTATGACAATTAATTGATCGAACGGAGGTGATGAATTTATTATCTAAGAATAATAGATTTACCAGGCATCGATCAGAAACTTCCGCTCTACGTTTTCGTAGAGTGGCTGGACAGAGAACTGTGCAAATTACACGCACCCTATTATTTTGTGAATGAATCGAGGTCTGTAACGCAGACTAGGATCAGTGTGAAGCTTTCGAAATTACATTATTGGTAAAATCTACTGAAGTTATTGAAATTCTGATGATAATTCTTGTGTTCATTGATTTTTTGCTCAGCAGGACGTTAAGTAATTTGAAAATAAATTATGAGCATGTTTTTGCCTTGTTGCTCATAGACCAATATCTTGTTAATTTTGTTTGGTACTGTACTGCGGTTTTTGATTTGTATTTCAAACTCAACTTGACTTTGAGATTTCTGATGGCTGCCAGAAAAATAGCGGTCTTGTCCGAAAGTAATGAGATTAAAGTTTCAAAATAACAGCTTTTGACAATAGTCATCGTCATATAATATAATTTGTGTGGATACAAAGTTCTTATCCTGGTCATTGTAGAATTCCAGTACAGTTGATGTAATATTTATCAATTATTTCCACGTCTACGTTGTTACTTATCAACGAACAGTCTAACAGAGACAGAGTACACGGTGTATTTTCAAATAGCTAATATTGAATATTGGACAGGGTAAGGGAAGATATTTGAAAAATTAACATAAAGCATGGTGTAATCTAATTCAGCTTTGAATAGTAAGATATGATAATATCAATATAACATCAAAACATGAATAGATTGTACGCATAGAATAGGCTAGTCTATATTTTCTAAAGTCATTGATCATAGACTAGCCTACCTTCAAATCATAGTCTATAACCTACATTAATCAGGAAAGTAAGGAAAGGAGCTCACTCAATCAGCTGCGGTAATAATTGATGATAGTGAGGCTTAGTGATCCACTGTCTATGATATGATTATCATATATACATGTATTTATCAGCTTTAATTTTAATCAATTCATTGAATAAGAAATTGATTTTTTAAATCTTAATAATTCTCAAACACTCAATATATGTCAAAATGTTAGTTATGATATGATATGTTAATATAGTACTTCTCATCGATAAAATCTCTACCAAGCCACAGAGTTTTGAGTGAAACAAGTCAGTTGCAGTGTATTGCGCTGAAAGTCGTCATACCATAAACAATTATATTGAAGCTTCAAAACTAACAGCGTGCAGTATTAATCAATTCAGAAAATATCAATTATCTGAATTCCATAAAACAATGTAAATATTTAAAAATGCATGAATGAACGATAGGCTTTTAATCAATTTATTTCAATTTTAAAAACTACAAGTAGGCGTAACTGTAGTACTAGTATAGTTCAATGATAGCAAGAGCCAGTATATATGTTCATGTCATCTTGAAGCAAGACCATACGCATTGAAGTGTGCATCAGATCGAATTTACACAAAATTGATTACGGGTATGAATGTTGTAATGATCCGATTCCAATCCGATTTGAAGCAATATGCCAATTATAAATATAATCCGATTCGAAGCAAATAATTTGTAATTAATGTAAACTAATCCAAGTTTTTAATGTATAAATTTATGGGTGATTGCTTGATACAGTCTCACACGCTTTAATCAGATATCTTTTAACTTGATGCTGGATATTCTGCGTTAGACACTTAGTTACTACTACTGTGATAAAATACAAAACTACCACACAGCAATAATAAATACCAGCATGAATAAATGTGACGTACTATCACTGTATGTCGTATAGCTGGCTTTGCTATAGCAACAACTAATTGATATTCGAGACCCAATGGATAGTGAGCACAATGAAGGCTAAACTGTATCTAATTTATTATTCAATCTACACATAGACAACATAGATAGATTACAGGAATTATATAGGGTGCTGACATGAGACAGTCACATACAGCACATCAAAATGATAATACAATACGTACAATGAATCAATAATCTTGATCATTTCCTTGAAGAAATTGTATAATTCATTTCACATCAAACGTGTAATTGATGTACTAGAGAGTGGAATACTAGAGAGTGGAACATGACTGTCGCTATATGTACAAGAAGCGGTCAGTTGAGAGGAAACTAGAACACATTGATTAATCGCTACAAAGTACAAATACTCTTCCAAGTTTCAAAATCCAAAATCATCTGGAATCAATAAATACAAATTTTACCCAATCCAAAGACCTAAAATATCACTACCTGGATGCGATCCAATCTGATTGGATTTGCACATCTTTAATACGCAGGTGCAAAATAAATGAGGCTCAAAACTTTCAGAGGTTAAATTTGTTATTCACAACTAACATATATATGTACTTTTGGAATGGTCAAATTCTTTAATTATTATATTTTCTTATTCGTAATTGACAATATTGTCATTTTAGTTCAACTTTCGTTGTGGGTTTGATTTTAAACACAGCCAAAAAGGTTGAAGGTTGTTCACTTAAATTATACCTGTCAGATATGACTCTGTGATAGTATGATTAATGTAGGTTCTATTACAAAGTTTATATTATAGAGCGTATGATTTCTTCATTACTCAGAAATTTGGTCCTGATGCTTTTAAGAACGTTTTTTTTAAATTTTATTTCATTTTATTATTACAAAATATTTCATTAATTATTATCATATGATTTTCACATAGATATATCTTTGGTTGGTGCTACGCAAATAAGTAGGCCTATTCCCCTACGAAAAATTTGTTGAGTTCATGAACTATTCATGAACCTTAAATACAAGCCTGTTTTACACATTCTGGGCAGTAGTCACTTTTCTGAGAAGTTATTTTAAATGTAGTTTTTCAATTTGAATAGGCCTTTCAAGAAACATTAGAATAACTGTTGCGTTGAGTCGTTTCAACTTTTCAAAGTGCAGTACTATACATACTGATCTTCATACTATACACTTATTTTTGTGCTGCTTTCAATTCTTCTTACTGACAATTTTTACAGCCTTGATAGTTTGGGCTGAACGTAGCTATATCTGGTTAAATGGCCTGTTTTTCATGAACAATTCATGAATATTTGTTGGTCCATTTAAAGTTCAAGAACTGTTATCACAGCCTGCATTTTGCGTATACTTTTACGGATTAACCAAAGACCAGCAGACTAGGTGGCAGCCATGGGCCTTGTGAGAGGATCAAAACAGACGGGAAAACTTGCACTAGCGCAAGTTAAATCTTGCACTAGCGCAAGTTAAATAGGCACGTTCTTTAAACATTCTTGAGCACGAGCTTTACTTAGCGTATACTTTATTTCTAATCATCGATAATATAAATGACACCAATGCCATGTATCCTTGTTCAGTAGATTATGTAGGCAATCAAGGTGTTTTTGCATACTGTTGGTTCTCCCAGACGTCAGCACAGTTTCGAAATGATGGAAAACAAAGGCATCAAACAAAATCTTTCTTGTTTCTAGATGTAAACATCAAGTGAAACTTACTACTGTTGTGCAGGAACGTTTTCTAATTCATGATTGGTAAATTGATATTTGTTATATGAATTCAATTAATTTCGACAATACAGGCAAAGAGAAATTGCTCCATAATTATTGTTATCCTGTTTATGAACATATTTGTGAATAGGGCTAATTTGACTACCTTGAACAACACACACTGAAAATACCCACTTGACAAGAGAGAGATTCAATACTCAGAGGGGGTGTAAGAGGAGAGTTTCAGACAAAATCGGTACAAAATTAGAAATGCATTTGATTGATTCTGAAGTGACTTAAAAGAAGGTAGTAGGGGAGACAGATTAGCTACAAGACTCGAGTAACAATGGCTCAAAGGTTTAGGTACAGCATTGTGCTGCCCAGGGTTGCACCCATGTAGCTTTTTCTGCTACAGTATTCCAGGACCACGCCAAACGCCTAGTCTTATTAAAATTAATTTGAAAACAATGGCCACATGCTCCTTTGCCAGAATTCATAGTGGTCACCTCTATGCAGCAGCCAACCGTCTACAGTGGTCACTCTTGGTATGCCTGAAATAGTATTTTCTATCTAATCAACCCTGCATATAAAGGCCACCTGCATATAATGGTGTGATGGGGTAATTTTGTTTCACTTCGCAGTTTACAATTTAAATTTAACCACATAAGCTTCATGCTTGTTTGCATGGGAATGAATGTCTGAACAGCAGTCAAATTTATAATCAACTAATTGAAATTACAATGAGCTCTATTACATGAAAGTTACTGGTACGTATAGAAAAAAAATACATTTTGTGAGGCGATGAGGAATCAAACCCCGGTCTCCCACAGGGACTACATGCACTCTACTATTGAGCTACCAGTCTACATTGATCAATTTATCTACCTCTCATAGCTGGCTGCTATACACAGATTTCAACTGTATCTAGCCTATTTCTAAACTTCAATTCATTATTTTGATATTTGCTTGAAGAACATCAATTTTCATAAATGTATGATGATATTTTTAGTAAAAGAGTACACACACAGAAGTAGGCCCTACACGAAATATAAACCATCCCTCTATTGTTTCATGATTTCTGCCAAGGCATGTTAGGGGCATATTTGCTATTGAAAAGTTAACATTTCTCTTTGCTGATTACTAGGCTTAATCTACAAAACATATGTCCGCGTACAGTCGAGCTCTCAGCCTCCCGTATGTCTAGCATAATTTTCTAGGAGGTAGTTTAATATCACGAGACATCCTGATGAAGATTACCGATGTTGCTTAAATTTTAATTATCTTGACTGATCACCTCAGAATGCTGTCTCTTTCAACTTTGTAGGGGCCTACCCTTTATAAATCAAAAATTAGCTTAGCCTATAATCTTGTAGATTGTCCATTAGTTATTTGTTGTGTAAGTATCTCATATTGATGCATATACACACATGTTGATACATATTAATTAATAATTATTATAGTCAAGGTGTAAAGGATTATGACAAAGTAATCGTCCCAAATGCCACAATTGTCCTGTTTCTGCAAGTGGTTAAGAATCCATTTATTAGCTGTGCTATATCCACGGTGGAACACTTTATCAGAGGATTTTGTTCTGCAAGTAGCCTACATTTCTATGATTTTAAACAATATTACAAACATTTACTCTGGCTCAGTGTTGCAAAGTCTACAACACAAATAGATAAGTTTGTTTACTATTTCAGATAAGTTGTTTTTAAAAACAATAACTATTAGTTTTCAACTGAATTGAGATACTGTGTGTAGTGGAGACCAAAAGCTCTTCCATAATAGTCGCTCATTAATGTTAGCTTTTTTGTAATTTAATAAATATTATATCAGATCAAAGACAGTGGATCACTAAGCCTATCTATCATCAGTTAGTACCTTGGCCCTTACTTGATTGAGTGAGCTCCTTCCCCTACTTTTCTGATTAATGTAGGTTATAGACTATGATTTGAAGGTAGGCTAGTCTATGATCAATGACTTTAGAAAATATAGACTAGCCTATTCTATGCGTACAATCTATTCATGTTTTGATGTTATATTGATATTATCATATCTTACTATTCAAAGCTGAATTAGATTACACCATGCTTTATGTTAATTTTTAAAATATCTTCCCTTACCCTGTCCAATATTCAATATTAGCTATTTAAAAATACACCGTGTACTCTGTCTCTGTTAGACTGTTCGTTGATAAGTAACAACGTAGACGTGCAAATAATTGATAAATGTTGCATCAACTGTACTGGATTTTTACGATGACCAGGATAAGAACTTTGTATCCACACAAATTATATTATATGACGATGACTATTGTCAAAAGCTGTTATTTTGAAACTTTAATCTCATTACATTCGGACAAGACCGCCATTTTCTGGCCGCCATCAGAAATCTCAAAGTCAAGTTGAGTTTGAAATACAAATCAAACCGAAGTACAGTCAATCGTGCGAGATTCAGATTTAATTCAGATGTGGCCAAAATATCAGACGGGACAGGATGCTACTGCGCATGACTCCATGCAGCCTGTTGAATATTCTGTTTACCTCAACTGTACAGCAAACGGTATTTATGCCGAAAATATCCAGACAGATCGAAGTGCGATGAGGCGCAAGGTGCGAGATGTCGTATTAATATGCTGAAAATAGCATTCATATGGCCGCTGAAAAAGCAGAATCAAACAGGTGGAAATTCAGTGCTATATAAACCTGTCTCAACTAAAAATAAATGTGAATATAAACTAAAGTCAAAACACAACTTTCGCAGGATTCGACTATATGGTCGCTGTGTACCTGAGACTTGAAACAAAAGAACATTTTCTGAACACAAATGGTATTAAAGACGTAGGCCTAATAAAGCAGAACTTTGAAACACCATCAAGAATACGGGTAATAGTTTGATCAGCCTTTACAATAACGATATGACGTTGTTTATTTTTGTTGACAAACAATACAAAACACAATCGCTACTAGCCGAAATTGTATAGGTGTGTTTAATTAACTAGAGTCACTTGGCATATCGAATTATCGATCGATGTAGTTTTATAAACATGAGTTGAGCTGTCAAAAACCTAAACAAAACCACTTCAAATATATCAGATTCTGTAATTGCAAGTCTGGAGATTACAATCGGAGCAGTAAATTGGACAGGAAATTTATTTGCAAGTAACACAACAGTCCAAATTAAAGATCAAACCTTGGCACGCGCTAAAAATTAAGATCACAACGTGTTCACAAATTATCAAATACATTTAAAATATACTTACAAAGGGTTGGTTGTGTCCCAAATTAATGTTGGTCGTAGACTGTTTCCCATACATAACGATAAAATAGTCATAAATATCATGAAATCCAGCTTAATGTCTGATAATTTCTCCGTTAAATTCATTTTAACAAATACCCGACCGCCGCAAAATATACTACCGTCTAACCCAATAAGTGTTAAAACTACTGCCACGCTGCACAGTTGATTTGGTAGTTTAATGATAATAACACCTCATAGTCCTGCTTTAAATAAGAATACTTGCTTGTCGAAACAAATTCAACTAAAAATGTGTGGTGTTTGTTGGTAAACTTTGCTTCTGTAGGAAGGCGAAGTGACGGCATTGAAAAATGTCGAATTGTTTTGATTGACATAGTAGACTGTCTATTGAATTTCAAGCGATATGATTGGTCTAAGAGGTTGTTATGGATACATGTACAAATGAATATTATTACGTACTTTGGTCAATATGTGAATAAGATTTGATATGTTCATCTGTGAGTCATTTTGTATGTCCTCAATCAACAGAATTATTCAATAGAAATCTATTAGTATATGTAATATATCAAATATGTGCCATTTTAGATTGTGAATTTCCCCCAATCGGTTGAATAATTTCTTGAAAGGTTGAATTTAAAGGGCTACAGCGACCTACATCATCTCGATTAACTTCTAGAAATTAGCAATACGCATTTTTGCCTTTTACAATTTGCTGTATATTATCCAATATTAAATATATCCATATTACGAATGGTCATTTTAATTTACTTTTAAGGGTAACAAATAAGTATGCAGGGAATAGTAGATCTGCAGCTGTTATATGGCTTCAGTGAGACTTTCAGGATAAAGTAAATAAGTTTCGTTGAAAGGGCTTTGAAAATACCATCAAATAGAAAGTGTGAAATGTGATCCTAACGAAACCCCCTTCCTAAACATTCTTTCCGTGTCTCTTATTAAAAATTGAACCAGCATAACATTGAGACAATGGTAAACGCTATTGAATCCAAATCCTTATGACAATATAAAATCATAAAAACTATAGAATCTAGTTTCGAGTTCATTGAACTTAGAGACTGAAACTGTTCGTACGTCTTCATATTTGAAGTGATACATTGCTTCGTTGCATTCAGGGCCGTCCCTAGTATGGGGTTATTGGGAGCATTACACACCCTCTGAGGACTTGGTCAGTCTGCAAATCTTCCTTGAAACGTCTCCAGTCGGCAAAAGAGGGGAAAATGGCAAAGAAATATTGTGATGTTCACTTTCTAAGTTAAAATCAAGAGAGCTCTTTTAATTCTTGTCCATTTATTAATGTCCACACAAATCATGAATACTGTACTGACAATTATCTTCAACTTTTGAAGTTTGATCAGGACAGACAAGAGTAACTTTGGGCCCGATAGGATCTCATAAAAACATGGACCGGAAATTTTTCTCGCTACGCTCGCGAACTATCCGATGGTCACTTTACACAAGTACAATTTATGTAGCCAATTTACGGCTACATATCGGGGTTGGACTCGGTGAAGTCGACAAATTTATTACTCGACACCCCCCCCACCTCAAAGCGAAAATTTCCCGGGACGGCCTTTGTTGCATTCTTGCAAACTTACACCAAATTGAATGTGGCGTGTTAATAATCAACGCGATTGAACCTGTGCTACCTCTAATTACAAGACAATCACATCATTATGCAGGAGCTTCCAAACTTTTTCCTGATACACTTTCCAAATTCGTGAAAGCTAACTATATGGGTATCGAATTCTAGGAAGTTCAACATTTTTGGTGCATCGATTTTAAGCTGCTAAAGTCTCATCACAATGATACCTAGATTTCACCAAAACAAAATGCTTAAACCTTAATATTAATGAAGCCTACATTAGTCAATTAATTATATTCTGCAGGGGAATATAATGAACAATTAATGGCGATCAACAACCCGGCAATACAATGATTGATTCGCAATATACATATTTTATGTGAAAAATTCATGCCGTTCATGCCTACATAACATTAAATATTTAAAATTGTAACTAAGTACAATTTATAAACGCTAGATATTGATGGCTACCATCACAGAGAGGGGATGGGGGGAGTGCTGAGCACAGATCACGGAGAAAAATGTCAACCTTCACGAGTCACAATAGCGAGATCTTCAAAATCAAGGACGAATTTCATACCAAAATTAATGAGATCTAACTGTAAATTTGGAATGATTTGTAGTAGTAATACAGTAGCTATAGAAAAATGGTGGAACAATTATGATAACTATGACCTATGTGGCACTAGTATTCCTGTAAATAGCTTTCAATCATTAATTATAACTGCCTATAGAAAAACCGGTTTTGAAGGGGGAAACCTCAGGACTGGTACAGAGGCTACTGTTGTGCAGATTTAGAAAGAAATGAAGACCCAGCTATTCAAAATAGGAGTATGTGTATATTTTCAAACGTTGCAAGCGTAGTGAGCAAAATAATTTTAGGGTTTATTTGAACTTCGAAGTCAGATAGCACTAATCTGCGACATTTGAGCGACCAAATCTACTAATTGTAGTGACTATAGCGAGCGAGCGTCTAAATTAACGATATTTGAGCGATAACTAACTTTTCGATTTTTAAATTGCATTTCGCTAATGGATACTGGCACTTATTAACAGTAGCAAAGTCAAATTAATTCATAATATCTACATACAATAAGGCAGCTCACAAACAAAGTATAAAGTACATGAATTATCAAATACATCAAAATATGTGACCTCCGATCTCAGACAAACAAGTGTCATTGAATTTTTGATTGATTGATTTATTTTGTCAGAAATAAAAATGACAATTTTGACAGGCAAATAAAGGTAGTCTGAAACAATTCCTTTCTCCACTTACATACAGCCTTGAAAAAGCTTTTTAAAGTTTATAAAAAGTTTACTTAACAGTTACATGATTAAAGATTATACTATTTATATATTTTTCAAAAACGTGATAATTAAATCAATATTATCTACATTGTTTTTAAAAATTGCTATGGTTTTAGAGCTAACAGTATCTTCAGACAAGGCATTCCACCATGATGGTATTACACGGTAACAGAAGATGCTTGGTAGTATCAAGGCGTGGCACTTTTAATGCTTTCAATTTAAGGTGATGTCCACGTAAAGTGTATTTTGATAGGTCATATTTAATTGAAAATGTATCCATCTTTAGATCTACTATAAGTTATTGAATGACTTTGAATAACATAGTTAAATCAGATTTTACTCTTCTTAATTAATTCCAATGGTTCTAGTTGAAAACTCTCTGTAAGCGATGAGCGTAACTCTCATAGTACAAATGCATTCGTTTACAAACTCTCCTAGTATAGCAACGCTGGACATTTTCTACTAAATTAATATCTTTGTGCAGCCATGGGTTCCATGTTGGAGATGCTGATTCTAAAAGAGGTCTGACGTAAACTTTGTAAGTACGAATCAGAATTTCAATTTGATTGGAATGGAAACATTTAAAAATTAGATATGATTGTGAATTTGCTTTTGCTGCTATCGTAGAGCAGTGAGATGTTGGTTAGAGGTCTGGGTTTAATACAATACCAAGGTCACGAACTTTGGCATCATTAGCAATATCTTTGTTTCCAATACAGTAAGACGATTGAGATATCTTCAGATTACGTGTGGAAAAGGTGCAACACTTTTCATAGGCAATTCGCAATTGTTAAGTTTTGCTGAGTTGTGAAGATTTTGTAGAGTATGTCCCAGACTATCACATCTGTCATCCCGAGAGCAGTAAAACTTACTGTCATCAGCAAAAAGTTGAACCTGTGTTGGCTTCTCAAGGCAGCTAACAATGTCATTAATAAATACAGTCAAACTCGGTTAATATCCCCTTTTTAATGTCCCACGTTGCTTAATATCCCCACATAAAACTGATTTCTATTTTCCATTCTCCATACAAACTCTCATAATCCCATCTCACTTAATATCCCACCTCGCTTAATGTCCCGCTTTTCATCTGTACCAGAGGGGGGATATAAAGCAAATTCGACTGCATAAGAAATAAAAATGGACCAAGAACAGATCCCTGAGGAACACCACTGGTAACATATTTTTGAGAGGATAAAAACTTTCCAATTGATACAGCTTGGACGCGTTCATTCAAGAAGGCTGAAATCCAGTGAAAAAGTTCGAATTTAATGCCGTATAGGCACGTAATTTCGATAGTAGCTTTGGGTGCGACACAGTGTCAAAGGCTTTACTAAAGTCAATGTATCGTTCGTTCGTTCGATCGTTCATCAGATGTCATAGTCCATTTATTTAGAGTTTCAATTAGTTGTGTACATTTAAACATTTTTGACGTAAATCCATGTTGTGCAGTAGTTATCAGATTGTTTTGACGTAACATAAAAATAATTCAGATTTGATTATCGATTCCATAATCTTTCATGATATGCAAGTCAAGTATACTGGTCGGTAACTTTTTGACTGGATGATTTCCCTTTCTTGAAAATATGAATCACAATAACACTTTTCCATATCTTAAGGTAAGTATCCAGATGACAATGAATATTCGAAAAGCATAGAAAGAGGGTATAGACCAGCTCATCGGCGAATGACTTCATAAAAAAGGGCTGGATACCCATCGGGAGTCCTGGATGTTTTGTTAAGGCAGTCTAGATAGTTGGTCACGAACAGTTCTAACAGAGAATGGAACAAATGTTAACATAGTATCTTCATCTACTTGATAATTGAAGTCCGGTTTGAGGCATCATCATCAGTAATAACGCTTGTGAAATAATCGTTGATAAATCATCTTAAGAAATCCTCTTAAGAAAAATAAGAAAAAACAAACAGTTGCAAGATTGATAATTTTACAGGTAATTTTAATTAATCAAAATTTTTTGCTATGGCAACAATGGGCCATGGCGTAAAAATGATTTACAAAAAAAACGCTATGGCAACGATGGGCCACCGTACTTGTATTTGTCATACATTTTCTGATTGCACGGGAAAAAGTGAAAATTTCAATCACAGAGAAAGTTGATTGATTTCACGAATCACGATACCCCAGAACAGTCTGAAATCACAGTTCTAGATGACCTGGGACCAAACCTTAAATCCTGAGCTGCCGTATAAGGTGTACCCCCTCCCTCAACAGAAATTTGAGTCAAATTTCGGCAATTTTGAAACAAAAAATTTTAAAAATTGTGCAATTTTGAAGGCATTACAATAGCGAAGCTAACAAATATTCAGAGTCACAAAATCGGGAAAAATTGACAAATACCCCCCCCCCTCCCCCTTGTCAGAGCATGTTGCCCGTTCAGGCCTAGCCTACCTCCACAAGGCCCACTATTTCGCTGCGCCCTATACGAAGCGAAATGAAGTACAGGGGCATGTGGAACAGGTCTAGTTCCGGCCGTACGTGTCCATTTAGATAACGTAAAATTCCAAATGCTTATCAGCTCATTTGGGATATCGATAAAACATGTGTTATATATAGTTTCGTCATTCCAAGAATGACTAAAGTTATGTCGCACGATTTGATGGGCGTATGCTTGAACTAGGAGCGTCACTTCTGACGTCATGTATGCCTTCCATTTCTTTCCGGGCGTATAATCGCTGAATACAACATGAGATACAATAATATCAGATCAGGTCATGAGTCTGATAGGTGATGATATCCTGAGCCGTAGTACCGCAAATAGAAATCCCTTGAGTCATAACATTGTTCAGTAATTTCACAAAATTTGATTTCAAAATTGTAGTAAAGTAAATTAATTTCTTGACGTGAAAATGTGGACAAACAGTGAGATCTGAGGTTATGCAGACAAATTTATAAATTCTGCTTGCTTGCCAAACTCTACAGGTAGTTAAAATCCCATTTTCTGCTTACAAAATATTTTGTTAGCAGCTTAAATGTTGCGTTTGCTGTGATACATGGCTATGCAGTGCATCGCAGCGTAACTTCGCAGCGTGTAACCATTCATGACAATTTCCGCTATCAGAGTCGATTCTCTTATCTTGTTTCTTATGAAACCTCGTATAGTACCGTCATCATTGAACATTACGTCTTCGTCCGACTTAAGGCAAGCGGAATGAAAACTGGTTATTTATCTTATTAATAAATAATGTAGGTAATGTTGTGCAAATTGCATTGACCGGAATAGAAACTCGTCTATTATGTAAATCCATCCATAATTCATATCATTCAGTGCTTGAACTCAATCCAACCATAATTCGTACCATTCAATGGTGAAACTCCTTCGGCGAATGTCTAACCGGTATGTTGAGTGACTATATGCCTCCTGTATATAAAAATCTAAGAGCAGAATAGCTGCTTCTTTTTAGCCGCAGAAATAGATACTTCTCTATTTAATTTTGTTGGATAAAATGGGCGCGGCATATGAGCCTTTGGAAGTTTCACTATTTCAGGATTCAAGTTACAGCCATGCTTGCTGTATAATTGTGCACTTCGCCAATCAAAATTGCCCAAAGCTAAAAGCAGAATTTAATTTTACAATCTCAGCGGTATATACATCATAATAGACACTCTCATTCGCGTTATTTTCAGTTCTGAAATTCCGCAAACGTATTTCCCCCATCGTACACTTAGCACTGTTATTGATGGCAAGATGAATAATATCGACTGATATTTGCTAAGATAGACTCGGTCCATCCATTCATACAGCCTTGGAGCAATCACTGTTTTAGTCAAAGTTTGACATACATGTCATTTTTGAAATATTTTTAAAAAAACACGGAGTTGTCAATGCGGCTTTAGAACAGACCACTGCTCGCCCAAACATATTGCCTTATTTCCCAATTGAATTAACTCATTGGTCAACTGACTAAAGATGAAAACAGAACGAAAGTGAAACATGCTAGAATTACGCTACTTCAAGTGTCACACCACAAAATGATTATCAGACGATTTATTTCCACTGGACTACGAAAATTCATCCGTACGCTATATGACCTACTATATGGTCGGTTATTGATTAGTGCTATTATTACATTTTTGATATGATACATGCCTAAAAAACCTATGATAACCTATGCCTAAAAAAATTTTTGCATTATAACCTACAAGAAAGACAACCAAATCAACACAAGATCGGAATTAACATCCGAATGCCGCCATGGAAAAATGTTGTATCTCATTATTAAACCTAAAGACATCGTAACAATAGATAGTATAATATCATATAAAAGATCTTTATTTTTCAATAACATTTAAGACTTTGAGAATTAAGCCTGTTGATCCAAAATGTTGCTAATAAAAAAATAATTAAAATGTACAATAATGCTGTCGTATTTATTGTTAATACAGTCAAACCTGTTATAACGGTCACCTCTATAAAGCGGCCACCTGTCTATAGTGGTCATTCTTGCAATGTCTAAAATAGTATTTTCGATTGAATCAAACCTGTATATAAAGGCCACCTGTCTATAATGGTCAACTTATCTACCTCTCATAGCTGGCCGTTATATACAGGTTTCACTGTATACAAATTCGTAAATTACTTTAGCCCCATATAGGTTTGTAATATCAAAACATATTACACCATTATTTTTGAACTTCAAAGAACTATCCTTTTAGGTTTCAGTAAAAACTTCTTTCTTTGAATTAGAAGTAAACTGAGTAGAGTTTGAATCACAACAAATGTAAAACAAAAACTGATGACATTGTGAGGTTACCAGATAGTATCGGATTATTAATTGCTGGCTTTATTACTACATTTTGGTATCACAATGGGTATCCGGTCATAACGTCCAGTCGGGACATCGTCCATATTCTTTGTTTACAATGACGTCCAGTCACAAAAAAACGTCTTGTGAAAGTCTAGGTCTTGTGAAATCTTTTCGATTAAATCTCTAAAACATTTGTTCAAGTTTGTAATACATTGGTCTATTTAGCGTTGCAGTTTCATTGACTTGTTTTCGAATTTTCACGCGATCGACTTCCAGCGCGTATTTTGGTCAAGTTATAATTCTTATGATTAATATCTGATTTGATGCAATCACCTCCACCAGTATTCAATTCAAGAATATATTTTAAATTAATTTATTAATCCAGCTAGAAATGAAGAAAGAACGTTTTTTGTGACTGGACGTTATTGTAAACAAAGAATATGGACGATGTCCCGACTGGACGTTATGACCGGATACCCATTGTGATACCAAAATGTAGTAATAAAGCCAGCAATTAATAATCCGATACTACGCGAAAACAAACGGATACCTTCAGAAAATCCTTGCATTTCCATTGGAACTAATTGAGTTACTAAAGCTCTTGCCAGCCATTACGTCATTAGTTATATAAGATAATGAAAGAATAAGTAGCCATACATAATATAAGAATACAGAATTTGGAAAATAGTATACGCATAAAAATAAGCATGGTACTAGCATAGGAAAAAAGGAGCCAATGACTGTTGAATAATATACATTAAATTTACTCCCATGAAAAACAATTATAGCATTTCCTATTGCATATGCAACACCAGTCACAAAATGAGTAATACGAATTTGATTAACATTGAAATTCTCCCACTCGACACCAGCCAATGGAATTAAAGCATCACTATAGACATTAATACCATTGACCATGTATATAAAAGCAGTAAATTTGGATTAGAAAGTAGAACGTAGCATTTTGAGAATATGGAAGTATTGCTTGGATGGATTGAACCGCCTTTGTTATATAGAACATCAACTGATATGGATTTCTCATTGTTTACAATTTCAGCTGGATATTTTTGTTCGTTATGCTCTAAAATCTGCTTTGAGTATTCATCTCTATTGTCAACGCTTAGATCTTCGCTATTGTGCAAAAATGGTATAATCAAAAGCTGCAAAATTAGAAGCAGCGTGCACGTTAAAAATCCTGGTGCGTTAGTTTGATGAATATAAAACCAACCATATTCAATATTAATATCATATATTTAATGCAAAATTTAATAACGGTCCAACAGTAACGCCAAATGCTAAACCAAAATTAATACAGGCAATAGATGTTGTCAAATGGCGTCACTCCATCATTTGTGTCATTTCAGATGTGCTGATCGACCAAATGCCAATATATACACCACGGATAATCTGAGCCATCAACATTATAGGAGCATTTGTAGGTATACTATAGATAAATATGCCTATGAATCCAAACATATATTAGCAAGTGATGTCCAGTATTTTTTGCTTTACCGAAACGATCGCATAGATAGCCAAAAATAACAGAGAAAATAACACCAACCACTTGACTAGCGACAGTCAGGAGACCTTGATACAAAGAAATATTTTCTTCTTTGATTTCTTTCAGATAGAATATGACTTAATATGACTTGAACCAAACGCATACTAAAATCTATACCCAAAGCCAAATTAAGTAAACAGTATATAACACAACTTGAATATTTCTTTGACTGCAAACTTCCACATCTCCCGAACCAAGCCAATGAATTCAATGTCGATGTCATATTTATAATTACACACACGCGTGGCGCTTGATTTCGCTCGACCTTGCTGCTCTTTTCTTTTAACTGTGTATAAGGGGATCCTGATCGTACCTTCGAGAGGCGATGCATCAAAAATAGTTCGGTACGCCTGAAAGTACGGCGATTTATTTTTGGGTCGCCCCAAAATCGAAAGTACGGCTGACCGAGGCGTACCAAACTGAAAACAGCCGTACCGGTACGCCTAAAAAACAGTTGAAATATACACCGTGCATTCGTGAGCCGTACCATCTCCAAAATATCAAACTTCGGCTGTTTTCGTCATTTCCAGGGGGCTTCTGTTTGAAATTTTGTACTGTCTCCTGATTGTTGCTACGTGGCTGTGGCTAGCAATGATGTAGTATTGCATTAGAAATTTTGGATAAAACATTTTGTGAATTAAATGTGATCACATTTGAGTATTCTTTGCAAATTATTTATATATCTATCTATCGTATATAGTCTTTTTGAATTTGATAACTTTAAACATGAAAAATATATCAAATATGAAGATAATATTAATCTCGAACACCGTGCTTGTAAATCATATATGTTAGTAGTTTTATAAATACGCGTATGTCGATAAATAATGATTTGCAGTGAAAACTTTGAAGATTTCGAGTTAAAAAGTCTTCCCATTACGGATTCTCAGAACAGAATGTCACAGACCAGTTTGCACGTTTACATTTCATGTGACACATTTCCATGCGATTCATGAAATGCGACCGTGTAAATAGCGAAATATGACACATTTTTCTGTGAAACATCTATCATCATCATCATTTAATTTATTTAGACTCGAAAATCTACTACCGTAATAGGTAGTTGTCAAAAAAAGACACATTTTACAATCTCGAGATTAAAAACTATACTAAATTTATACAGGCATATAAGGAGAGGAAATATTAAATTTTTAAATATATACACTTAATTTGTATGCAGAGGTCTATGATTAAAAAAAAAAAAAGAAATTTGTACAGCTGTTAAAAATATATTAATTAATTAAAATTGAGATCAATAAATATATATATACACTGGCATCATTCCACTGATATAAATTGTTAATTTATAACTTGTTCGTATATTGAAACTAGATTGACATTGTTCAAATTTCTTCTCAGTGCCTTGCTTGTATTTGTACTGAGGACATCAGGGGATGACTTGGAAATGTTGTTAAATACTTTTGCTCCAGCTCTCCTCAGAGATAGCTGGCCCCATTTCAAATTAAATCTTGGTATGTTAATATCTTTCCTTGCTGCTCGTGTGCGACCATTTACAGAGCTGAACAGTTGTGTAATGTCCTCTGGAGAAAGCTGCATTTGAGTTTTCCAAGTCAGAATCACTAGTGATGCCAAGCTTGCGTGAAGTAGCGAGTTAGATGTTATTCCAAGCTTTGTGAGACATTCTTTGCTAGGATAATCCCTATTCAGGTGTAGTGTTAACCTCACTGCTCTGCATAACGATTTATCAAGACGATTTTGAAGCTCTTTTGTAATTGATGATAATAAAGAATTGGCGAAGGTAAAATGTGGGAGGAGGAACGTCTTCATAAGGGATATTTTGCAGTGTTCGGGCAGGAAATTCTGTAATCGAGCTAGGCAGGAAACTTTTGGGAAACTGTCTTGCAGATATTTTCGATGTGTTCTTTGTATGACAACTTGCTGTCTAAAGTTACTCCCAAGATTTTAAGATGATTGTTGTGTTTTACAACTGTGTCTTTGATTTGAAGATCTGGAAGGAGTCTGCCCATTGCCATATACTGTGTTTTGTTCATATTGAGGGACAATTTGTTTACATCAAACCAATCAACCACAGAATCAACGCTGTCTTTGATCATTCCATGAAGGACAACAGGTGACTTGCTTGTACAGTAAACGGTCGTGTCGTCAGCATATTGTCTTAGTGATGATGAACAAAAATGTCTGAGATCATTTGCAAATATATTAAATAAGGTTGGTCCCAGTATGCTGCCTTGGGGCACAATTAGTTACTGCTTTCCAGGTAGAGTAGGAATCACCAAGTCGGACGCGTTGACGACGATTGGATAAGTAATTTCTGATGAGTTTCATTGATGTGTCAGAGAAACCATACGCTTTCATCTTAGCAATAAGAAGGGCGTGGTCAACAGAATCGAAAGCTTTGCTCAGATCAAATGCAACAACAGCAACTAGTTGGTGGTTGTCCAGGGCCTGTCTCCAATCCTCTGTGATTTTTACCAAGGCATGCTCACATGAGTGTCCATGCAGGAATCCGGACAATGTGTTGGACCACAACTTGTTATCGGTCATGTGATGTAACATCTGGTTGTTGAGAAGTCGTTCGAACACCTTGGAAAGAGCTGCCAAAAGAATGATTGGACGGTAGTTATTCTCACTAAGTGGATCGCGTGCTTTGAATAATGGTATTAGTGCGCCATCTTTCCAATGTTCTGGAAAAGTTCCTTCTGTAATGCATCTGTTGAAGATTTTTATGAGAGGACTTGCCATAATGTTGCTGCAGATTTTCAAGAGCCAGTTTGGCAAGCCATCATCTCCTGGTGACTTATGCTGTTTTAGCCTTTGCAGTGCTGTTTGTACTTCTGATGTCGTGATTTGTCGAAATGAGAAGACACGCAAGGAATTCTGATGAAGTTGCTGAATTTTTTCCACAGATGCGTGTGACTTGTAATTCTCATTTTCTGTTGTCGGTTTAGCCAAATATGAAGCAAATGCGTCATTCAAAAGGTTAGAGACAACCGCAGGATCAGAGTGTAGACGGTTTCCTTGTAAGATTGATATATCGCTTTGCTGTATGTTCCCTTTTCTCCGAGGGAGCATGGAGATATTTTGTGACACATTTAATGTGAACATCAAACATTTTCACGTGTGTAGATTAGACGTCAAAGATGATTAGCTGATGTTTCGTTATAAAAGTCACTTTAAAATCAACTTATTTATTTTTAACATCATAATTTATATTGTTGTATTCTATGAAGTAGACTGGTCATTAGATATCAGTCTCAGAGCACATGAAAGCTCAGACATAACAAGATGGCTTACTATTACTGCACATACAAATTGCACATGTAATCTATAAAAAAAAAATTGGTTCAGAGTTTGTTAGCGATGGCATTAAATTCGACAGATATAAAGCCGTTGAGGTATTATTGGAAAATTTAAAACCAAGGATCAGTGGGACTCCAAGGCTGACTACTACAAATTCCGTGACCAAAGGAAATCTAATTTGATGAACTACTGTAAATATTTGGAGATTATCTGGGTATGCAAGTTTGGCTTATAACCTGAAAAATTTTCTGAAACCATTGCTGTCATTCAACCTCATTTCTTCAATTAAATTATTTGCGACATCTTGCGACTGTCTTCTGGTTTGTGTTGCCCAGGTCTTACCCAATAGTTAATAATGATAATATGCATTCATATAGCGCCATTTCTTAAGGAATCCAATGGCGAACCCAATGGTTACGAACGATACACTTCTTACGACCCTTTTGAACATTAGTAAAAGTACACCAAGCCCACAAAACAACAAACGCTTCAAGACAAAATCATACGAACCATTTTAGTTGCAGAACGAGTGCATTTTTATATTGTTTCAGCTTTCCCGCTTAAAATCGCTAGACTCCTGACTTTTTATTCTATTTTAATAACATGGCACATAAAATGTCATGAACGCATGTCATGACAATTTTTCGAGGTATCATTTTTGACACTTTTGCAATTACTTATTTTGAAAAACAAGTTTTACATACTCGGAATATTTTTTTCTTTATTTTTTGGTTGAATCTGTCATTCATAAAGATATTTTTGGGGAATCTTTCTTAATATGCGAAAAAATTATGGTCATTCTGCCTAAGTTCCAATTGAACAACCCCCATCGAAGCGCAATGTAAGTTACCCCCACAACCAAGGGTCTCCAAGTAAAGAGTTCTCAAGTTGTATTGCAGCATTTTACTGCTTCTCAAAATAAGTTCTATTGATTTCAAAAACCCCCAGCCACGTAGTAAGTAGTTAGGCCGTGGTACTCCATGGCATTTTTTGACTATCGATTTGATTATTTTTGTTTTGATAGCCTACCACTTCCAGCATCTATGAGTCAATGATATCTATGTTTCAATATTAACAGTCTCTAACGTGACACAATGCTATCCAATAGACTCTAAGTTATTAATAAAAAGGCTGGAGCTGTGGCATTTAGACTAGAAGATGGCGCTTTCCATCAAGATTATTGAAAATATTTTCATCCCAATCGCTTTCATCTTCGAAGTCATTAACTGTCTTTAAAGACCAATTGGTGGGTCACAGTTGACTTGCTCCAAGTCTCACTTAATTTATGACGATTTTGATATGTTTGGGGAGTGATAAAAATATCATCAATTATTTCCAATCATCAAATTTCAGGAAAATCATAGTAAGCGAGACTTATAGTCAAGGGTCATAGTTACTTTAAAACATTTCAGCATCGAATCGATCCAGTTCACGAAAACCAAGAGCTATATGCACGAAGGATACTTACTTGTAAGATGAGTAATGTAATGTAGACGGTGTCGCCCTACCAAAGGCACCCGTACCGCCCCTCTATTTCTAAAGAAGTGGATTTTTCGCTGAGAGCAATGATTTTAAACGCTCTTTGTTGATCTCAGCCGCGACACTGCAGATCGATTTATTGTACTTATAAGATAGTATAGTTATAGTCATAAGAGAGATCATTATAAATTAGAAAAGTTGAACGTTAATTTAATTTAATTTATTTTTTGATGAGGCTGGTCTGACACATATTTCGTTCCTGCCAATGAACTCATCCGAGACCTTTCTGATGTCGTAGCTCGTCAGGTATCGCGCCTGATGTCCCGCCAACGAATTGTAGAGATGGTGACTTATTTTTTCAAAATAAAAATGAAGTATGAAGCAACTCAATAGTCCTCTAGTTACATAAAGTGCCTGGGAAAATTAAAATGGGGGGGCATTTCTAATGCTTTCAATTTAGATGATGCATACGTAAACTGTACTTTTACAGGTCACATTTGTGATAATGTATCCATATGTAGACCTATTAAGTGATGGGTGATTTTGAATAACATCGGGGGGGGGGGACATTTCTAATGCTTTCAATTAAGATGATGCACACGTAAAGTGTACTTTTACAGGTCACATTTGTGATAATGTATCCATATGTAGACCTATTAAGTGATGGGTGATTTTGAATAACATCGGGGGGGGGACATTTCTAATGCTTTCAATTAAGATGATGCACACGTAATGTATCCATATTTAGACCTATTAAATGATGGGTGATTTTGAATAACATCGTTAGATCAACTCCAATGATTCTAGCTGAAGAATCCATAAGCGTAGCTCTCATAGCACAAATGCATTCTTTTACATACTATCCTTGTATATTACGCTGGTTAGTTTAGCTAAATTAATATATTTATGCAGCTATTGGTTGTATTGGTTGCTGATGCTGATTCCAAAAGATGTCTAACGTAACAATTGTAACTTAACGTAAACACATTAGCGATATCTAGTACTGTAAGAACATGGATAGCGTAGATAAACGGATAATTTCTTTGATACGGTGTAAAATGTTCCTTTATTCCCTGAGGGGCTTCTTCAGAGACTACTTGATACAAGTTATTTCTCATGATGTCAACAAATAGTCGAGTATGACAGGCATTGCCATAACTTGATTGGATATTCCAGTCAATTAAAGAGGGTAGTTAAAATCTCCAATTATAAAGTAAGAATCGCAAATAGCACAAAAATCTACCATTCGCCTGTAGAAATAAGAGAATCTGAATTGGAGGGTGCTTGATATACACATGTCATTCGATAACGTTGTTGAATATTAACTGCAAAATACAGATGTAATGTATATATATTTTGTGTACATTGCACAATAAAAACATATGCATTGCCCATATACTGTACCTCAACTTTAGCAACGGCTGTTCCGTAAAACATGGAGGAATAATGGAATAGTGGAACTTGTGGTACTATTACGCCCACTATTGGGCTACGGGTTAATTCCTTCTACGTACGGATACCGCATTTAAAAATAGTAAATCAATTGTACGGTGTTAAATTATGTGACTTCTGTTAAAGCAACAAAGCTTTTCAATAAGTCTACCATCTAGGACATTGCATTTTATCCAACGGAATTAGTCAAAAAAAGAGCAGATGTCAACAAGCTGCAGCAAAACAATGTAATATTCTGTGAAACATTAGAGGATTAATTATAATTATTATTCATAATTATCACAAACGATAATGATGATTGAAAACAATAATTAGTTAACTTTATCAATAACTGCATCTTCATTCAATACGCATGCTCCTGTGAAATCAACCACTGGCCCAGAAAAGAACTTAATTTCATCCTTCAACGTTGGTTTTTGTTTTGAAAGGAGTTCTTCAATTGAATCAGTATGTTTCATTGCTTTGAATATCCGGATTCCTTGCCATTTCTTACATCTTTTAATAAAGATCAATGGTTTTGTAGCAGTTGAAGACCAAGATAGTAGTTTTGCAGCAACAAGAAGACATGGAGAAACACCTATGTTCCCAACGGTTAAAAGAAACATCGTGTATAGGGGTAATGTACTTATGAAGAACACCATAAATACGAAAACGACAGTATAAGCGGAACGAACACGTAATCGTAAAGTACGAATTTGACCACTGTTGCATAATTTAGATGGTAGGACCTCATATTTACGACTGTTGATAAGTACTAGTAACTTGATAAAACAATAGATAATGACAAAAACAGATGTACTGCAAAGGATGATGGTACGTAATGCTGGAGCTGTTAAAATATTACTATTATCTTCTTCATGATGACGTAATAAACCAAAATCTGTGTTCAATGTGTGTTTATAATGATCAATACCTTCCGCTGCAATTTCCAAAGGTAATGAAATGAATGTTGCTAAAATCCAAAAGATGATACACACTGCAATTGCTTTACCTTTTGATAATGTTGATAATTGATCATGTACCGATAGGGATGATAGTCTATCGACTGCTATGGCTGACAAATGCATAACTGTTATTGTCATAAAAAGACGAGTAACAAATATCTGTATCAAATCCAATGGGTGTGGCATAAGGTAACCGTCAACTGTAAATTGAGATGCAATATAAAGTGGCATGGCTATACTTGATAGTAATAAATCAGCACAGCATTGACTTACTATTAGAGAATTAGTAGATGTACGATATTTTTGTTTATAAATAAATTGTTTAACAAGGAAACCATTGCCAAGAGTTGATATGATCATTATTATACCAACAACTGCTATGATTAAAGCACGGCGCCATAATGATGGAGTAGTTGGTTTGGAGTTATCTGCTGTTAGAGGGTGGGAAGGTAGTCTACCATAACCTTGCTCTTCGTCACTGATTGTTGAATGACCTGCTGATGCAATGGAAGTCATGAAGACTAATGCTGTAATGAACAGGAGAATATGTGACGTCACAGCCATCTTGTTAGCCCTCCACCTCAGACCGGCAAACTGGATCGAGAGAAAAAAGATAAGTTATGGCTAACATAGATAAAATATCTTAATTATTTTCAAAGTTATCCACTGTGATCCAAGTTTACAAACCAATGTTCAATTAAATCTAGATTTATCAGGAACTAAGTTGGATTTTTAATTTTGAAGTTTAGTTGTTCAGACCTATTCTCTTCAGTGATGCTCTAATTCAGTGATGCTCTTTAGTCAATGGTGGCACCAATTAATAATCACCCACACCCATAAAATTAAATTTAACCTCGCTCCTTCTCTGCTCTCCAATTTTTTCAAACGTCCAAATACCACCAGCACTCGATCCCATTCCCACAATGACATCTACATCAAGTCGAGCCATCGCCATTCATATCAATACGCTGGTGCTCACAAATGGAATGATCTGACGTTTTCAATGAAGAAAGTCTCAAAAAGGACAGGTTTTAAATATCTCCTCAAGAACCTTATGATGGAATGATAAAACTTTATTATTTAACTCTCTATTTTTTATTTTGTAAATACTTTTATCTTTTGTTAATGTTTTATTTCCTGCTTATATATATATGTATGTTGTAATGTATAGCCTAATCAGTCCTTTGAAAAAAGTTTGATGTAAACTTAAAAGTTTTCTGAATAAATGGATGATTGGCTTTATAAAATAACATCTAAACTATCTTGAGCAAGTTGAGAAAAGGACTGTAATGTAATTATAAGTAATTAGGATTAAGTCCTACCAAATAAATAATTATTACCATAAAATGTTATTCTATATTTGATAATCTGATGACATTTCAATAATGACTATTTACACTATGAGATTTAAAAGTACTGAAATACTACTGAAAAACTACTGAATTTTCAGTAGTTTTTCAGTAGAAATTCAAGTACTGAAACTGGCATATTTTTCATATTTTCAGTAGTTATTCAGTAGTTTTTTGAAAAAGTACTGAAAATATATCAGTAGTATTTCAGTAGTTTTTCAGTAGCCTTGCCTTTTTCAGTAGTTTTTCAGTAGTTTTTCAGTAGTAATTCAGTAGTATTTCAGTAGTTTTTCAGTAGCCTTGCCTTTTTCAGTAGTTTTTCAGTAGTTTTTCAGTAGTAATTCAGTAGTATTTCAGTAGTTTTTCAGTAGCCTTGCCTTTTTCAGTAGTTTTTCAGTAGTTTTTCAGTAGTTTTTCAGTAGTTTTTCAGTA
The DNA here is from genome assembly GCA_916610825.1 of Haliclystus octoradiatus. Taxonomy (NCBI): domain Eukaryota; kingdom Metazoa; phylum Cnidaria; class Staurozoa; order Stauromedusae; family Haliclystidae; genus Haliclystus; species Haliclystus octoradiatus. The sequence goes on along the minus strand of OU744450.1, from coordinate 21,300,133 downwards.
GTAATTCAGTACTTTCAAATCTCATAGTGTTAGTTGATATTTGAAAATAAGATTATACTTGTATATAGTTTATAACGGTAATCACAGCTCATATAATTATTGATAATGATCGAAATGAAATTACGCAAAATAAGTCATATTTCATATATATTGTATTGGTTATATCAGCCTATCAAACGTATATGGTGTCTACATAGAGCTGTCTGTATGTAAACACAAATTTGATAAACAGTCAATCAACCAACTTGACTAAAATACTTTTTAAAACTTGAATTTGAGTTAGGACGATAATTACTTAATATTTTGAATACTCACATGAAGTATGTATACAAATTTGTATACAAATCTTCGATTATAAGTTGTAATGTTTTGGCAAATTCATACCATTTTGTATATCAAACCAAAGCGGTGATCGTGAATTTATAATACAGCATACAGTGCTTTCTGTTCCTCTCCATCGAACAAATTCTTTATTCTTTTATATGTCCATTGCAATTCATAGTTATCAATACAATATATCAACAGGGTTTCAATCAATAGAACAAAGATTGCTTTGACAATCACCATGGCTACCATTATTATGTTTTCCGTTCGATGAATATTTCATATTCCATTTCGTATTGTTGAACACTATATATACCGTCGGCAATAAACGGCTAGAGTTTGCAACTATGCCAAAAATGAGCAAAATATAACAGTAATACAGTAGAGACCTGAAGTAAGTTTATGGAAATCAAATGTACTAGCTTGCTTTGACAATCTAAGTGCGATACAATCTTCAGTAAAATCTTAATGATGAATTGATCTATCCAGTTTACATCTCAATTTGAAGATCAGGACAATCCACAGGGGGGTAACACAAGAAATTTCAGGGACGGTTCCAATTCGAAATAAGAATTTTGCCCCCTTAAAAATTTTGTTTTTCCAAAATTGATACCTCAAGTAATTTACTCAGGCCAAATTGTATACCCCAAATATTTTTTATCGAAGCTATGTTTGAAAATTGATTGCAATTTTGTGGGTTTACAATTTTTGCTCATTCAAAAACAACAAAATTCTGAAATAGATACCTCTAAAGTTTTTTGAAGACTTTGAAAAGGTATACTCAATAATTGCCACGTCCCCGTATACCAACCATTTTAAGTTACCCCGGGACAATCTGAACACCCTGAGCTCTCGCGCCTCCAATACCAGAAGCTTGGATTGACTTCAATATCATGTACTCGGAATGCAAACATTAAAATCAGCTCGATCCTATCCAATCAATCATTGTATAGACGTAGAAGCTGAGGGGGCCATTAAATGCATTTGAGAAATAAGATTCGGACACTTTTTCGGGCAAATCCACAAATAAGTTTATTGTGTTACAATAAATTTGTTCAGGAAACTTCTTATGTATAAAGTACAATTTAATACTTTCGCAAAAACAGTTTTATAAACCAAATTATATTGTAAAACTAATCTCAAATGTCCTTCTTTCTAATATTCATAATGATTGTATGCAGAAATAATTCTTGCTATGTCACTTATTTTGAAGATTCTAATCAACACATTTTGTGATATAAAAATCCAGAACTCAACTACAAGCTAATATTAACGTCTGAAAAGTTTTACGACAGGGGAATATTTTACAATTTTCAATGGCATTATGAAATTTTTATGCCTATAATCATGTGTTGCATCTTCTGATTCTGCTGTAATTTTGTATGTGAATGAGAACCTCTTATACAATGACACTTTTGAGACCCGGGGGTAACTCCCATATTGCTGCTATACGGGGACGTGCCACTTTTTTGGGGTCCATATTCCAGCTTAGAAATATACTTTTTGGGTAGGAAATTTTAGAATATCAAACGTTTTGGGTCCCATTTCGATTTTCTAGAGAATTTTGGACAGAACTGAATCTTGAAGGCTGAAAGCTGAAAACAGGATTTGAATTCTTACCCATAAAAATGGAACATCCCTGCATAGAGTCTCAGTAATACCCTCCCTGCACTTTTTGGATAGCATTTTCAAGCTTTTTTATAACAATTTGGGTAGCTTTTGAAGGATTTTTGAGACTTTTCGGGTACTTCATATTTTTCCAAATTGGCACCCCTCCGTCAATGCGGCACTTACCCCCCCCCCCGGGTTTTGAGATATACACTTTACACGAATTTCATGCAAACCAGTTTGTACCCTCTCTATTGGCAACGCATTGCTACGCCTATGGATAGAGATTAGATAACGCCGCGGGAACAAAGTAGATACTGCCGATACTTAGCGTGATATTGATAGCCGAGAAATAAGTATTTGCCTATCATGTGTCCTGATAGGCTTGTACCAGAGCCTTCTATGTAAAATTAGATTTTACATAGAATCCTCTTGTATCATGATGATTGATGTGTCATGGCGACGAATCGCTGCTCTTCTCTAACTTTTTACTCTAAACTAGCTATACATACTAAGCAGTAGAGAGAGTAATAGAGTTCTGAAAGAAATACTTTATGAAATATTTTTACATGCATCACCCATTATTCTAAGGTATCTAATATTGAGGGCCTCTCCTCTAAGGACTCCCCGCTCCTTTAATTTGTAATCGAAAAAAAGATGCAACTACCATGCCATGCAAAATGCCCAGTAACCAACCCACTAATAATTCCCATGCAAAATATGGAAAGCTGTTAATTAAATGTATTCTATGTCAACTTTCACAGTATATAACATTGAGCTTGAAGGAACGTAGCTACATATTGGGGAGAAGGCCAATGCGAGGTCAAACTAGATGCAGCTACACTTTCATGGTTGCTTTTGTCAATGCGAAATGCATAACTAAGAATAATTCCAATTCTGCATATGCACGATTTTGATGAACCACCAAATATTTTGCTCAATGAATATTCTGCAACTTGGATCATGCATTCATAAGAAGCTTTGCTCGCTATATAATGTCTCCCCAAATATTTATATTCACATTACGAATGCTGTAACATTTCCCGGTCGTCTATAGATGCAAAATAACTAGGGAAGATTGAAAACAGGGCATGACAGAACACCAGACATGAGACAACTACTCTGAAAAATTTATCTAATAGAATAAATGGAACAACAAATAAGATGTCAATTTTACTTTTTTCAAAGTTCAGCAGTACATAATTTATTCATAACTCTTTTAAATATATCTACAATTTGTTATACATTATTAGATAGAACTAGTTAGATATCACAACTCTAGGACAAGGTTCTGCAACTACTTACAAATGTCCAGATTGACATCATGTCCCGGGGGGGGGTAACTTAAGAAATTTCAGGGACGGGGGGTGGTGCCAATTTGAATTCAGAATTTTACCCTCCAAAATTTTGTTTTTCCAAAATTGATACCTCAAATATTTTATTCAGACCAAAATGTATTTTGAAATTGATTACAATTTCGTGGGTTTACATCAATATTTTTTGCTCATCGAAAAACAATGCCTCGAATATTTTGAAATTTCTGAATTAGATACCTCAAATATTTTCGAAGACCGTGAAAAGGTACCCTCAATAATTGGCACGCCCCCGTATACCAACCAGTTAAAGTTACCCCCCGGGCATCATGTGCTGAGAATATACTGAGTTAAAAAAATTCTTATAATCTTACAGTACTAGCAAAGAGTGTAGGGTCAGTACTGACCCTCTGTGATAGAAGTATTAAATAAAACTAGAGGATAATCGACTATATGATCTTTAAAACCTATCTATATAGAGATATGTATATATTTTAGAATTCTACGTATATCTTTCTCACAATTATATATAATGTAAAGCTATGAATATGATAACAATTTCCAGTTGAAATGAGCTGAGAAGAGAGTAAATATATATATATCTAATTATATAAAATGTTACGGAGTTTAATTCCGTTTTTTGTCAATTTTTATATATAATTCCTATACTTTATAAATGTGCTTTAAATTATATGCAAACTTTGCAAAATAGAATTCATAATACAAATGAAATAAACTCGTATATAGAATACATGACAACATTGCTAATAATAAAATCATAATAAAATGTCTGTATACTGCTATAATTTGGCAAACAGAAGACTGGAGTCAGAATCATGAAAACCATTAGGCAATAAAATTGCAGCATACATAACTCCCTTTTTAATGATGAAGCCGATAAAGTTGTACATTGTGAAACTCCTTGAATAGGATAGCAGTTGATGCACAAGGCAGGGCAATACATGTTTGAATTTCGCGTGAATTTTGGAGCCCGGTTATAAGCAACAGTATGAAAGATCGTGCCAAGCTGACTATATATATTATTATACAATGTTGTTTTATGGATTTCTCCTTTTCTCTACTTTATTCACATCTTACTATTTTTTGTTAATTAACGTTATTCCATGTTAGTTCTGATTCCGCAGTGCTGCATTTTTGTTTCGACTTTACGATGTAACATAAGGTGTAGCTGAATCGTAACGAAATCTGTTCATATGCATACCATTTTCAGTGGGTGAATTTCCATCAACAAGTGATAAATGCGAATCCTTATCACCATCATCATTATTTGATTTGCAACATTTACAAATAAAGCAACAACAACATGACAATTTACACAAACAGAATTGATCTCTAATTTTACGTAATAATTTCCATGTTGCATCGGCAAATGCAAACACAAGAATTACACCACCAACAACAGCTAAAGGATAAAGGCGGTGTTCAGATCTTGGTACCAAAACATCAACGTAGCCAATAGTTGTAAAGGTAACAAAATAAAAATAAATTGCATCAACAATTGAAGGTTTGTTAGGTGAATATAATGCATCTACAACACCTAAAGCAAAATAGCCTCCAAGGAATATAGATATGACAATAAACGTATGGACTTCCATGTAGTAAACAGTTCCTTTACGACTCAATCGACAATGGCATAAGGCAACAAAACATTCTACTGTACGTCGTATAAATCGGGCCAATGTAAAGAGATAAAACAGTGTAATTGGAATACCAAAACAAGCGTAAACGGTGAAGAATATTTTTGCACCCTCCGATCGAAGCATTTGACTTCCATAACCTAGAAATTAATAAATTAAAAACAATCAAGAATAGCATCAATAATAAAATATTGTATCCCTAAATTTTATACCGAATCAACATTTTTCAAACATTTCCTTCTGTTGGAATTTTTTTTAATTTACATCATTGATGTATTATTAAAGTATAGACCGAAGGCGGCAATGAAATATAATGGGGATGCCAAGATTGTTTGTTGAGTTATTGCAAAAATGTAGTTTATCAGGACAGGAAATTTTACACTGCTCAAATGTTGACATAGCAGTGAAATTTAAAAGTGTTTCACGACAACATCAACATGTGGCATAAATATAGATCTTCAAATTTCTTTTCCATCATATATTAACAACCTGCAATTAGTTCCCTATAATCTGCCACATTGTATTGAAATATAGAAGGCGGCCTCAATTATTTTTATTGTAAAATGGTGTATACTGTTCCAAGCCGCGTTAAAATTGCACATGCAAAGATTGGGATTTTACGCTTGATTTTGGATTTCCTCTTTGAATTACAATTAGAATAAGTCTGGTTTTCGGATCAGATTGAAAATTAGTTTACCATCCAATAATTACTTTATTCAAATTGAAATTGAATAGATCGCATTGGCTCGACTTAATCGATTGCAATATTTGAGGATATAAATTTCAAGCAAAAGCAGCAGAGACTACAGAAAATTTTGGAGAAAAGGGAAAACACTTTATCAATGAAGTTGGAAAATTAATCATCCAAACAGATGAAAAACGTTTGAGGGCCTTCCTGTGTGGCAGCATAGATTATAGAATACATGTATTCTATGATCTATGTAAGATTATAGAATACATGTATTCTATAATCTATGTGTATTTTATAATCTATGGTGGCAGAGACTATATCCGTGGTAATCCAGAGGGGAAATTCTATAAGCGTATTAGGAACCCTTTAGGAGAGACGAATATCTAATTTTTAGCAAATAATATCGCGTCATTATATTTTAGTTTATGTAAAATTTGATGAGATATGTAAAATATGTACATATTTTAACTACTTATAACCACTGCTGGTAGCCTTGCTTCATAATTTATCATTTTCTCAATCATTTGAATAACGGGGAGATTATGCGAATCGTGATATCAATCGGATTTACGACAGGGGATAATATTCAAACATTCTATATGACAGAGGCGTCACTATAAAGTGTATGTGATAAGTGATTGATTGAGATTAAACATTATTAAAACATTGGATTCGGATAGATCTGTATAGTTATTAGGATTAACTCTGTAATCTAATCGAACAATATATATAATCTTCCAATTGGATTAATCCTCTTTTTCGAAATACTATTGATAATTGTCGAGGAGTTTATAATTAACTTTTAGCGACGATTTGTATTATACTTTATTACACGGACGGTAGTGATCTGAATGAGATTGCGGATTTAAAATGAAATTTGGAGTAGAGATTAATAAAGTATAAGATTGTATGCCGTCGTCCAACAACTAATAATATTAAATTTAGCTTATCATATAATCTAATTATTTATTTATTAAATCATAAATTTTAATTCAGCTTTTTAATAAGGAATGCAAATTTGAAATGGAAATTGACGATCTATAAACTGCATATAGATGACTAAGACAGTACTTGAATTCAATAAGCTATTTCTATACGGTGACACGACACTGTTTTATCCCGGGTTTTTATCCGTTTATAACAAACTTCTTACAATAAGCATTGAAAGAATTTCTGGAGAATAGTAATACTTCTTCGAAATATTAGTTGCTTAAAAAATAGTTTTATATAAGAACAGACAGAACAAATAAAGTAAAATTGAGTTGATCCTCAAATCGTCTTAAATTTCTAGAGAAAAGTCAAAATAAAATGTTCTTGAAATAATGTTCTTAATTTTTTGGCGAAAACTTTACAGTGATAATTAACGGATCATTTAATCATCTTGTAAATAAAGTTCAATAAAATGTTTGGAGTATTTGTTTGCATTTTTACAGCTCATTAATATTAAACAAACTTTTGACAAATTTGGGGTAAAATTAAAAATAAATTTTCATCATTACAGTTATACAGTATGATGAGTAATAATGAGTAATTTTTCTTGGTTTCTTATTAAAACAATAATATATGTACACATCACAAGAATTATATAAATGGAATCAGACTATTATTTTATGAAGCATATAAGAAATGAAAAAAAAAAAAAAAAAGCTGCTTGTTCTGTGATTATATACCATCTAAATTGCAAATAAAACTATCACAGCAAATTATTATTATGATTAGATTTCTTAGAAATGTTATATTAAATGTCTGTGAATTTTCCTTGGATTTTAGAGGCCCTGCATGAATTATAGTATACAAATACATACACCTCCCATTCGCTACTAGAGTATCCAATGGAATAACAGAAACAGGGGTGGCACCAGGATTTCCCCGACGAGGGGGCTGGCCTCTCTGGCGGGAGGGGGCTATACCAAATTTCCACGTTACATAGAAACAATTTGGCAATAGTCTCTATTACTGGAATGGAGCTAATCCCTATTGCTTTTTACGAAATATGTTAAATAAATTCCCTACAGAAAATTTAGTCTTCCCCGAAGGGGGCGCCTGTAGCCCCCTTGCTCCCCTCTGGTGCCATCCCTGAACAGTAATGTTTTGCGAGTTGCAAGCTGTTTTTTATTCAAATTCAATCAAAAGGTTTTGTTTGAGTTCAAAAAATTGAACCAATTGTAAAGCGTTTATATTGAATTTTGAAGGCTTATTGTAACAATCTCAAAAGCAATTGATTGGATTACCATAGATAATAATTAATAATTCAAAAAATATGTTTTAAACCACAGCTGACAGTGAGATCAATATAAATTGATTGCGTACATTGTTTCAATTGTTCATAAGTGTTCTAAAAGATTCAGAAAGAGACATAGAGTTATTTGAACCAACAGAGTCACATAATACTGTTAAAATAGCTCAATTACAAAACCTCAAGATCAAAATAGAGCATCGACGTAGATATCTCTATCGATGTAGAATATATTCAATATAAACAATTTGAAGTATTTTTAGTATTGTGGTGGAATTGTATGCAATGATTCATTCATTTGGTCAAAGCTTATACATGTGTAACTAACTATTTAAAAGAGGGTTCCTGCTAGTAAACTTAGGACAGGACAAGGATGACCGCACCCATCTCGTCAGAGTTATAGCAGAATCATTCCGCATTACAAAAGGCTTAGTTAATATGTCAGGATCTAGGTATATACAAACTGTTATACTGAGTGTTCTAAAATTGATGCAAGTGGATTACAAACGATATTGTCATTTCGCTGAGAACGTCCTATTAAATCATCTAGAGAACGTCCCAATCTAAGTCCATCTAAGCACATTTTAATTAGTGCTAATACTATATGAATCATTTACTGTCGAAGGTATTTGGAAATTTAAAGAAACCATATCTGGGATTGCATATTACATCGTCTTTGTTTCTCGGAGAAATTTTAATAATTCGTATCACCCTTCGTCGTCGTAATGATACTATGAGACGTCACTCTTATCTTTGCTCTCTGTCCCAGGCCCGATCCAGAACTACACATGTTCATATATAAATATATATCTGCTGGAAACGCATGCCTCACTTCTTCTAGCCTTAATGTGGACTAAGCCACCAAGCTCACATGTGCTCACATGGTCCCAAATGTCCATCTGAGACTTGAATAGGGTTATAACAGGCCTTTAATAAGTTATGAAGAACTCCAAAGATGACTATCTGGTAAGCCAATGTCTTCACGGTGTGATTTGGAGATGGAAAGGATAACAAATTGGCTAATTAAATTATTTTAGTATTTTAGTAGGAGGTCATAAAATATTGTTAATATATTCAATTGCCCATCTGCGTTTTAAAAGCAGTCAAATTAAGCTCGTGTTGTTCTTATTGTTATCATAACATTTTATTAGGAATATGATCATAAAATATTATTGTATTATTTCAACTAGCTTCTGAGTTATTGTACATAAAACATCAATTTAGAATATTCAACAAAATAATGTTTTTGACTCATTAAAATGTTTATCGAGTGATCTTACAAGCTGGTGCTATTGTCTTGTCTTTAATGCTGTTTACAATATTTGCAAAGGAAAAACTGCTTCGTTCACACGCATGATAATAACAGATAAAATATTATCCTTTCCGAATAAAGGCGGTTAAAAATAGAAATCAGATCATTTCGCTCGTTAAACGATGCGCTAATAAGAAAGCTATAACTTACCGACAGTTGTTAATGTTAAGACTGAAAACGTCAACCAATCATGACATATTTCTGTTACTTTTTGTCTTTTTTCTTGTTTATGTGAATGACTTACTTCAAATAACACTGCAAATTTTTCATAAATTGTCTTGAATTCTTGATCAGTAATATTTTTATTGGTGATATGCTCAATTTCTTGATGTACGGCTATTGTATTAATTCCTTTTGTAACGTAATCATTCGTAAAACATTCTACAAAAATGATACCTTGTTCCAGATGTAGTAATACAGTAAAACCAAAGAAATAAAAAACTAACAATAACAGTGTATAAACTGTAAACAGTAGACATCTGCGACGTCTTGAACGTCTTCTAGGTCTAGATATTCCATGATTACAGTCTTCAACGACTGGATTAATTTCCTCAGTGTCAGACATTATTTTGCGTTTTTTCGACGTTTTTTAAATAAGACGCAACGGGACGTTGTGATTGATGCGCAATTGTCCGTTAATGTTACCCGCACGGTTCATCTAACAGCGACTAATAACATAAGACAGTTAGTTGTAAATCCATACACTTTAGAATTTCGATACGAAGCTTCTTTTAACCGCAAGCCATTGTCGCGTAATACGGCCGCCCGCATAACTGTCCAATAGTCGTTTGACTCAAATATAAGTAGTGAATCTCACGCAAATGCTATTTAGATTACCAAAAGAAACCATGAAATAAATCTTGAATATAAAGCCATAAATAATCTCTACCACAAGGTCCTATTTTCGAATGATTTTAAATTCATTTTCAAAGACACGGTTGTAAATATGGTACAACACGTGATCTTTATAGCTGGCCACCAGTCCTCGTTGTTTAAAACGCCGCCCAATCTGCGCTTTGAAGTGTGAAACATATTAATTCACTAATAACATCGATAAAGACTGGGGTTGAAATTTCAATAACTGTTGTAAATCGTGTTTTGAATGAATCAACGAAGCAAAAAAAGCGTACAAAGTAATTGATCTTTCTACTGTGAACTTTGCATTGTTTAGGTTTGTTAAGAAGGCTGCATGTGGCACGAAGGATATATTTTGAGTCCAAACCAATCTAAAAAATAAATTTGAACTCTATCATTGTCCTATCAGATTAAGATATAAATAGGATAGTGTTGTCATGGCAATCGTGACATTTATAGTGTAATCTATTGATAACATTCATCTATATAATGTTATATACAGGCTCCTATATGGTCAACCAAACGTTGAATTAGCTTATACAATATAATCTACTGAAATAGCAGAATAGTACACCCGTATAACATATGTTAATTCAACGAAAATAAAACCGTCAAACAGCATTGCTTATGAGCGTAATTTATCCAATCGCATAACAAATAGCATGATCATGTGAGTGTGCAATTTTTATTTTAATTCTTTGATCAAAATGAACATATAATGTTCGTTTACATTGATACGAATAACGAATACTTGAGACAAACAAAAAGATTAATTACAGTAATGATAATAATAATAACAATAATAATGATAAAAATAGTTAATAATTAAGTTAAGTAAAACTAATAGATAAAACTGTTGTTGATGTTACTTATTTTATGAAATACTCTAGTCTCCCTGTGTTTTCTAGATTTGTTAGGTAGTCTAGAGCTTCCATCTTGAATAATGCTTATAGTTCTTCTAGTTTGTATAGTGTAGAGGGGTTAAACCATTTAACACTTCTATCCTGTTTTAAACTATTATCCAGGAAAATTTCACAGGAAAATCCATGATGGTATGGGTTAGATAGATTTTCTTTATTTGAGAAATGTTACAAATGATAATTTTTCAAGAAAATTTTTACTTAAAATAAGAAAATATTTTTTGCTATTTGAAAAAATTTGAATGTGTTTATTTCAAGTTGGAGATTACTTATTTCATTAAGCTGTTTTTTTGTTTTAAGCACAAGTAGTATTTTCTGTGCCTGCACTGTCAGTCCTAACAGGGAATCTCGTAACGGGTATAGCCCTGTATAAGGCCTAAAACATGGCCCTTTTGCTCCATAGATGTAAATCATTTTGTTTAGAGTTTAGATAGATTGTCGGATACGAAGCAACTAATAAACTAAATGTTCGATAGGCGATGTGGATATTTGGGGCATCAGATTTTTGTAGATATATCCAATGCATTATGCATACGTACTGCACATTTAAAACTAAGAGAGAATCGTAAAAGAGAATCAGGTAACCGAATCTGAACTTTGTGGATGAGATGATGGGATGAAAATTCAAGAAATCCAGATTGCAATTAGAGAAATTATGTATATGGTATGTATGAAGGCTGTATACAGAGCCTTATGTATAGAATGCGCTCTGCTTGCGTGTAAAGGGCGGGTCCATACATATTTCGTTTGCCTATTCTTGTTGAGAACGCCTTTACGGGGTGATATCATCATATCATATGGTTACATGAAAGATTGGTTTCATGGACGCTGTTAAAAGGATTTCATAAATTAACATTATTGAATGAAAGCTGTATGCAATGACAATATCATAAGGAATGGCAATTATTGTTTGAACAATAATATATTAGAGATATTCCTTCATCATCAATAGATATTTCATTAGATATATATATGTTATATATGCTATATATTGGGTTGTTATTTCAATAATGATAAGGTATGCTAAATGCCCGCTAAGCGATCTAAAACGGATTTGAAATGATACCACAGCTGGTACCATATTTAACAATTCATACTATATATATACATATATATAATTAAATTAATTGGTAAAACACAAAAAATCAAACATTCATTTTTCCAAAGAAAACAGTATGAAAACAGTACAGAACAAAACGGTACAATGAATTCACCATGAAAACAGTACAGATAACATAAGTACTATTATATATACATATATAGTCTGTATCGATTCAAAGTTACGCCATGATTTATTATTTTATCATGTAGTCATCAGTGTTTTACTGGATATTCCGCCACTCATAAAAGGCGTATTCTATACAGTTGATAAAGCCTCGCTCGTGAATTTGAGATTTAAACGCTCCAAAAATAAATCCCATATCTCCGCGTGCACACGAATTACTCTCTATATATGTTACATGCTATAGCCTATATTGAGTTGTTATTTCAAGAATGATAAGGTGTGCTAAACGCCCGCTAAGCGATCTAAAACGGACTTGAATTGATATCACAGCTGGTACGATATATATAACTCTTCATACTACTCTGCTGCTCACGTGGTAGCTGCTAGATTTTATTATAGCTACTGCCATGGAAAATCAAAAATGCAATAATATAGTCACAAAGATAATGCAATTTTATATTTGATAAACAACAAATTCCACATCGCACATTGAATGATCCAATCCCTTTGAGTATGCCTCGACTATATAAAGATTACAGACACACTGAGTCACTGAGCTGAGAAGCTAGGCCGGGAGATTTAGGCATTACGAAATATGAATGATATTTTAGAATTGTATTGAGAATCCCCTGGAATTTCTACATGAAATAAGCAAACTCAAGAGATAGTATTGCCCTATCAAAGGTGCTTATCCCATTCTTCTTCTGGAGAAAAGGTTCTTTTCGCTAAGGACAGGGATGACAAAGGCTTGACAGTCAATGCGAGTTCTATAATGTAATTATCGACCTCAGCATCATTCCACGTAGAATCACATTATAGTACTCATATGATTTTCAGATAAGTCATGCTGAGTTGACCTGCAGGTTATCAGTCATTTGATCAAGCTAGCTAATAGCATGCTTGAATATTAGCAAAATTCTCTAATTCAATTTCCTTGCGTGAGACCGAGGGTAACAATTTTCATTAGATCGTACGTAATACCAATTAGAGGGGTTAGCCGCGTCCTTCTATTTCATGAGAGCATCGTGCATCTTCATTTTAAATGATAAATAAGGTAAACATAATATTCTGTATTGCATTTTCATTGAAAAGTGCTCAATCGTCATAAACCGCGTGTCAATCGATTTGAAAACTTCCATTAAATGGCTTATGGTGTTATAATTAATTCTTATCTATAATAACAATTATGCAATCCATTTAAGTCATATTTAAGATACCCGACATATAATGAGATATGTAAAGATCAGCCAATTAACCCCAAGTATCTTTCAATTGATCACTTGCCGCTATTTAAAATGTATGGGGATTTATATATAAAGTTAATGTGATATACTTGGGGATTGCACGATGCTTATAATTGTATCAAAGGGTAATACGATATTTGAACAGGTCTTCTAGAGGGTTACAAATTTCATAGTGACCTATACATTGCTTCATGTGGGTTTACATTATACATGAATGATTATAATTTTGGTTGTCACAAGTAGAAAATAGACATTGCGGCATTGCGGTCAATCCTGCGTTAAAAACGCTAGCATTTTCGGTTGACGCCGCATCATTTGGTTATCCATATTGCAGAACGATATATGAGTTACAACTTAATGGTAAAACTATCTTCATGATTATTAATTGATTCCATTTGTAATAATCAAGGACTTGCCGTTGAAAGATGAGTGAGGAATGAATTTGGAACGAATATTTTGAATGAGGCAACATATAGGATAATGATTGCGTGTTTGTTGTGTTCCGATATTCAGCTAACCGCATCAATCGATATCTAATACTATTTTTAATACCATCCCGTATACCCTAAGTCTTTAAAATAGCTGGGATATTCTTTGGTATGACGTCGAATTTGGCTAAAAATAGAAATAATCACCTGCTTGAGAGACGATCCATGTTACGAATAAGAGATTAAAGTAAAGTGACCACTGTTCTCAGTTATTAAACAATAGAAGATTGAAGGCAAGATTGCATAGCCGCGTAATGATGTTGTTTCATAAAACCGAAACATTTGTCTCAGTATCAGTTGATGTATCATTGGATATATTACGATCAGTACAACAACAACAACATTTTACAGCATCATATTTGCCATTTGATATATCCCTCAATAAACCAACAGTTGCTTCAATAAGGGCTGATAGTAAAGCTAATGAACACAATACACCATAATAGTTTGTACCAGGTTTACTGACAATATCTCCATAGCCAATAGTCGTATATGTTACAAAATAAAAGTATAATAGATCTGTATAGGATAGAGTATCATTACTTTTACTATTAAGCCTAGCATCACCAGCAGATGAAACCAATAATAAAACCAATGTTAACATCATAAGTACTAAAACCACTTGTAAATTTGAATGTTCAATTTTACTATCAGCTAATTTTCCCTTCCTTGTAAATAATTTCAAAATGTAACGAACAAGTAATGTTATCAGTGGGGCAATTGAAGCAAGCACAGACACACATAGTGGTATACCAATTGTAGCAAATGCGATTAGAAACATACGGCTTGATGCTTTTGTTGGTGTTATATTGCCATAACCTATAGAATGTAATAATATTATTAATAATATAGTATAATAATAAAGATAGATTTATCTATCGTCAGATGTGATAGTGCTCAATACCGATTCACATTGGCAAAGCTGTAATACATTATTATAATAATAATAATAATAATAATAATAATAATAATAATAATAATAATAATAATAATAATAATAATAATAATAATAATAATAATAATAATAATAATAATAATAATAATAATAATAATAATAATAATAATAATAATAATAATAATAATAATAATAATAATAATAATAATAATAATAATAATAATAATAATAATAATAATAATAATAATAATAATAATAATAATAATAATAATAATAATAATAATAATAATAATAATAATAATAATAATAATAATAATAATAATAATAATAATAATAATAATAATAATAATAATAATAATAATAATAATAATAATAATAATAATAATAATAATAATAATAATAATAATAATAATAATAATAATAATAATAATAATAATAATAATAATAATAATAATAATAATAATAATAATAATAATAATAATAATAATAATAATAATAATAATAATAAATAATAATAATAATAATAATAATAATAATAATAATAATAATAATAATAATAATAATAATAATAATAATAATAATAATAATAATAATAATAATAATAATAATAATAATAATAATAATAATAATAATAATAATAATAATAATAATAATAATAATAATAATAATAATAATAATAATAATAATAATAATAATAATAATAATAATAATAATAATAATAATAATAATAATAATAATAATAATAATAATAATAATAATAATAATAATAATAATAATAATAATAATAATAATAATAATAATAATAATAATAATAATAATAATAATAATAAATATTAACTTTTATGCTTTCGAATCTGCAATATCGTCTCTGCAAAATGTGGATACTAGATCTCAGAGCACCGTAATTTCAGAGAGAGAAAGTTTGCTATGTCAATTCTGAAGGTAACAGAAGAAGTGTATAACGTTTTAGGGAGTAACCTTTCTTGTACCTCTTGATCTTATAATGCATGTTATTATATTATTCCAATGAACAAAATGATATCCTAATCGGATTGGAAGGCTTCAAGAACAATACTTTCAGCGGTCAACGATAGATTGCCCAATGCCTCCATTTAGAACTCCATGCGTTAAATCGATCTGTTCAATGCATGTTCCTTCCCGTAAAGGATCTAGAGCGGGAGTCATCGATGAGAATAGCCTCTGATACTGTGACCCTCGTTAAATCGTTGACTCGACGGCTCTCCAATCCGTATATCTGCAATTCTGAAAGGTTATCGGTCATTACTTGTATTTACGCGCTCTCAGGGGGTCGGATATATTAAGTCTTTTCAACGATGTCCAGGTCGGATAGAATATAGAGGCATGAATTCTGAAACTTCCGTGCCCTCTGTAGATAATGCATTTTTGACTTAAGTATTGCTTCGAGTATAGATTGGAATTCTTCTCCCTATTGCCAGGCCTATATAGGCGCTTATTATAATTAACAACACAATTATGTGCACCAGAGCCATCTATTTAGAATAGAGGCTCTGGTCTGCAGTGGAGAGAGCGATTGCGGCATTATGGAGGCAATATTTCAATGTTGATATCCATGATCAGTCAGTTGGTGAACGTTAGATTACATGTACAAAAGAGTAAACAATCACCATTAAAATAAAATCGTTTCGTAAACGATGTTTGTTAATTTGAAAAAACAACTATAGAAGATTTTATTTCCCGACTCACCAATTGTTGTCAAGGTTATGAAAGTAAAATCGAACCATTTTAAACAGACGTCAACAGTATTTTCTGTAGATAATTCTTCAAATTCAAAGTGAGACATGGCTTTTAAGATTAAAATTGTATCCGCACGAGTTAGAGTTTTATTTACATTGGTAGATATTATACCCGTTAGATTTGTAAGGGTTTGATTGCTTAATTTATTGATATCAAATTCCAAATTACGTTTCACAGGAATATCTACTTTCTTTCGAGGTGCTTGAAAGCAATCAATTATATCGAAATCTTCCTCCATTTTCAGGAATATCATCCAGCCAATAAACTGATAACATGATAACATAAATAACAACAATCCCATTGTGCTTGAACGTCGCCAAACCTGTTTTACTAATGAAGTATCCATCTTGTATAGACGATATAGCAAAACACTATAGAGCCTCTAATTAGACTTCATCCGGGTACTGCATGCATTCGAAAACCCACCCAATATTCAAGTATGACTCCCCCTGATGACATAATTAAAATAATTAATATTAATTATGATTATTATTGACATGGTCTCTCTGTGATTAGGATAGGCACAGGTATATATCCACCGGGCAGCTTTTCCCATTAGCCATCCGTGGAGGCCTGTGGTGGTGAGATGGCAAATGTTCCATTAGTATACTGTGGATCAATAATTCAATTATGGAACTCCATGTACATAACGTTTCTGCCAACATAAAAATCCATACAGTATTAAGAAATAGGATTCCCGATGGTCCCTCATATGTGCACATGCTGGAAAGAGCCCCTGAGGAGTGAGCATGCAGTATAGGGCCAGTATAGTGCAGAGATCGAATAAAATATTAAAATAAAAGGGTTTTGACTGAATCATTTTTCTGGTTTTGATGCTAAATTCATTAGTTTTGGTATCGTTACAGAAAATTTCATATTTATCGCTCTTTGCATTCTAGTATGTGATGAGATTAACCTATATAGCTAATTATACGTAGTAAGCAATATTTTCAAAATACATATGCATAGTCAAATCCGTAATTATTTTTCAGAACATTTTTTTCAGCCATAGCAGCCACTGACTTTCGAATAAAATTCAAAATTGGGGCTCCACTCTCACTAACCCCTGCCTAATATATTGAAAATATTACCTTCGGAGTGCATTTGATATATGTATGCATATAGAGAACACTTACCAATAGTTGTTACCGTTACGAAAGCGAAATCAAACCATTTCTTACAAACAGACATATCTTCTACCGAAATTTCTTCAATTTTGAAATTATTCAATGTTTTTAATATCAAAATTCCTTGATCTTGTTTAATACTGCCATTTGAACCAAGAGATAAAATATATATTAAATTAGATAATGTTCCATTTGAGAATTTCTCGATATCCATATTGATAACGGATTTCCATGTAGCGGATCTATCAGCTGTCGTTGAACTATTATGTTTCTCAGATATAATACAATGGAATAAGCTGTGATCCTCTTCGAGTGTAACGAACACCATTTCTCCAATAAATAAATACAGAAGTAAAGACAAGGAACCCATGAATGAAAATACAGAACGTTGAAGAGGTCTTTTTCCTCTAAGTCTTCGTAAGCAACAAAACATATCTTTAGCAGCCATATATATTGAAAGTTATCAAACAATTTTAATATAACAAACGCTCAATGTATATATATAGATATCACTCCAATAAAAATTTGATACACTTTACAAATTAATAATTTTATTTACCATTATACTCAAACATTTAAAAAACTTTTCAAATAATTTCCTTTGAAATACATAACTATAATGTCAACAGTACAGGTAAAAGTAAAAAGTTGAACAGATATAATACGAATATTTATACGAGTCTGTCAAATCCAGTTTAATATATTCTTCTTTATAAGAGACGTATTTCTTTATACAAATACAACATAATCATTTTACATAAACCATTTTCTTAAACTACATTTCTGGATTGTAAACGGAAGTTGGAATTAATTTTTTCAAGGATATATTGAACCCTATAATTAACAAACCAGCTGTTTTCTGTTCGCGAAATATTAATTTGTTAAATTTATATAGGAATTTATCAAAACTCATGCATATCTCATTTTCATTTATTAATTTTACATACCTATATCAATCAATTTTAATCATCAACATTTCGAAATGATTGTATATGGAAGTTGGAATTAATTTTTTCAAAATCTTAATGAAATATCGAGCCCTATTAACAAACCAGCTGTTTTCTGTTCGTGAAATATTAATTTGTTAAATTTATATAGGAATTTATCAAAACTCATGCATATCTCATTTTCATTTATAAATTTTACATACCTATCAATCAATTTTAATCATCAACATTTCGCATCAAATTTTGAATTAATCGAACTCTGCTGAGAACTCGCAGAATGATAGCGTATTTTTTTTTAACTCGAAAATGTTTTTAAAGTCAATTTCATCAAGATTTCAATTTCACATTACTGTATTCATTGGTCAAATATTGTTGGAGGAAAAATACAAAGCATGCTGTCATACAACAATGTGGCGTTGCCATGTACAGATGTTATTTGTATATATGAAAATCAAAAGAAACTCGTATATTAAAGAGCGATTTTTATTCTCAGAAGAATGCTGTCAATCATATTTTACAATTATTACAATTTACAGGAGGATTAGCTCAGATGGCAGAGCAACCGAACTTCAGATCGGATCATATCTGATCGACTGTGGTTCAAATCCCCCTAAGGTCAACTCAGCCGTGACTTTATCTGAAACATCAAATGAGTACCATCTTAGGATGGCGGATGGAATGGTCCAGAGGGAATTGCATTGTGAGTAGCTGCGGCGCATCGTTGTGCATTGACAATCAAGACCTATCTGCCGGGTATCTGCCATGAAATCTGTTGAAATTGATCTGCAGTGTCGCAGCTGAGATCAACAAAGAGCGTTTAAAATCATTGCTCTCAACGAAAAGAGCCATTCCTCCGGAAATGGAGGAGTGGTACGGGTGCCTTCGGTAGGGCGACACCGTATACATTACTTTTCTTTATATTTTACAATTGCTATATCTACTATCTATATGTCTTAAAAGCAGATTCCTTGTAAACAAAGTTACACAGGCTAAATTGTACAAACTAGAATAAGAATAGGAAATAAAAGGAGCATAAACAAATTGAAATTGAGTTTATAAATATATTCTAGATAGTAGATAGCCTATACGTAGTTTTGTATTCTTCTTAACCAACTCGAGAATGACAGAATGCTGTCCAAACGTCATCCGAAATAAGATAAAATTTAGATTGCCATTGACTTTTCATGTGAAATATTATACGTGACATATATATGGTATGGTATACTTTTGCCCAAAAAATGTCAGTATAGAATTTTTTTTTTTTTAAGTTTTTATAACGAAGATAATTAATTTTATTTCCATTGTACATATTTCAAAACTATAAACTAAAATAAATGTTAAATATTAATAAATGTTAATAAATGTATAGAATTAGATAGACAAAATAAGGGACTATGTTATGACTAAATTGACTCTAATCAGTCCAGTAGAGATTAATTTTCGAATAATTGTATTTTCAATAACGATCTAAAATCTTTCTTTATATTTCAAAATTATATCCAATTCCCAACTATTATTATTATCATCAATTTGACCATAAATCTTTCACATCCCATCTACATCTCATCACAATCTTATTAATTTTAAAGAAAAGATTAAAACTTTTCTCTTCAAACAAGCCTTTCATTTGTAAATATCTCTCATTCATTTATTGAAGTTTTTGACATACGGTTAGATTTAAAATATGTATATAGATTTTAATTTAAGTAGAACAAGTACCATTCTATTGTAAAGCGCTATTGAGCAAAATGTTTTGGAAATAGCGCTATAAAAATAAATAAAAGTACTATTATTATTATTATCTCATCTACATTTAATGTGTATATACAATAGTATGATTTCGTATGATTTGTTTGTATCTATATAATATGCTTGTAAGAAAATTCTAAACAATTAATTATGTAAACTAACCTTGTGTCCCTCAAGACAAGCAATACTGCTTAAGAGGTGACGTCAACAATGTTTAGTAATTGCACTATGTAATGCTTAAATTGTTGAAATAAAACTCTATCTAATATAGCCAATGGAATTAACTACTGTGTAGTGCTATTGCACATATTGCAGATTCGCTTGTTGTCATATACTATTGAAATTATTGAATTTCAAATCAGATGCCTCTGCTTCAAACATGTCATATTAATGACTATCCCCGTTTTAATGTTGTAATCGGCCTAGTCTAGTCTAGTTGTGATGTTATGTTTCAATTAGATTGTTGAAGCTAAACAAATGTCCCTTGTGTCTTATTGTTTAATCTCCAAGTTCATAGTTTGGTTATACGACAAAACAATAAATAATTAAACATTTAACATAGTTACATTGTTGAGTTTTCATTAAATCAAGTGTAACATTTGGACGTTGTTTTATGAATATATTTTTGTCTACTGGATATAATATAACGTAATCTCTGAATACTATGTTTTAATTGTCAAATTTTGGTTTGAAAGAGAGAGAGAGTTATATTAGTTAAATAGTGCCATCATATAGCACAAGAGGGGAAAACGAGAAGGCATCAGCGGCGAGTGATTTTCGCCTTATAGTTTTCTCCTGAAGTGACGAGAGCGCGGAGATAGGAAATTGTGCACCAATTGCTTTGTATTATAACTATCACAGCTTTTACAAGCCATATACATGACTTTCTTCCTCATAATATATTTTTGAAAACTCCAGCTCAAATTGGAAATTCTCATTCGTGATATCAAGTTCGAATTGTAAGAATCGATTGTGTTCTCGAACGAAGTTTTGATATAGTGATTTTGACGTCAAACTCTAAACCAATCAGATTGATCGAATCATTTCCGTTATAATAAAATGATAATTATTATATATAGTGTTTGTTTAGAATATCGATTCAGTACTAACATGATTATCTACACAATTTGATTGATTTGTAGATGATGAAGTAATGTTTGATGAAATGTTAGTTCTGTGACAACATAATACCCCGTCGTATTTACCATTTGATATATCTTGTAACAAACCAACAGTAGATTCAACAAGAGCTGATAGTATTGCTAACGCAAAGAGAATATTCCAATACTCTGGATTATCAAGACTAACTATATCTCCATAACCTATTGTTGTATATGTAACAAAATAAAAATAGATTAGATCAGTATATGATAGTGATAGATTGTCTTCGTTGGTATAATAAATCCTTTCATCACTCACAGCTGATAATAATAATGTCAAAATTGTCACAACAATTAATACTAAGAAGACTTGTAAATTTGAATGTTCTTCTTTGATATTACTGTTATTAGATTTTCGATTACATGTAACTAATTTTAATAGTGTACGAACAAGTTTAGTTATTAATGGAGCAATTAATACCAAAACAGATACGCATATCGGTATACCAATTGCAGCAAATGCGATTAAAAACATACGACTTGATGTTTTTGTTGGTGCTGTATTGCCATAACCTATAAAAAATGAATGTTATGGTTAGTATAAAAGATGAAAAATCTTGAAAGGATATTACAGCAAGTTGGACCCTAGTTAATTGATGATATCTATACGATGAAAATAGATAGTAACGCAAACGTCATATGTTCAAATTTCGCAAGCCTGGGTTTGACGGAACAAAAATGATGTCCATAAAATCACGTGACTGGTATCTGTTCAATTGGAGCTGAGAGAGGCACATGAAAGAGTGTCCCAACTCTTGTAAACAGATGGCTCTGGCTCTTTTTGTTCTGCATAGAGCAATGATAATAAGTCTTATGAATGCCGATTAATATTAATCTAAGGCCCGGCATTAACCTAAGGCCCGGCATTAACCTAAGGCGTTGGACCGTTGGCCCACGGTTCCTATAGGGTCTTGGGTTCAAATTGATAATTTTCTGATGTATGGACCATTCATCAACAAATACTTCAGAACGAAATGTTGAACATTTTATAAAGATTCTGCAAGGCTAAATCTTTTGTCGGACACTGCTTGCTTGTCTTACCTGTTTCAATTAAACTTAGTTTACATAGAGGAATTTAACTTTTTCATCGACATATCAATATATACATTCTTTCTAATAAGAGAAAACTTTCTGATATATTGGGGCTCAGATTTTAGAATATTCTGACACTCATTTTTGAAGATATTAATTTATTTCTAAAATAAGATATCCTTTACATAATATTAGATGAACATTTCCAACAAAAATTAAAAATATTTTAAAAACATTCAGGCTGACTTTTCAGGAAAATTGAAGAAAATTTCAGGCTCATCTCATTTTCACATGTTCCCTATAAAAAATGTGTTCTGTGAATTATTCAGTCTGTGGTTGATAACATTTCAATATGAATAGCAAGAATAGCTTACCAATAGTTGTTAATGTGATGAAAGTGAAGTCGTACCACTTTTGACAAACGTTCTCAGTAAATTCACTTGCTAATTCTTCTGGTTTGAAATTGGCCAATCCTTTCAATATTGCAATTGCTTGATCTTGTGTTATGCTACCATTTAAACCAATCGAAATTATATCAGTTAAATTAGATAATGTTTTGTTTGATAATTTTTCATGGTTCAAATTCATAACAGGTTGATATACGATTGTATTAATTTCTCCATCATCATTACTTGATTTAAAACAATCAATAACGTTATAATTCTCTTCAAGTTTGAGAAATACCAGACAACCAAAAGCTTGATACAATAGTAAAATTATAAAACCAAAAACTACCTTTCCATAAAGATAACATATTCCGTTTTTTCGAATACAGCATACCATATTTCAATAATTTTGAAAACAAAAGATTGAAATTGAAACGCTTTTGAAAATTACAATAAACTTCGCTATACAGTTTCCCGACATACAAATCAATATACATGCAAAAAAACATGATAACCGATTAAAATATTTGATGATTCAATTTGAAATCATATGTAACATACTTGATGTTTGGTAGTCTCGCCTATAATCCAAATACCTGAAGTCAGTCTTCACTTCAGAGAAAATGTGTAGCAATATGATAAACTCGACCGATACAATTTGTATACATCTTTCAAAAGTGAATCGGTTGAATTAAATCAAACGAAAGCGTACAAATAGGATGTATAGGATGAAGACAATTTCACCACCAGAACAGACATCTGTTTTTTTCCAGAATCTTTGAATTGTTTTGTTTGCACAATTTCTTTTCATGATTACATGATCCGATTATATGCCGTGATATATATTATTATACATTATATGTCGTGCTACGAATAATCCTATCTATGTACGATGTTTTTCGCTTGCATAGAAACTAAAGAGAAACATTTTTTATCCAGAATTTAATAATTGATATACACTTATTTAAAAAAAAGAATCAGTAAATTTTGGATGAGGCTTAAAGTGTTCTTATTTTTTTTCCTGATTTAAGCCTCAAAATCTTCTTAACCTGTTCTTAACTCAGATTTTATTTCTCTAAATTAAATGTTTCATTATAAACAGTACTGGTCAGTACTGCGCATGTAATTTTCTCGTCTTGTACAGTAGAATAACGTATGTACGTACATTTATTGATACATTTATAAGCTGTACACTGTACAGTACTTTTCATAGTGTAAACTATATAGTATATACTGTACAGCATTACTTACAATTAAGTTATTAACTGTACACGTATGTTGCATATGATTAAGAAGTAATGCAGGCGGTGTCACCCTACCGAAGGAACCCGTACCGCTCCTCTATTTCTAGAGGAGTGGCTCTTTTCGCTGAGAAAAATGATTTTAAAGACTCTTTATAGATCTCAGCCGCAACACTGCATGGCAGATAGGTCTCGATTATCAATGCGCAACGATGCGCCGCAGCTACTCACGATGCAATTCCCTCTGGACCATTCAATCTGTCATCTTCAGATGGTACTCATTTGATGTTTTAGATAAAGTCAAGGCTGAGTTGACTTTTGGGGGATTTGAAATACAGTCGAACAGATATGATCCGATCTAAAGTTCGGTTGCTCTGCCATCTGAGCTAATCCTTCCTTACATATGATTGACATGTCGCATACAGTGATGCAGTAGCTTGTATTTATTGTTGAGGACTTAAACTTTCGAATTCTAAAAATATTGTGAACAAAAAATATAATAAGTCAATCATTGGAAGTTTTGTTTATATTTATTTCCAAAACCAAATTTGGGAAATTAATAACCTTCACGGTACAATCTACGAAAAACAAACTTTTTCAAATAATCATGGCCAAGCTTGTCGTATCTGCATATGAGGGATCTTCACGTTTTCAAAGTTTTACAATTTCTGCATAATGTCGTCAAGGATAGACTTCAATCCCATTTAAAAAATATGTTTGTCTTTAAGCCACTTCATTGACGAAAACAAAACATTTTTGTTGTCCTTTGTGTAAAAACATCAGCATTACAAAATCAACCCAGTTTTCAGTTTCTTTCCCCCTGGTGTGGTTTCATTTTCAATTTTGATGTCAATATATACTGAGTAATGATTTTGCTAGGAAGTTAAAACAATGTTGATAGAAAGATATTTTGATGTCTGCACTGTCAAGAAAATGTTTTTAAAAACAATTTATATTTTGTTTTATTCTTTTAGCCATTAGTATTACTATCATTATCATTGTTAACTTATGTTTAAAAAAATGCTATAACTCGTTTTACAAATAATCTAGATCTAATATTTCATTAATCACTTTATAAATGTACACACGATCCCAAATAAACAGGCATTGATTGCTTCAGGGATTAACCTTATCATGTATAACTTTCAAGTTCTGTATGTCGATTTGTATATAATTATTTTAAAGTATCTTACATGATTAAATAAGCATCTATCGAAATAGTTATAAATTTATCTACCTCTCATATCTAGCTCACATTTTAGGTCACTTCGAGAGATCAAAGACTTATGCCCCTAAACCCTGCATGACATCGTTCACTTGCAACCGAAGGAGATGCTTCGACGGGGCTATGGGAGAATAGTATCTCTTCATAATGTTTTGTATCGTGAATTGTCTTATTTACAAGTTTCTTTGTCGGCTATGTCTGTCCATGATTTGTGGCGTTCTTTATGTAGCAAATATGTCAGGCGTAAGAGGAACGGCACATTCTTAAAATGTGACTGTCTGTCTATCCTACTATAATATCTACAGTATTCACATTGGAAAAAAAGAATTTAAATAAAAGATAATTCAATCATTGAAGATCCAAAACCATGCTTCTTACATATTATCTGCACGCTGCACAATGTACATATCATCATCATCATCATCATCATCATCATCATCATCATCATCATCATCATCATCATTTATTCAGAACTTGAATAAGCTAAAAGCATTTTTTCACAAGACTGATTTATAAATATATAGATATACATATAATAACAATACAATTTTACAACAATATACTTTACAGGATAGACATTTGAAGAATGATTTGATTAACTTAATTATGTTATCCCGTGTAAGTGCTTCCCAAGGAGACGTTTGAAAGTTGGCCTGTTTGATATTTCCTTCATTGTAGACGGTAGATCGTTCCACTTATGAGCACCAGCATGTTGAAATGAATGGCAATGGCTTGACCTGATGTAAATGTCATTGTGGTAGTGGGATCTTGTTCTGGTGGTATGCGATCGTTGAAATAATGAAGAAAGCAAAGGAGGAGATTGGTTAAATTTAATTTTATGTGTGTACTCTATTAATTTTCAATCCATTTTAAAAGATTCAATTTAAATAAGATTAAATTCACAATATATATACCGTAATACCATCTTGACAACACTATTCCAAATTTAGCATAAATAAATGTCTGATAATTATCAAAATCGATTTATAGATTGTTTACATTATATGAATTTGAAAGATTGGTTAGAATGGGTTAAATAATTGCAATTTCTTACCCCAGTAGTCACATAGAAAGTTGTATATAATAAGTCATTGATTTAATATCCATCATTAGAAAATGTTATACTTTGATAATTACTATAAATACTTTTTAATTTCGAAACAGCAATGGAATGATCAGCTCTACCGAAACCCTATAAAACAGAACAAACATTCTTATAATCAAGTCTTTAAATTATAATTATATTTGACTTCATTATACTGAGACGTACACCTCTTTCAAACAATAAAACAAATATGTTTTATTTGTTTCTCCTCACAATAACAAAGTTATTTATGTATAGCTTTTTGTTTCATGTAACAGGAGTCAAGAGTAGGCTACGATTCTGACTATAGTGCTTAAAAGAAGGAGTAACATTTTGTTTGCATTTCACATATTTTTGAAAAAAGAAGGATAAATAACTGATAGATTAACAATGATCTTCACAATTGCTTTTTATTTGAAATAAAATTATGCTGAATTTCGGGTTTACCCTCCCTGCAAGATGGGGCATCAAAAATGGGTTAATCGACTGTACTGCATCAGGAAGTATCAAGAAACGAAAGATTTGCTTCTTTTCTATAGGCCTACTGTATCCTTCAATCCTTGTGAAAAATAGATTGTGAGTTCATCATGGTCCAATAAAACAATTTTTCTTCCGGGATTCTAATGGATTGTTGGGGGTGTTTTATAGTTGGTGGGGGCATTTAAATTTTTTCAAAGCATTAATTTTAGGGATTATTGTCCATTTATTGTAATAAAATATAATACAAATGCATCTTTTCAATTTTATCTTCTGAGGAAATGAAGAAATTATTTGTCCTCTGCATATGGAACTTGAACCTAAATAAAATATAACAACTATTTCCTTCCATCCCTTCTGAATTTGTGCTAGTCTTCCGGGACTCTTAATCCCGGAAACTCTTAGTCCCGGAATCCTCCATTTTATCAAACCCTGGAGTTCATGAATGTGAAATTGTCCAAGCGTTCATCAACATTTCGTTGTTCATGAAAAGTTCATGAACATTTGGGTAATTTCACATCCATGAACTCAGCCCCATGCGAAAAACAGTTCAGGAGTTCACAAGCAGTTCATGAAAAGTTCATGAACATTGAATGGCCTCAAATTTAATGAACTGTTCATAAACTCCTGAAGGGGAGTTCATGAATGCAAGCAAATATCTACAAAAGGATTGTTGTATTGTTTTTCTTGATCAAATTAATGATGACACCTTTTTATGTTGTTATATAGTGGGATCTAACGTTTGCATAATTTTCCTCTGAGCTTCTTGTTTATCCACAAACCGTGGAAGCTCAGAGATTTTTTCACAGGTGCAGGCTAGCTAGCTAGTATAATTAGTCTTTGAGTTGTGTATTAGGTTTTATACGGCTGGATACCCTTCCGTCACCAATAGTGCTATGAACCTGGGATTAAAGGTCCAAAGCACTAACCTCTGCAGTACAGCCATACTATGAGATATATGCTCAAGATATGGTGCTGTATATTGTATCGTAAGATAGTAAGTGGGATTACGTACCAGTGAATATCCATATACTAAAATTGTTTTCTTTTCTGGTTCATGTTTAATTCTTCCACCACCAATACATGATAGTTGAAACCCAAGACCATTGATACCAGGTTCAACACGTTCAAAAATATCAGCTTTAAATGAAATAAACAGCTGTTAGGCATCATTGTGTATGCTAAAAGTTCCACCACATGCATTAATTTTTTAGAAACTAACACATTTTCATCCCAAGAACTTTGGCAACGGTTCATATTTCAAAATATAGTCAAATAAGTGCAAAAAGTGGTACTGTTTGGGATTGTGCATGACCAGCTTTCTGGAAATCTAGTCGCCTAGTTGCTGGGTTTTGTCAGATCCTAATGTTACGAGAAAGGTGAGATATGCTGTTCGATATATCAGATCACATCATCAGGGTCGGACAAAACGTTCAGCCTTCTGGAATCCTAGAGGCATTTCAACATTTTCTTTTCAATTATTTTGTTGATGTTTGAACAATAAATCATTAAAACATAAAAAATATCAATTTCTTCCTAAGTTGCTCTAATCTTTTGGGATCTAGATTCTAGGATTCCTACTTTTGTCACACCCTGCATGTCATATTGAGCTCTGATATGGGCAAAGCTGTATTGGCATATGAGGTCATCCGATATGAGGCCGATAATAAAAATAAAATAATTACAGATTAGACTACAAATATGAGTCAATTCCGAAGAAATCTTTTAGGCAAAAATCATTTGCGCGGGGATTGTGATTCCTTCTTGTTTCTTCATATGTATCTTCTTGTGCGTTATAAAGCCATATAGCTCATAGGAAACTGTCCACCAATTGCTTAATATACATTATTTATACATACTATTTGGCTATTTATTTAAATTATAATTTATTTATTCACACCATTTACAATCTGTAATTATTTTATATTTATTCAGCTTAGTTTTAACTTTGTGTAAATTTAAATATCAGTGCCATACTGAGAGGCATTTTGCCTGCTTTCATATCAGACATGCTGGATTGAACTGAAAAACACCATAATTGTCAAATAAAAACTCAGATTAATATTTTAAAAATTTGACCTTCTGGAAACACGACACCGGCACCGGGTCATTCCATGGCTGCCATGGCAGTCACACAGCTTGAACCTGACCTTCTCCACTTTTGTTGAAATTTGGTAGGCCCTCCCTATATAAGCAAAATATGTTGAGTGATGTGATGTTGGATTGTGATGTTGATGTTGGATGGCGGGATTAGCTCAGATGGCAGAGCAACCGAACTTCAGATCGGATCATATCTGATCGACTGTGGTTCAAATCCCCCTAAGGTCAACTCAGCCTTGACTTTATCTGAAACATCAAATGAGTACCATCTGAGGATGGCGGATGGAATGGCCCAGAGGGAATTGCATTGTGAGTAGCTGCGGCGCATCGTTGCGCATTGACAATCAAGACTTATCTGCCATGAAATCTGTTGAAACTGATCTGCAGTGTCGCGGCTGAGATCAACAAAGAGCGTTTAAAATCATTGCTCTCAGCGAAAAAAGCCACTCATCTAGAAATAGAGGAGTGGTACGGGTGCCTTCGGTAGGGCGACACCGTCTACATTACTTTTATTTTTATGTTGGATTGTTGGGAAATTGAAATTTTACGTAAAAATTACAAATAGTAGTGATTTTAGGACACTTCCAACTTTTTAACCCGGAATAAGTTCAGATGGCTGAATACTGACTTGGCGTAGCGTAATTTTGGCGTTTATTCGGCGTTCAAAATACGAGGACTCCACTCCGTCTTCACTGTCCACTGAAAGCCTGAGCCAAATTTCGATTTTGATATTTTAAATTGATCTGGATATATATTTAGTCATGTAGATGATACGTACCGTGATATTCAGCCCAAGAATAGCCCCTAATTATATATTTCTTTAGATTTTCACTGGATACTTCAATCAAAATGTATTTAAATGTACCAGATTCATCAATATCAACATCAGAGATTGCATCAAGTTTCATGTTGATGTCAGCCATGTTGAAAATGGTTAGCCTCGCGTAAGAATGCAAAAAATTGTGGAATGAGGCAAGGGATTAATTAAATCGAATCGCAATTGCCTTTAAACAATAGGATTGATTAATACCAAACATTGCCAGTTGACAGGGAAATAGTAATGACTCTAATTAAGAAATTTTGGATCCAATCATGTAAGGGACCATGCACAGTTGATGTCAACTTTAGATCAATCCCCCTCTTAATTTATTTCAAGGGGATTTCTCATAATAAACCTCCATTACATTAGCATGTGTAGGCCTACAAACTTAGATTTATGCATTGATAATTGCAAATGGATGCAACATAGGATTGAACAAAAACATGGTCAAACTTCTAGCTGAGTGATATGTTTACACTTCATTAAAATAGAAAATTGCATACGGTACCCCTACTGCACAACATTACTTTCATCACAAAATGTTAATTACACACAGACACAGCATTTATATTGCGAATACAATAAGTAATAAAATACAATTATCAATTTCATTGTACAATTGGTTATCAGATACAATGAAATATTTCTGCTAATCACATTATTTCTTTTTGGTTTTTTTAGTATCCCCTTTATACTTGAACGATTTCAAAGGATCTTCACTCTTTTTATCAAAATTTTTTCTAGTTTTATGAAAATGTACATCAGTAGTACGTTTTCTTTTACGTGATCCTTGTTTAAATGCATTTTTTAAAGATGAAGGTACTAAATATTCTGGAATATTTTTCAAATGGGGTTGAACTCTTTTTGGCTGAAGTGTTTTATCATGTCGAAGTACTTGAAGGTCTTTTGGATTATCTTCAAAGTATGTGTGTAACTTTTTTGAGTTTAGAATTTCCGCTTTAATTTCTTTGAGTCTTGCTTCTTTTATTGACGCCTTTGTAACAGCTTTTGTAGCACCAGCTACACGATAACGGAATCCTTCAATTTCCTCTAATTTAAAATTATAAGGTTTCAAAACTGATTCACAATCATTCGAAGCTTTGAATTTGTTCTCAATTTCTTCAACGACAGTTGTATCTGAAGCAGTAACTAACGATAATGCTGTACCAGAATTGTATCCTCTTGCTGTACGACCAACTCTGTGTAGATAGTTATCCGGTGTAGTTGGAAAATCAAAATTTACAACATTATCCACATCTTGAAAGTCTATACCTCTAGCAACACCAAAAGTTTGATCTTTTTTAGTTTTTGATTGGTTGCCTTTCTTTGCTGATGAATCAGCTATAATCGCTGCTGCTTCGTCTGTGGCAATCACGATATCATAAACGCCTTTGTTAAATTCATCCATAATATGAATTCTGGAATTTTGTGGTAACTCAGAGTTTAACACACAACTTTTAACAGCAAATTGTTCAAGAAATAATTTCAGTTGATAGCATTTATCAACGCTATTTACGAATATTAATGATTTGCCACGTATCAATTTAAGTTGTACTAAAGCGTATGTCAATAGAAATTTATCCAATGCTTCACATTTTACCATATATTGAGTTAAACGGTTCTCTTCTGGTAAATCACTTTCTTTTAATTTTATAATAACTGGGTTACGTAATGTTAAATTTTTTAGTTCATCAACATCTGTTGTCATGGTTGCTGACACGAGAATTGCTTGGTATACATTAGGTAGTGTATCAACGATGGCCTTCAAATCTTTTTCATAGCCATAAGAAAACATCAAATCTGCTTCATCAATTATTAGTAACTGTAATGATTTCAAATCAATTGTTTTTGATTTAATATGTGCAAGTAATTTACTTGGTGTTGAAACTATTACATTAGGGTTTTTACTTTGTATAAGGGGACGGATTGCATCAACTGTCGCACTAGACAAATCTAAATACCGAACAAGTTTAGAGCAATACATTGTTAGTTCTTGTATATTTCTTGATATTTGTTTACATAACTCTTTTGAAGGTGCTAGAATGACAGTACATGTGCAACATTGTGTTTCTGTCGTCGCAGAAGAATCAATTACTGCCGCAGATTGTTTTAATATTTTTTGTATTGAAGGAATAAGATACGCACCGGTTTTACCAGAACCAGTTTTAGCCTTTGCAATAACATCTTTACCTGATAAAACTAATGGAATACATGTCGTTTGAACTGGGCTAGGATTTCCCCAACCAAGTTTTGATATAGATTTGTGTAGTCTACTATCAAGACCGATATTCCAATCTAACTTCTCTTTGTTTTCTGAAGGGTTGTCCATAGTTTATAATTTATAGGCTGAATAAACCACACTCAATTCCAATTAACATCGGCAAATTGAAGGCTAAGCCTATGATGAAATTATAACTTTCCCAAACATAAACTCAAATTTATGGAACACGTTTTTCAGACTAAATATCTACCATCTACTTTCAACCTCGCTACCACTTCGTAAGCAGTACTATGTAAGAGGCCAAATCGGGGACAGAAGAATCGTTCCTATACGCAGTGACATCATCACTTCTCAACTCTAATGGTCAGTGGTCGCTTCAGTCAGGTTCCGCAGAGAACGAGAGTCATAAGTGCTGAATGATATTACAGGTGCAGTAAAGAGAGGCAACTGTACAGCAAAATGTATATTAACAACAACTGCCATGCTGAAATGCCAAATAATTGAGTACGAAAAACTGACAAATTTCAATAATGTTTGGATATAAGGTGGTACAATGTAAGTTTGTAGCATTGCAAGGGTTGGAGGGTTGGTAGAATGTGGAAAGGGAAGTACATTCATATTTTCAGAATTAACAGACACAGTATCTCATAATTATTTTTGAATAAAATCAAAATATACATTTGAAAACACAAACAGAAACAACCATTTATATAATAAGCCAACATATTTATGAGAGTAAGCTAGACGAAATAACATTACAGGATCATAATATTTATTTCTATTGTAGCAAGAGTTAATGTTTTTATAATCCTCTATAAAACTATAATATTTACTCATTGTTCAGTTTAATCAATTTGTTGAATTATAAAACGTTGTTCTGTAGCATAATTACAATTAATTAAACTTGACAATTAATAACGGTAGTTCAGATATTGACGAGAGCCTAAATTAGCTATAATATGTTTAACCTGCAACAATATTGTAGATATATATGATTCAACAAATATTAATAATTGAAAACTTTATAAGATCAACAATTAGTAATTAATAATTCGTTTTGATAATATTAGAGTAATTCAAGATATGTAACTGGTACTTTTGCTTTTTGTGCACCGCGTTCACCGATCATCCAATCAGAATCAAGACCTTCAACGCTATAGACAGTAATAACCTGACAAGAAAGGAAATATTTATTAACTTTGCAAGTAAGACGAATTAGCGACACACTTGCCGTGTTTGTGTTCATATTCACTACACAAGGAAAGTTGGAAGAAGTGAATGAAGTGTTGAAATCTTGAGCCGGAGGCAAATGCTTTTAACACTTCCCGATCGTGTTTCAACTTTTACGAGTGTAGTAGATATCAATAGAAACACCCCCTGCGAAAACAGTTCAGGAATTGATTAACAGTTCATGAAAGTTAAATAACCCTAAATTTTCATGAACTGTTCATGAACTGTCTGTGAGGGTTCATGAACAGTTCATGAACAGTTCAGGAAAATTGGAGCCGTTTGAATGTTCTTGAACTGTTCATGAACTGTTTTTTGCAAAGACACTCTTTTCTAAAATAAACAAATTTCAGAATCAAGTTTGTTTATATTGCTGAAGGTCGTTCGAATTTTAAATTAATCATTTGAAAATTCATTTTCAATTCAAACATGTAGTTACTTATTAAAATGTCATCAGATTATACGAAAACTCTACACTGTTAGTATTTCTTAGAGAGACAGCTCTATTACAGACAGACAGTTGATATTATTTCTTTAATAATGCGTTGTAATTTCCTATTCTTTTTCAGCTTTGAACCTCTGGCAAATTTTTTTCACAGTTCATGAGCGTTATTTGGCCCCGCAAATTCATGAACAGTTGATGTACTGTCTAACAACTGTTCATGAACAGTTCAAGAAACGTGGGGCCATTTAACATTCATGAACTGTTCATGAACTCATGACCTGTTTTTTGGTTGGAAAATTCAATGCGTGGGAACTTTATGAATGGCATGTTTGCAAGACAAGATTTGGCAATATAAACCTAATAGTAAAGTACTAGTTTCTGTTGCAAAGATCAAAACAATTTGACACCTGTACTTTCGAGAGACTTCATTTTGGGGAGTTTGCTTTTCCAATTTGAAAGCTTACACTATCAATAACATTTCTGTAAGGAAACAAAAGATCAGACCACAAATCATAACATAATTGAGCTGAATATTGTTGAAATTACCTCATCTGCGAGCAATGAAAGCTCTGTTTTATCAGCTGCGTCATAGTCATATAGCACTCTAGCTTTTCTTGTCAAGGGTGATCTGCTGTCTGTTGAGTGAGCCACTGGGGCTGAAGGAGGTGCGGTGGGACGTGCAGGAGCAGGTGCCCCTTCAATGGGTCTATAGATGCAATACAAGCGTGGATTAATGCTCAATAAGTAGTAAGTATTGTATCTACAACGCTTACCGTAATCGAAGCATAAAAAAAACTCGGTTCTTTCAAGTGTTATCAACCTTGATTAGTGTTAGAGATTCAAAGTAACTTTTTGCATATTTTTACAAGGTAGATACGTTAACTATGCATCAATAGATTCAAACCTGCCTTATAGATTTAATTACTGCATTATTTGAGAATAATCCTCTTCCTGTTTTACTGAATTCGTTACAACAAATCATTATGTCGATGATTATAATTTTGGATATGACTTTCTTACAGTGTAAATTAGATTAGAAATCTTAAGATATTGTGGAACATGGCTGTCAATAAAGTGAGCTGTAAGTTTCAAATCTATTCTACTGGCTCTAAATATCTACATTGATTTTCTGTTGTGCATTATCGTCAGCAATTTATCAATGTGATGTTTGTAATGTTAAAAATAGCACAGCATTCTAAAGCAAGACTAGAACTAGTCTGCGTAACATATATGTAGCGAGACAACCTTATTTTGTACAATAACCGCAAAGAATAAACATCACATGTAGGCAGCAAAACTTAGGAAATTCGACCCAATTATATTCTGCATCTGTGTTCCTAACCCACCAGTAGAAGACTTAGTAGACATGTAGCCTACCCGTGAGGCACAATCAATGCTTTTTGGAACCAATAGTTATGCTACCAGCTTGCTATGTTATGATTTATATTCAATAAGGCGTTTTATGAATTGTATGGCTTACATATGCGCCAATAAGGTAAGCGTATTAATTCCAAATACAATGCAGAATTGCTAATATTCGGTTAATAACTCAAAAAATCTATACCGTATACCAGTAATATTCATTTTAAGCTGTCTATCTTATCTGACTTAATCAAAAGTAAAAATTAAAGGCTGAGTCAAATCAAGAGTTCAAATAAATTGTGTAATGATTTTCTCTTTCAAAAAACTTTTGAAAATTGATATAGGCTACATTCAAAACTATCATGTTTGAAAAAATGTTGATAATTTTCGTATTACATGATCAAATTTAGAACATACATTGATTAATTGGACCAGCCTCTAATTATTCCTCTAATAATTTATATTTTATATAGTAATTATTTATTTATTTATTTCAAAGTTATTATATTAATAATAATAAAGTAAGTTTAATTTTGAAAAAGATGTGATGCTAAAATGTTTTGTCTGTAATTTAATAGTAACATATATAAGGGTATTTAATTTAAATTAATTTATGCCATTTGCTAGAGTGATGGTAGTAAAGTGCTTACGATTGAAGCTGCTTCTGTAATTCAGCAACACATTGTTGAGCTTGTGCATGATACATCCCAAGAGCTTCAACAAAACTGTTTAAGCTGGCTAGATGATTGCCCTGAAATAGGAAGCAGAAAAGTCCAATGAAACTCAATGAGTCATATCACGGTAGTGTCATTACAAGCAGCATTATCTGAGAAATTGATTTTCTTTTTAATAGTAAGTAAACATAAATCAAGGTTACAAGGTGTCATAGAAGTTTAATTTCTTCATAATTTTTGAAGAAAAATTGCCAGGATTCCTGAAATTTGACTTTTTTGAAGCACAAAAGAAAAAATAAGATACAATTTTCAAATAAGAATAAATCTTGATAATTGAAGCCCTCTGAATTTGTTTGGGCCTTCCCATGACCAGGTTCTCAGGATGATCCCACATTTTGTGACATTTAACGTTCATGAACTGTTCATGAAATGTTCATGAACTCCTGAACTGTTTTTCGCAGGGGAAGTTGCGCTATAAAGGACAGTGACAAATCGATATTACCGGTAATTGATATATAAAAATTACTGAAATGCTTGTGATATCAAATGACTCAGGTTTACCTGTGTAGCTGAAACACCATCTAACAACAATCTTGTAATTTCATATTGTCTATCAAATTCTGCTTGGGCGACACGTAACTCTGCTTCAGCCTATGAAAAAATCAATTATACAATAGATCTATTGGATAGCACAAATAAATCATGCATTTGATTAACAATAACATCTCAGGGAATTAGGTTACTATATTAATTTGATTGGTTGAATATAGTCCAGGTCTGATAAATCCTAAATTATATTGAATGCTCTGTATTCTCTAACTGCATTATGGCGAAAAGACACAACAGATAATTGCATTTTTATGCATTAAAATATATTTAATTTATATTATGATTATATGTTCCAAAATTGATCTGCTCATTGTTGATTAAAACAGTTATTGACCTCATAGACATAATGAGCTCAGCAGAGCTAGGTCATTATCAGCCGATATTCACCTCGATCCATAACTGTTACCTATCAAATGGGAAATCTGTAATCTGTGTAGTAGTATAGTCCCATAGAAAAATTAACCAATTAGAGGGACACTTTGACTTTTAGATCATTAATGAAAATAGTTTACAATTATTCATCATGGTATTTTGAATTAATTTGAGTAAGAAATGGGTGCTTTATCACTTCCTCTAGTAAATAAGATTATTATAATCCCAAGAGATCACTTTAACAATGCTTTGACTATCAGGCAGAACAATTTCACCATAACCATTTCATACAGGAAAATAATGACGTTTTTAACAAATATTTAAAAATGCAACACAATTTACTGTCACTACATACTTGTTTCATCTTCTCTGGTGTTTGAGCTTTTTTGACTTTGTTCTTGCAGGCATCAAGATCTAATCGAGCAGTCGAGAGAGATCGTCTCTCTCTCTTTCAAAGAAAATGGAAAGAAAAATGGTATTAGAGTTGTTTCTGTATAAACCTTACTACTCTTCTTTGAACAAGTCCTCTACCTAAATTATTGATGCAAACACATCATGCTTACAGCTATAGTTTTCATATCATTTTCAAGGAACGTCTTCAAAGGATAGTGAAAATGTGATGTAGCTTTCTGTGCAAAGTCTTTTTCAGCGTTACCAATCTTTTTCAATGTAGAACCAGTCTTCATGAGTGATCCACCTGAAAATAATTGTTAACTACAGTTGTCAATTTACCCGCCATAAATGTTTGAATGCTGTTATGGTGGACAATTAAAATTCAAAATATTTTGCAGGTGAACAGAAATATTAAAAACGGAATAATTTGACACTGAAGTGAAATCTAAACATTGCAATTTAACTATAGTGGAACATTTGGCAAATAGTAATACCTTATGCAACAATCAATCATAAATAAACCAAAATTAAATTTGAATTGGTTAATAAAAATCAAAAAATTTAGCTTGGAGCAGCAGTGAAATCTCCTCTGCTAAAAAATTCTAGCAGCAAAGATATATTTAGCCTGCGTACCATCCTGAAGGTTTTTTCTGAAACCATAGGGTCTGTGAACAAAAGTGTGATTTTCCACCCAACAAGTTCCAATGAGCTGAGGATATAACTTATGCATTACGTCTTATTATCATCAAGATCATTGTTGTGGCTGATGGCTATGACGTGTATGACAAAGTGATGTGATTTGATGATAATTGATGAATCAGGGTGTGAATAATTAATCAAATTTATATAGGTGTTGTTTTCGATAGGCAGAAAATCCCACATTAGTTCACAGACCCTATGGTTTCGAAAACAAACGTAGTGACTGGTGCGCATCACTGATTCGAGTTTTAGCTATTCGAATATTCATGCAGAAGTCAAGGAGAACAAAAGATACACATCATAAGGCAGAATTAGTGCACTTTAATGTCTGGCAGATATTTGATGGATTATAGACAAACTTTCTTAGTCAGAGAAAGAAGTATATCTATGTCACTCAAAAGTTTGCTAGACTGCCGCCACGCTGCATGGTATATATCTCTTTAAATATAGCACTTCAATAACATATGCTACCTAATAGTATTTAAAAAATATGAACAAGGGTAAGATAAAAGTGGGAATCCTTCAATCCTAGATTCCAATAAAGAGAAAATTCAGAAAGAAAATTGACATTTGTATGATTTATGGGTCAGACTTCAATAGAAATTTTCAGAAGAATTTTATCAAGGGATCATTGAGAATGGGTTGATCTTACCGTATGCAGTTCCAGGTCCAAAGTTTTGTCCCGCTTCAGCCATTGTTTCACCAAGTGCATATGCATTAGTTGGGCGTGTCGGCACTTTCTTATCTAATTTTTCATAAACTAGCCCTTCAACTCTGGCACCTGCAAATTATGTCAAAATATTAGAATCCCTTAAATAGCACATTACGGTAGCAGCTAGAAATGGAAATTAGCACTCATGACTTGGATTATTTATAAATTCAAATGAAATTTTGTAAAGCCTCTACCATCATCATCATCATTTATTCAGAACCTGATAAGTTTTACAATAACCTTTTTTCACAGGACTGATTTACGTAATAAACTAGAGAATAAACATAAAATAATTGAATACAATAATACATAGATATATATATATATATATATATATACAGCTACAAGGTTAATTAAATACGAAACTTTACAGTTATTTGATGCCGTAATTTTATTGGTATTTAAATGCTTCTCAAGGAGACTTTTGAAACTTTTTCTTTTGGAAACCTCCTTCATTGTAGACGGTAGATCATTCCACTTGTGAGCACCAGCATATTGAAATGAGTGGCAATGGCTTGACTTGATGTATATGTCATTATGGGTGTGAGATCTTGTCTTGGTCGTATTTGGTTGTTGAAATATATGGGAGAGCAGAGGAGGAGCTAGATTGAATTTTAGTTTGTGAGTGAGCATTAGTTGGTGTGAGGTTATTCTGTCTCTGACAGAAAGCCAGCCAAGCCGGCCTTGCATATCCTAGATTCGAGTGCGATAATTACAACTGAGTACTGCCCTCATCCCTCATACCAAATGACTTTTATTTTGCCAACATCGATTTTGCAAAATCCTATTAACTGCTGACAAAATAAAAAGTCATTTGGCCACCCACGCAATGTTGGATGATGCTGAATTTCACTTTTCTATTGTTCTCAACGTAATCCTACAGATGTTGGCGCAGTGGCCTGATGACTTTTTATTCTCGCTAACATTTTAGAATTTGTGAAAATGAGCCTTCTTCCGATTGGTCAACAATGACTTAGCCCTACCCAGGATTGGCTGGCTCAATTGACAGTCACCAAGCCTCAAATATCACTGAAGTTGACAAAAATAAAGTAAAATAAATTCTACAGGTGTGGCAAACCCACCCCTGAAGATGTTGGCAAAAAATTACAACATCTGTAGGATTAAAATAATTTTTATCGATGTTAGTGAATTAAAAAGTAATTTGGCAGGGCTTAATGAACAAAAATACTCTGGTTTTAAACCATGCAATTTAATTGCAACATTACTTCCGATTATGTGACATTTTGGTTAGTTTTTAAAAATCTTTAACATTTGGTTTGCCTGAATACCGGTAACTCCAAATGCGAAGTTAATGCTATTCGGTGTCGTGCCTAATTCAAATTCAGTCAAAATTGGTCCATCCACATAATCCAAGCCTAAACCCGCGAGCCCAAGCTTCAAGATGCTTGATATTGAAACTTAATCGAAATTGACCAGGGAACTATTCGATGATCTGCATTCTGATTGGTTGCTCCATCGTTCATTATTTTCTCATAGTGAATGCTGGCAAGTTCCCTCGCAAATTCCAAAAAGTAAACAAGCGATTCGCAAATGTTTTTGAATCAAAATTTTATACGAATTACGGGAGTAAATTATAATTTCCGTCCCCGAGAAAACAAAACAAGTAACAAAATATGAGATGAAGTTGTTCAATGGTAAGCTATGCATATACAATTTTAATCTTATTTAACAATCTTCTCGCAACTTCTCGCTACTTTATTGCAGATATAAATTAGTCTGTTAGTCAGCAAAAGTTTATAAACAACAAACTTTTATATTACAAACTGCAAACAATTATGTAGTTTTAGATGCTCAATTGATGTTACCTTCTCAAGTTTGCTATTTTGTGGGGCCCGGCTGTATTTTGTAGCCAGTATTAATATCCAATGGTTTAATTTTAAAAATTAAATATGAATCAAGTCAAATTAAAATTCATCCTCCAAATCACGACCTGCAGTCGTCATGGATGCCTTTGATTGACGATTGTATTTAAAATTAATTATGCAGAAAGCGAACAAATAGTTAGAATTCATTTTTGATATGTTTTGCTTGTACCACTAGTTGGTTTCCACTAAAACAATTAGACAACTCGCCCTTGTTGTCTAATTGTTAAATATAACACTGTAGGCCTACACTTTGAGGTGTAATAGTAGAACAGCACTAACGCTAAATGCTAGTTAATAACACTGTAGGCCTACACTTTGAGGTGTAATAGTAGAACATCACTAACGCTAAATGCTAGTTACCAAAGACATCCATACCACTCTTCCTTCATTTCAAAAGGAATGGCTATTTCAAATTCAACATACTGCAGTGCACAACTCATTGCCCTTAGCATTGGCCGAATACCAAGAAATCCAAGTGAAGGCAATTGAGTGCAAACCACTGCACACTACTCTCAAAAACTTATATATCTCGTTAATCCTTATTCTTATAAAACATATGCACTAGATGGCAACTATAATATCTCTGATAGCGTAGTTGAATGTGAGAATTATTATTAAATAAAGCTTATCTTCATCATTCATCATCATCATCAATGGAAACAAGGCTCCTAGCAGTATTGGAAAGCAAAGACACTGGGAATTTATATTATCCTGCATGCAGACAATCTGAACATGATTTTTAAATTAATTTAGGGAACAAACAATTAAATTTACAATTACCTGGGTTGGGTTCAATCAAAGCTTCAGTAGATTTCAAAACTTTTTCTGTCCATAATTTGGTAGAATCAGCTCTTTGCGACAAAGATTCAAATTGTGCATCGTATTCCGTTTTCTCCACATTACCAATCCTCTCTTCTGTGAACTACATTCAATTTGATAAAAACAGACAAAAACAATTGATTAGGCCTACATAAACATCAACATCAAATATCCCATAAAGGTATTTGTCAAACTCACTCAATATATATATAGATAGGCCTACCAGGCTGTCACAAAGTGCGGGATCCTGGGAACCTGGTTCCCGGAAGGCCAGCACAAAAACAGAAGGTTTCCAATCTTATTACAGTACGACTATTTTCTTAATCAAAATTTATTATTTTTGGATTTCATATTTTTTATGTTTTGAAATCCATGCGACTTGCATCAAAGTATGTCAAATTTCTGAAATTTTAAGATCCATTCTTCAAAATTACGAAGCATGATAGCCTATATTCAATGCCAGAAGGTTACAATCGAACAACACAGTTCCCGGAAGATCAAAACTTTTGCTACACCCTGAGGCCTACCCTCCCTCATAAGCACTACCTTGCTCTTTGTCTATATATAACACTCAAATCTTTTCAGATTAGATAATAAATTCCTCTCGCTTACCGCAAATAATCTCACATTTCCAATCAAAATATAGCAACAAAATCCAGTGAGCCTTATAACTTGCTTGGGCCCGGGGCAATTGCTCCGCTTAACCCTCCTCTCAGCGGTCTAGAGCATGACAAAAATAATTCACAAGAAAAAGCGACAAATTTAATCTGGAGACTGATTTAGGCTAGGGTTATATGGACGCACCGAACTCAATTGATTCATTCATTCGAATTAAATCTCATGATAGCGCGCTTCGTATAACATCATTCGGTTCATCAGCATTCATCAAAAAACATTAAGTGCGTCAAGCTAGCTCCGCACGTCAAGCCTTGACGTGCGGAGCTCTTCTCCATGAATTAAATTCATCACCGCGTTATACGAGCGAGCTATCATCGCACCGAACTAAATACATTCCACTCACGGTGCCGTGACTGAGCTCCTATATCTACCTTAAATGGCAATAAACCGGGGGATGTGCAAATCATAAATCATTTTAAAGGATGTTTCCATGGCATTGCGATGGAAAGAACATCGCTTTTGGGAAGTTGTTATGGTGAATTGTTTATATGATTGAAAGATGGCTGACAGGGAAGCTGATGTTTTCCAAAATCATGATTTAAAACATTTAAAAACGCTTTCTTCTAGTCAATCACAATGCATCAGCACTAGAATTGGGATCGCTTTTATCATAATACGTTATCTAAATGGAAATTCGCATTTAATTTGCTCTGAGTACTATGCCTTTCTAGAACAAAAACTGTCTCCCGTAAAAATGCTTGCAAACCTTCAAGATTACTACTTCATACAAGCTTCAAACTATAGATAGGCAAAATAGAACTGAAAAATCGCTGAAAATGAAAAATAGTGCAACATCGATATCAAAACCATGCGGTATAATTCCAAGAAAACTACTTCCTATCACGTGACATTTTGGCCAGTTTTTAAAGATCGTCGACATTTGGTTCGTCTGTATAACCCCAAATGCAAATTTAATGCCATTCGGTGTTGCACCTAATTCGAATTGAGTTCGGTGCGTCCATATAACCCTAGCCTTAGTGCTATCATTTTCCATGAAAATTTTCAAATGCAGAAAAATATTGTTCATTCACGATCATAGCTATTTCTATACCTTAAAAGCATATTATCAGAGTAAAGCTACATTTTTCAGATGTTCACATAGATAGGGTTTGGCAAAAGTGGATTCCTAAATCCCAGAAGGCCAGAGCAAATTCAGAAGAAAATATTGAAAATTTTTCAAGATTCCGTAATGCTAAATCTTTTGTCGGACATTGCACATAGGATAAATTATTCTCAATGAAATGAATTTAAAACGAATAACTGTATAGACTTGACTAGGCTACAATAATCTAGTCTAGTGATCAAACTAATTCAGGTTGTATGTATTAAAATCAGCTGATTTTAGAATTTCAACTAGGAATAAGCCTACCATATAGTTGACCGTTTCATAGGCCAAACAAAACAAATTATAAGCATAACAACTAATTTATTAGTCTACTCTATAGAGTGGTTCCACTTTAGGGAGGCGGGGCAGTATAATACGACGATACATCTTCTAAAACAATGCTATCTAGAGTAGGTCGAACAGTTGGAACAAGATCATCTTTCTTCGAGGGAATGCACCAAACTTAGAAAAATATGGAAATAACTAAACCAGCAGATACTTTTCTGCCAGCCAGATCTTTCACATCCTGGATCCTGC
Organism: Haliclystus octoradiatus; assembly: GCA_916610825.1. Lineage (NCBI taxonomy): Eukaryota > Metazoa > Cnidaria > Staurozoa > Stauromedusae > Haliclystidae > Haliclystus > Haliclystus octoradiatus. The sequence goes on along the minus strand of OU744450.1, from coordinate 21,256,501 downwards.
TTGAGGTATACATGTAAACATCGTATCGCCTACCGAATAAATTCAAATCTCACCTGTTTGGCCCGTCCGAAGAGCTTGCTCGCCATTGCAAAAATAGGTTTTATTTGTTGTAATTAATCCTATTAAATATCCAAAGATAATATCTTCTGTAGAAGGTTGATAAATTCGTAAATTTATTTCGGTCAGCGTTGATTAATGAACAAAAAGCACAATTTAATGTTGAATCGAGTCTAAATTTCAGCTGCTCTGTTCAAGTTTGTAATGTCGACTGGAGTGGCCTACTCGTGAATGCCTAAATGCAACTCTGTCTGAGCACCAGCAAAACTACAAACAGAAATTGCTTGCACCACCGAAGTGCATAAGCATACGTGGGCAAATTAGTTGATGATATCGCGAGAAACGGGGCAATGGTGCAATAATTAAAGCTCAAAAAGTCAAGTTAAATGTGGAACAGATTTTTCAAATTGACATTAAAATACATACCTGCCTGGCCCTAGTAAAAGCCGTTTTTGATGAACTATACGCCGTCGAAGCTATAGAGAAAAATGAGCTTTTTAGCTCTGCTACTTGAACATTGGAATTGTTAGACGCCATCCTTGATAAGTTGACTCACAAAGTTAAAATTAAGTGTTTCAGAAATCAGAAATACTCATCAACGTTGAATGCCTGCTCAGCAACACACGGATCACTGACGTAATTGTACTTTTTTGGCTTAAACAACAATTTTAATCTCCACAGTATCTGTGACTCTACTTGCAAACAATCGTTTCAGTGTGATCATAACATACACTGTGAGAAAACTTTTCTGCTCCGAGCTTCCGAGTATTCTTTTGACACGTGGGGCATAATTTAACCAATCAATGAATGATATTTGACAGACGGCGGGGAGTTCAAGAATTCAATTTACACTTCAAAATGGCAACAAGAAAGTCTAAAAGGCGACTAGAGGAAACTCAGGAAAAAACACAAGAAGTTCAAGAACACAGAAGAAGTCTCTAGTGAAAAGAATTTGACCTTCCATGTAAGAAAATATGAAATACATCACAATACTTCAACTTCGATTATTTTAATTATTTTATTGGAAACAAATCAGCTCAAGAAGAAGACTCAGAGAGAATTCACTTTCACTGTTTGATTTCCTGCTGTTAGCGATAAGAAGGCTTATTTAGATTATAAATAGATGGCTTAATCTTCAAATTCGCCATTTAAATTTAAGTGGTGGATAGGCTTACTAATAATTATCAGTTGCCAGCCGTTATTTCAATACAAATAACATAGTATGATAGCCATCTATGAACTGAATGCTAAAACAAAGTAACGCATAAACTATAACTACAACTCAAATTATATCCGCAATGGAATGTTGTACCTAATAATGTCCCAGTTAATTGACATCACGCCCCACCCCCCAGAAGCCAAGGAAATAGCCTTACATTAACATGTCAAACCTGTCCATTTAACACCGTTTTAACAGCTTCATTGCACGTGTACCTGGAATCCTTCACATGGTTAACAGAATAATCAAAGCAGTGAATATAGGGTCAGAAATTGAGATTTCTTGAAATTTGAAGACCTTTATATTTAACTAACTATTAACTACAGTAGGCCTAGTCCTAGGCCTACTTCAATCTTTCCTATAAATAAATGCATTTGAATATACAGTAGGCCTACTATCAATATAATTGTATTTATTTATATCAGTGCTGTGAAAAGAAGCGGCAAAAACAATAAATTGTTGCTGGATTATTTGTCTGTTGATTAAATCGATTAGGTGCTAATGGAATGACAATTTTTTTTTCTGAATGAAAAAGCTGTGCTTCTAATCAATTTTCTGGGGAATGGTAATCAATTAGCTGCTGAATAAAGCCAATTTGTCTTTGAAAGTAACCGTTTTGCTGCAGATCTAAGTCCATGTCGTTTTATGTTGATTTGTTTTAGGCTGGAACGGAATTGACGTAGAAATGGTTCTTGGTCAAGATAATACAAAATCACCAATCCATGTCCATGTTGCTAGAGATACGGCCGTTCACGTACATGTAAAGAAGAAACACAATTCAAAGAAGCTGTCAAATGGACAAAAACTAGTAAGAAATATACAGTTACAGCGCAGTCTACACAATAAATTTAAACTTTGAAAATGGAACATCACATCACAATTAATTTTAATGATGTACCCTATTTCTGATTCAACACCTCACAGCATACAAAGCAAATTGTGTATCACAGGAAAGAAGAATGTTCTTCTTACAGCAATGTGCAAAATTAACTAAATTATTACAAGTTGCAAACATAGCCTACTACTATGGTCGAACTTTGCTAAAATCCTCTTTTACATAATTTACAATGTCCCACATTGCTTTATATACATCTTGAGACTGGGAGGATTAGCTCAGATGGCAGAGCAACCGAACTTCAGATCGGATCATATCTGATCGACTGTGGTTCAAATCCCCCTAAGGTCAACTCAGCCTTGACTTTATCTGAAACATCAAATGAGCACCATCTGAGGATGGCGGATGGAATGGTCCAGAGGGAATTGCTTTGTGAGTAGGCTAGCTGCGGCGCATCGTTGCACATTGACAATTGAGATCCATCTGCCATGAAATCTGTTGAAATTGATCTGCAGTGTCGCGGCTGAGATTAACAAAGAGCGTTTAAAATCATTTAAATCTAGGAATAGAGGAGTGGTACGGGTGCCAGTAGGGCAACACCGTCTACATTTACTTACTGATTATTAGTTTCCATTCTTCATACAAACTCTCATATTCCAACCTTGCTTAATGTCCCACTTTCATCTGCATCAGAGCGAGAATATTTAAGAAAATTTGACTGTAATACAAATTGTTGGCCTACATATAAAGTTTAAATACCTTTGTTACCATAGGCCTATAGTTACCCTACGTAAATTTAAATAAGGCCCCCGTTGTCAATTGTCAGAAAATCTAATCCAATGCACACATTTATTGTCAACTGTATAACATAAAGGCAGGGCCGTTTTAAGGTGTAGGAACAGTAGGCACGTGCCTACTAGCATACCCAAGAAAAAATACGACCTTCCCACAAATATTATTTTTTTCAAAATATACTTTCAAAATGTTTTTTTTTCTAATTTAAAATAAAACTGTTTCAATATTTTTTTGTTTATTGCCATTTTTAAATTTAGATTGTTGAAAAATGGATAATGTTCAATTAATCTCGATTTCAATGTTGTATTTCAAAGGCAGGAATTTCAAAAAGCAGAAATCAAAAAGTACATTGACCCACAGAATTTTAACATTGTTTTAAAATTGAATCTTTTAACGATTTATCACAAGCTTTATTGGATTTGTTTTAGTATTGAAGAGCATAATCAAGGTTTTGAAATCATCTTCGATATCAAACTTTATCATTGTTTACTATTATTCAATATAACCCAGCACTGCGGATGACTCATTGCTAATGACCTATACCAAGACAATGCATTGGGAACGCATCTTGTCTTGAAATGCTACTCAGATCATGAAAAATGGGCCATTTAAATTTGATAAGATTACCATTTATAATTTTATTGTTCTTGCTCAGCAAATCAAAAAGCACGATTCTTCTAGAAAATAACAGCAGGCCTACAGTAGGCCTAGCCTGCTCGCAGACTCAATGTCAAAATGTAAATTTGGTAAACAGTAGAGTCTGCTAACTCGACAACAAAAGCTTGTCTTTGCTGAGTCAGCATGGGGCGTGAAAATTGGCTGCCTTGCTTTCGCTAAGAATGCTTGGCCACAAAAGTCAAGCCCAAAAAAAGACCAACGACTCCAACCTACTTGAAACCAACAATGGCGTCCTTTTTATAACCATTAAATACACCGGCTGAACTAAAGTGTTTGTTGTTTGTTGAATTAATTTTCCTTGCCATGTTGCTTTCGTGTCGAGCCTCTCCGCTTGTAATAGCTTTTGAATAAAAACGCTGTCCAAAACATTTCATAAATTTATGAGACTAGTCAGAGATATAACTAAAAATAATTGATGCAATTACGACAGTTAATGGTTCCAACATGGCTTGAAAATGATTTTAATTCTCAAGTCTTGGTATTGAAGTTTATCGCATTTATGTTCCAAACGATTTCGAAAGGCATGAAGTTTTCTGAAAAATAACAAGGAAGGGAGTTATTGCAGTCTAGCCCACCAAGCCTCTCTTTGAAATACTCTTTGCTGATTCGTCACCAGAAAATCTTGGCGTCGAAACACAGCCCTTGGAGGACAATAGTTTTTATACCTTTCCACGCCCCGTACTGAATCAGCAAAGGCAAGCTTTTGTCGTCAAGTTAGCAGACTCTACTGTTTACCAAGTTTACATTTTGGCAGTGAGTCTGCGAGCAGGCTACAGTAGGCCTAGTAACAATATAAATAGGGTCAACTAAACCTATCATCTAAACATTAAAAGTTGCAGAGAAAATATTTATCCCTGGTCAAAGTTTATTTTTAATTTTATTTTGCAGAAGAAGACAACTTCATCCTCAAGACTCAATTCAAGAAATCAAAAATTGGTCCCCCCTATTGCTCAACCAGTACCCAAACCTCTATCATGGGAGGTAAGACTTCAAACATTGTACTGTCCCTATTAGAAGCCCAATAATTATTCCCATTAATGGTAACCTACTGTATACAATTAATGTTTCATCGACATTACCCTTGCAAAAACAGTCCAGGAGTTTGTGAACAGTTCATAAACGTTAAATGGCCACAATTTTCTTGAATTGTTCATGAACTGTTGGACCCTCATAGCCAGTCCATGAACAGTTCATGAACGTTGAATGGCCCCAATTTTATTGAATTGTTCATGAACTGTTAAACCCTCGTATACAATTCATGAACGTTAAATGGCCCCAATTTTCTTGAATTGTTCATGAATTGTTGAACCCTCATAGACAGTTCATGAACAGTTGTTCATGAATTGTTGAACCCTCATAGACAGTCCATGAACAGTTCATGAACGTTAAATGGCCCCAATTTTCTTGAATTGCTCATGACCTGACAGCTTTTTTTTTAATGGAATTAGTCATTCAATTGTGCTCACACGCTAAACGCTAATGTGTTACAAATTATCAGAACGATTTGTATTACAAAATGATCAGACATGTCAGACTTCCTCGAAAAAGATGATTTCCTTGTTTTCTATCAATTTTAAAACAGAGGAATTCCATCTCCAACACTGGTTTGCTATCAGTTTAGTGTTTCCCCTAGGTTTTTCTTCTCTTTTGTCAAAACTTGACTCTCATTCCTGAATGATGCCCGAACAAAACAGAGCGACTACGGTCTACACTTTGTGAATTAACATTTCAAAACATTTAATCAATAAAATTAACATTTTGTTATGTATTCCATTGTCAACAAACAATCAGTTTAAGGATTGATTTATCAATGCTGATTTTTTTCCAATTACTAATGTTGTTACCAATGATTGGCAGAACCGATTATTTTTCGAACAATCGTCTCACCGAAGTGTCAGTCTATTTCAACATGTCTGAATTATAAGTATTTTTAATTGTGAGATTAAAAGTAGGTCTTAACATACACAAGTGAATGGTATACAATACATACCATCTAAATTTCTTTTTAAAGCTGGCCTGTTGGAGGTTTGTTCATTGTTTGCATTATAGAGATGACACGGGTGCTATAAAACGCACACCATCAGATGATTGTTGTCATGACAACATGCGTCATGATTATCAGTTGTCATGGCAACACAAATTTCTTTTTTCTTTTTAGCGTCAACATTTGCTGGTAAATCCTAACTTGATGGAGTGGCGTATGTCTCTCCGTTCAAAAAATTGTCCGGCAATTGAAGTTGAATTAGAATCATTATAGTAGTAGATTGGAGCTCATTGAATAATAAGTAATAGCAAAATAAAACAGGAAATTGAAATGAGATCGAAATATGTCATCAGAATCATCACTTAAAACCTAATTGCAAAAAAATCGGAATCAAACTTTTTTTTTCTTCCTATTTTGGTGTGTGATCAGAGTGTTCAGGCGTGCGTGGAAGCGTGCGCGTTGGATCGCACACCTTGTAATACAATCCATGCGTTTGTTAACGTAACTTTTTCTTGTACTTGTGACATATAATTTAGATGCCCAATATTTTATATTTATTTTTCCTCAGGGACCCAATCATCGATTGGAAATATTAGCCCCAAATGATCTCCAGAATGGCAATAATAAAGCAGCATATTCCATAGACAGGCTTGGTTCAGAGGTAAACTTCTGTTTGATGCTTAGCCTAGTCTACTGCTACATTTGATTTAAATATAAGTCATATATGGTCAACGCAGATGTAAGATTCTTATAGGGTCCGCATGGAGGAGACAGAAACACGCAGTTAATTTCACGCTATAATACGATCTATTCTCTTCAGAGATTAACAAGTAAGGGAGCGAAACAACAGACATGCAAAATACGTATAACAGTTGGGTATGGTGGCCCATCGTTCTCATAGCATAGCAGTTCAGAAGTTAACGAACAGTGCAGGAGGTAATAAACAGTTCCTGAACCTTTACGAACAGGTCCTTAACAGTTCATGAACATTTAGGGCCAATTAACATTCATGAACACTTGAACAGTTTTTTTGCAGGGGTTTGGAATCCCGAAACATTCTAACATTAATGTGAATATTTTGATTTTTTGTTGAATTTTGACCTATAAATCATAAAAATATCAATTATATTCTTCTCTTAAACTTTCGGAATCTAGGATTGTAGGACTCCTACTTTTATAGGACCAGGTCCAATGATATGGACCTGTTAATCATAAAAGTTTTAGACTTGGTGTAACACAAGCGTCAGAAAGCAAACTTTCAAATATGTTGAAAAACTTAATTAATTTCTTCAACATTTAAAAGGTAGATCATCCATCCGTAACAAAAATGTCTTTATGTAAAAAATGTAAAAAAATATTTTGAGCGTGGAGACATAAATTTCAGATGAAAATAAGCTTGAAGTCCAAACTCTGGAGGGAGCATATCCCCTGTGAAAAAATTCAGGAGTTTGTGAACAGTTCATGAAGTTCATGAACTTTCATGAAACAGTTCATGAAGTTCATGAACTTTCATGAACAGTCATAAAGAGTTCATGAACCGGTTCATAAACTGAATGTATATGAAATGAATGTGAAATTGCCTGAAAGTTCATGAACAGTTCATGAACTTTTTTCTTAATGGATTTTTTCCTCATTATTAGCTGAACCTTACCCTTGTATGTAGATTTAGTACAGTAGGCCAATGCTCTTCTACCCTGAAACCAGACACATAACAGTTAGGTGAGGATTCCACTATGCAGGATAAAAATCATACCAGATAAGTATCGCTCCATCAGACTAAAAATCACACCGAAACGATTGTTGGAACACACTAGTAGCACAACTCTGACTAATACACAAATTGAATCACCTTGTGTTTGATAATTCGCTAGCTGCTGATTTGCTTCCTCGTAGCAACAAAATCTGTGAATGGCAGCGTGATGGTATTTGCAACAATTACACTGGAATCAATCGATTAAATTATACGATGCCCTCGGCAGCATAGTCATACCAGATCAGTTTTTACCCCATTTACCATGGTTGTAGCAGATTTGATTTTGCTAGGCTAGAGAAACCTTGCCATACTGGATTACTGTGGTATAGTGTAATTTAAATGCCTAAGCATTACAGAAATCATTACACTCGGATGGCTATCCGGTAGACCTATAGTGGAATCCCAATCCCTTAAAGGGGCAAAATTGACCGGCGACCGCTGCGAGCTCAAGTTGAATTTATGCTTAGCGTAATTCAACCGTCTCGCTTTGAAACTATTGTTATACGCAGGCCTAATTTGTAATAAAATTCATCTCAACAATGAACATTGTGTTATAAACAATAAGCATGCACGTGATCCTAAGTGCGTAGCGCCTGCGGGTCAATTTTGCTCCTTTAATGAAAAGTTTTCTTCTTTTTCATTGTTGATGGAAAACAGAATATTAACTGACATCACTGACTGGGTATTACCAGAGCCATCTATTCATAAGAGTTGGGGCACGCAATTTTTGGGGCTCAAATATCGCCATTTTTGTACCATTGAAAACAAGGAAACTTTGAAAGAAAAAGTTTTTGAATTCATGATATTATTTTTGCAAGCCTCAGGTTTGACTTAACAAAAATGGTGTCCATAAATCATGTGACTTGTATCTGTTCTGGATACTGAGAGCGGCACATGGGTGAGTGTCCCAAATCTTGTAAAGAGATGGCTCTGGCATTACCTATTACTGAACAAATGACTAAATCATGATGCACCCTGTATTGGATTTAGGATAGGCATGTAGCATCCAGATCGTCCTAACAGCTTCAAAAAGCAAATGCTTCTTTATATTTTGGGGTTGGATTTTTGCTCCGTACTCCTGAGTACTTTGCATTACTCTGTAGGATGGGAATATCAGTAATGAGACATACAAAGACAAGATTGATGACCTGTTGGAACAAGTTGGAAGCTTGAGATATGAGGTATGCTGCAATGCAGGCAAATTGTATGCATCGAATTTTGTAGCCGCTGATCAATCGATTTTATAAGAAGCATTTGTCGATTTCCTTTTGGAGTTTCGATATATATCCGGTGCCTAGATTTCGATATACCAATATACAATGTTTACATCGATATATAACATGATTATAAGCAAATCAGGCACTTCAGAATAATCTGTGGAAAATGTTTATTATTGGTGTAACTTATACTTTGATTGTCGTAAGTCCCTGCTGGTTTTCATTGCCAATACCATGTTTCTGCATAAGATAGGTATCCCCTGCAAAAAAGTTCATGAACTTTAAATGCCGCAAAGTTCATGAATGTTCATGACCTTAAGCTAATGAAAGTTCCACAAAGCTAATGAACAAGTTCGTCAAAGTTCAAGAAATAATTTATTTCATGAACGTTCATGAATTAGTTTTGAATTATATTGGATCATTTCGTAAAATTGTTGTCGGATCGGGCTTCAAATTGATAGTATGGTAATTATATTGGGTCGGATCGGTTTCAAGAAAGTGACATTGAACGGCAGTATGTGGTAGTTCATGTAATGATTAATTCATCATGAAATTAGACCCTTTTGCATACTGTCTAGCCATAGACTTGCATAGACTGCTGATTCCATTGCCAAACTTCATGGAAAACACATATCAACCATGGGCATCCGTAATGGCTGACGCAAAGTACCAAAACAGAGGCTTGAAAACCGCGAAATTTCAAGCCACTTTTTCAGCAATTTTTGTTTCTAAATGAAACAGGATTTTGTTTTATAAAAGAGTTATTTATGATTACCAATTTCAAGTCTAAAATATCTATTTTTTAATCATATTTGAATGTAAATAATATATTTTTTAATTTTTATATTTCCTTGTCTCCCGGTGTGACTTTAAATTATTCATAAATGTTTGTCAGGAAAATTCTATTTAAACTATATTTTATGACAGTGAGATCATATTGTTTAGAGTTTAGATTACAAGAGAATTTTTAGTAGAGATCAAATAATTTTGAAAAAATTGAAATTCTATTTAAACTGTCTTTCTATGACAGTGAGAACATATTGTTTAGAGTTTAGATTACAAAAGAGTTTATAGGAGAGATCAAATAATGTCAATGAGGAGAGCCTTTGCATAAAATAAGTCCTTTGCATCAGCCTTCCCCATCCTTTGTTCCCCATTTTGCACATTTTCGTCAGCAGTCTATGTGTCTAGCCCTACTCTCTGAGACTCAACCGAGGTTGGATATCGCAATTTCAATTATTCAATTTAATACCAAGGCTGTGTGCTCATTCATGTTTACTACACTTGTGAAAGTTTAAGTGAAAGTGAAAGTTTCGGGGTGATTAGCTCAGTTGGCAGAGCAACCGAACTTCAGATCATGTCATATCTGATCGACTGTGGTTCAAATCCCCCTGAGGTCAACTCAGCCTTGACTTTATCTGTAACATCAAATGAGTACCATCTTAGGATGGCTGATGGAATGGTTCAGAAGGAATTGCATTGTGAGTAGCTGCGGCGCATGGTTGTGCATTGACAATCAAGGCCTATCTGCCATGAAATCTGTTGAAATTGATCTGCAGTGTCGCGGCTGAGATCCAAGGAGCGTTTAACATCATTGCTCTTAGCGAAAAGAGCCACTCCTCTAGAAATAGAGGAGTTGTACGGGTGCCTTCGGCAGGGCGACACCGTCCACATTACTTATTGTGAAAGTTTGGACAAACTCTCTGGGGGTATTGAAAGAACAATACTCTGATAAAAAAATTTTGTGTATTTTTTATCCTACCATTTTCAATTCTGAAAACATTCGGTGTGTGCCTTAAAGTGCACATGACACAAAACAGTTTTATCGCAGATTCGAGTAGCTGAAGCTAAATGATGAAGAATGGTGACAATGATCTCTTAGTTTGAACACATATAAGCGGAGATATTTAATGTTGGATCTGCCCTATTTTCGATCAGTCACTTTTTCCAAACTCGGAACGATAGTAAAAATGACAAGAGAGCTTACTATCGGAAAAAGGACAATTGAAAACTTTAAAAAATCATACCTCCATTCATGCGGTCCATTCAATCGGAATTAAAAGTTTCTAACGTCCAAGTCAGCTATGCCTACACCTTGGAACACCTGCACACAAGCACACAAGCACACAATGTATCTGAATCTAACATGGCGGACAAAGTTAATTCTATTAATTCTAAGCAAAGTTTTATAAGAGGGAGGAAATATTGCACTTTATTTTGTTAATCTTGACTTCCTGGCAGAAAGTGTGCTACTATAGGATCGATGTGTCATCCTTTGACGTCATATATCTTCTCTAAACTGGTGTCCGGGGTCTGTCCCAAAATCAATGCAAAATGTATCATGTTGAAGACATCAAAAAATATCTTTGACTTGAAATTTTCAAAACCAACTATTGCCATCGCAATGAGTTCAAACATACAAATGTATTACTTGTAAAAACCTCAACGCCCACTTTTTTATTTCATGTTCATAAGGCACTTTGAATGGCCTGTTATGCACTTTTTTGTGTACACTTTATGAATTGTTTTCAAATAATGATTGTATTTTTCTCTCCAGGTAAATACTGTGCGTGCTGAAAAAGAGAGACGCAAACAAGAACATCTACAAGCATCTGTTGCAGAATTAGATAAACAAAATACAGAATTGGAAGTAGGTGCTATATATGGCAACGCTTTATAATTTTAACTGAAACAGCAAATTTGCTATTTTGATTCTCTGTATTCTCAACCTCTTGGTTTCTCAATTGTGTACAATTTAGGGCTAGAGACTTACGCAAGTGTTTTGGTTATAAATTACAGAACATTTTATGGTTCTTGAGCATAACAGAATAGCCCCTGCGAAAAAAATCCATGAGTTCATGAACATTGAACAGTTCATGAGCATTTTGTTGTTGGCTCATGAACAGTTCATGAACAGTCACAAAGGGTTCATGAAAACGTCATGAACCGGTTCATGAACTGGTTCATGAACATGACATTGCCTAAAAGTTCATGAACATTTTTTCACAGGGGAGAAGAGTGAGATAATGTTGGTTTATTTCTGTAGTTTTATGTCATGCAAATAGCGTTCCTCGGACAGTCATCTGAACGGTCATCTGATAAGCAAAATAATCTCTAATTCTGTGTCCAGGAAATATTCTAAACATATAATGTTTTGAGAATAGAACTTTTATTGAATCTAGCTCTTAACCTTCCGGAATCTAGGATTCCGGGATTCCTACTTTTATATATGTAGGTTCCTGTTGTTTAGGTTACTATGTGATCTTGAGATCAAGTGGAATTGTATGTATGTTGTTTCTTTATGTGATCGTATCCATGATGTAATATAAACTTGTAAGTCTGCCAGCTGACTGCAGTATGGCAGGTCAGCGGTGTTTGTTTTTATGTAAAGATTGTTTGAAGTCAAATGAACCGACTCGCGTTTGAGTTGATGGACAGAAGAGTTGATATGATAATTACTTGAAACTATTACTGTCTTGTTTATGTCTCCCTCACATCAACCATAGTCTTCCAGTATATATTTTTACTTTGTTTGAAGGAATATAAATCTGAACTTAGTAATACGCTATGTGAAAATGAATTACTCAAGACATCATTTATGGGTTTAAAAGATACTGTTGAGGCTTCAAGGTTAGTTGCAATTTTGCTAAGAAAAATTGTATACATAGTTGATTATGGATGTTTGTAAATAGTAATGCATAAGAGAGACAGTGGAACCTGTATATAAAGACCACCTATACCCCCTATATAGATTGACCACTATATACAGGTTTCTTTTGCATACAATATACCTCGATATCTGATATTGATAGGTTGATTAAATATAATAATATTTCTGGTGTATTGGGTCTACTGATGTGGGCACTATTCAATTGTGGTTGCTGATACAAATTTGACTTTAATTATATTAAACTGACGGTCAGTGATAGGTAAACACATATTAAATTCAACGCTTCTTCAACAAATGTGTTTTCATCGTTAACATTATTAGCAATGAGCAGGGTCTGATAAAATATTTTTCCTTCCAGGATTCTATGTTTTGGTCCCAAGTTTTTTCAGGTTGATTTCATCATACAAATGGTTTATGGTTTTTATTTGGAGGCTCCCCTGCGAAAACAGTTCAGGAGTTCATGAACAGTTCATGAACGTTAAATGGCTCCAATTTTCCTGCACTGTCTATGAGCTGTTCATATGAACTGTTCGTGAACAGTTCATGAAGCATGAACTGTTCTTGAACTCCTGAACTGTTTTTCGCAGGGGTTTTATTGCCCACTTATTGCCTTAAAAATTTGATAAAACTGCACCTTTTCATTTATCTCCCACAGAAAAAAAAAGAAAATTCTTCTTCTTCTGGTTGTAAAAACTTGAATATAGCTAATATTTCCTCCTCTTCCTTCCGAATTTGTGCTAGCCTTCCGGGACTCTCAGTCCTTGAATCCTCCATTTTGTCGAACCCTGGCCATGAGACTGTGGCCTTTCTGCACAGGATTGATTGAATAGAAAATACTATTTCAGAGTGACCACTATTAAGACAGATGGCCGCTTTATAGAGGTGGCAGTTATAACAAGTTTGATTGTATTGTTGTTTTCTTAATTTGAAGAACTAAAAATGTAATGGTACACAAAAAACTATTTATTGAAGCTTGAAATTTTTATCTGAAATAGATTCAACTTTCATTCTTTGAATCTTTTTTATTTTGCGAACAGAACAGAGATTAGTCACCTTGGCAATGAACGATCTGGTTTAATAAAACAATTATTAGAAGTAGAAGCTGATGGTCATGCTGCTGCTGAAGAAGTATCAAAATTGAGAGACACTGTAAAAAGACTGAAACAAGTAATAACTGCTTTGTTATGTTCATTCTGAATAAAGATCTGTAAATCCTGTATCAATTCAATCTGAATTCAATCTGACCGAATTTGGATTCAATTGCCATTTATTAAATAAATCGATTTGTTAATGTCCTATCGATATTAATTGAGATTGCGTTATTTGGCTATTATTTGTGTGATTTGATTAGAAAATTCAACAATAACAATTTGATATTTCATTCATGGGAACAATATCAAGGATTGTAAATGCTCTTTACTGATCTCAGCCGCGACACTACAGATCAATTTCAACAGATTTCATGGCAGAAAGGCTTTTGAGTGTCAATGCGCAACGATTCGCCTCAGCTACTCACAGTGAAATTCCTCTGGAGCATTCCATCCGCCATCAGAAGATGATACTCATTTGATGGTTTAAGATAAAAGTCTAGGCTGAATTGACCTTTAGGGGATTTGAACCACATTCAATCTGATATGATCAGGTCCGAGGTCCGGTTGCTCTGCCATCTGAGCTAATCTTTCTATTCCTACAATTGTTTGTGACTGATAGTATACAAGTAACATCCAAACACTACGGCACATGTGTGTCTAAACAAAGCTATCTATTCAAAACATGCAATCTATTTGGAATACTGTAACTCAATCCTAGATTTTACCTTTTATAAATTTATATTTAGCGTGTTCTATTTCTAGGACAAACGGTTCTCTTCTACTGATGCTGGTGTGCTATCTCAGCAAAGAGATGCCTTACTTAACAGGCTGGAGGATTTTGAACGTACAAATAGAACACTTAGAAAATTACTCAAACAATCTCAAAGGCAAGAGGTATGAAATGCAATATTATAAATAGTAATAATTAAGTTGTTATGTTAAGCTACGTAGAGAAAGTTCATCACAATTCAAATCGAATATTAATAGAAATATTTTATTCTACAAGTTACCATACAAGTAGGTAGACAATGAAATAACAAACAAAACCTTTTCCACAACTGCAAAAAGTGTTTTGAAAACATCAAATTCAACTTAACTATCTTTACATAGATTTTGAAAGACTTTGAATACATAAATACAACTGTTTGTTCGCTCAGTTTGCTTCAATATTAGTTTGTAGAATAGTTTACATGTGATTTAACAACACGCTTCATGTTTCATCATGTCTGTTCAATCAACTAATTGTCATAGCAACAGAGTCTGGCATAGAACTAACAATGCATGACTTGAGATTTTCCTTGTTATGGTAACTAAGGTAATTACTGTAGCCCATTCAAACATGCAAAAACGTCGCTGTGAAATATTTGATGCGTGTTTGTTTTGTATATTTCTATTTTGAATATGAATGACACTCATATTATTACTGTAGACACTGTGCGGTTCCAAGCATATCTCGATCATTTCTTATTGGACCGGCTTCAAACCTTTAGCAATCAATTTTCTCAGTTGATATACATTAGAATTTATCTTTACTCTGAAAAGCATATATTAGAAGAATCCCCTATTCTTTGAAATGTTCAACTATTTTGCCAACCAAATTTTGCAAGGACCCCGGAATGTTAATACCTTTGTAACACTCTGGAACGATATTAAAGCTAACAGCACCGATAATTTTACACGGATAGCTTCCTGATTGTCTATTTTAACCTTGAACAATGTTTTCTATCTATTAAAGCAAACTGATGAAATCCATGCATTTGACAGACGCGATTTGATTGAGCGCTTACATCAAGCAGATGAAGAAATCAAGGTATTATAACAAACTGATGTATTTAACGTAACGGTCTGCATAGTTTTTTTTTGCAAGAGACCAGCGCCATAAATTCATATATGATGAGTTAGAAGAACTAAAAATAACTCAGCTAATGACACGTCTTGATAGGTTTACAAACTCATTTCTAACATGGCTCTCAAGAGCACTAGTAATAGGGAGTCTAGACCAGAAGTCAAGCTTCCGAATATGACAACCAAAGCTATGTATATAGAAGGCTCTGGCTGCATTAGCCCAGGATAAATATATAATACAGCGAAACATGTACATAACGGCCAGCTACGAGAGGTAGATGAATTGACCATTATAGACAGGTGGCTTTTATATACAGGTTTGATTCAATAGAATATACTATTTTAGACATTGCAAGAGTGACCACTATAGACATGTGGCCGCTGTATAGAGGTGACCGTTATAACAGGTTTGACTGTAGTACTGTATGGAATTATACAGTAAGATTATCAATTCAACGCATTTGGCTGATCTACAGTTATTCCATGTGATATCCAAAAATGCATGATATTATATTTAGTACCGGTAACGAATCTTTATTCTGTTCAAATTATTTAAAATCTATTGAATTAGTCTGAGATTTAAAATTTTGAATAATGATGTCACGAAAATAAATTCTTGGCAGGATAGATGTATCAAAACATCAATATCTATGTCATTTCCTGACGGATCAGCTTCAAACTTCTACCAATTAATTTTGTCAGTCGATATGAATCAGAATCAATCATTTATTTGAAAGAAATCTTTTGCAGTAGAAACCCCTATTGTTATATTCTTGATTTTAATTTGATCTTGATGCATATGAATATTACATTTCATTTATTTGTCTACTTTGTTTATGTAAACCCCAAATAACATTTTAGTTTTATTTTATTTCATAGAGACAAGCTATTGAACTCGAAGCAAGAGATAAACAAGTTGTAGTTCTCCATGAGCAAGTTGAAGCTGACAAGGTAGGCACATGTTAGCCTATTAACCAGTTACAATGATCTATTGAATGAATGGGGCTTACAATATAGCATTGTATGTAGATACAGTATTCTTATTCAGAGTCAAACATCCTTAGTTTGTGCAACTGAAAAGTGGGACGTTGAGTATGTATTATACCGAAGGAGGCACACTATGAAATATCGAATTGGAAATGAAATATGAATTACAGATAATCATGGGGATATAATATTAAAGGAACAAAAATCATTGACGCACTTAAATTAGAATCTTAGTGTGTGTTTGAGTTTGTTTACATTATACACAGCAAAAATTGAAAACAAGCATATCCTAAAATTCTTATATTGACAGATTTTTTTCTCCAAATAAGAATATATAGCTATATGATTTGAGGCGTCACTATTTTCAAGTAGGATACGGCCAATATTCTTGAAATAAGAATTCCATGCTTCTATGTTTTCACACTGCTAAATAACTGTTCTGTAAAATGTGTCAAAGTTCCCAAAATTATTAGCCTGCGTGCAGACCTATTGTTTCATCCAACTGCGTCCTTTCAAACTGAGACCCAGGTCCTCATTCAAGGGCGCGGTATGAAGATTTGAAAGAAAACAGAAAACTGTGACCGTTTGCATTTGCAGTTTACGACTTTACAAACTCAGAGAACATCAAGATGTTTTCAACCTGCCATGGCTTTAACTTTAACTTGTAAAGATGCTTCAAATGATATGATATTTACGCGAGGAATTATAAAAGGTGAAAACATGGAATTGGTTAGGCCTATTTGGTTTATGAAAACGCGATGGAATGACACCGCCATTGGCCAACAAGGAAGTTCATTTAAACCTAGCCTGAATGTTGTCTTTCCTCGAACATTATTTTGTGGGATTTGACTTTGGAGATTCAAGTGTAAGAAAGGTAGGTCTATTATACTTTGTTATTCTATGCGTTTAATAATTCAACGTTGACTTTTGTCTGCCAAACTAATTTAGAACGCCTGAAGTCAGGAGGCCAAATTGCATTCTCAGGGTTCTCATCCCAAGCCAGCATCAAACTTCAAGGGTAATTCTTGAAGTAATATTATCTAGTATGTGTCTTTTGACTCTCATTCTCATAATGCTTTGATTATTTCATTGACCACGTACCAAGAACTGATGTGGAACGATCCCATTATTATTATAATACCACGGCACTATTAATATTATTAGAATTTATATTAGACTTCATAATATCAATATTTGAGAGATTCCAACGACCATCACATAGGATATTATATTTTATTAACTTCACTTTAGATTTTACAGTAAAATTAGAGACAAAAATAAGATATGCTAGATCATGGTGCTTCAGGTTGCATCTAAGTTAACTAGAAGGACGATTCTTGAAGTAACGTAACATAGTCTAGCATATATCATTTTTGATTCTCATTCTATAAATGCTTTGATTATTTTCATTGACCATGTACCAAGAACTGATGTGGAATGATCCCATTATTATTATTATTTTACCATTATTATTATTATTACCATTATTATAATTTATTAGAAATCATAATATCAATAATTGAGAGATTCCAATGACCATCACATAGGATATTATATTTTATTAACTTCACTTTAGATTTTATAGTAAAATTAGAGACAAAAATAAGATATGCAAGGTTATGGTGCTTCAGGCTGCATCTAAGTTAACTAGAAGGATGATTCTTGAAGTAACGTAACATAATCTAGCAAGTATCATTTTTAACTCATGGTTACGTAAGTGGCCTTGAGTCTATGCTGTCATGGTAGAAACGTTTTCATTTCATTTTTGACTAAATCTTTTGTTCTTTTGAAATAACGTTCAACATACTGCTTTGCGTGCTAACAAAGGTCCATCACATAGGATATTATAAATTTATATTTTAGTAGCTTCACTTTAGATTTTATAGTAAAAGTAGAGACACAAATAAGATATGCTAGACTATGGTGCTTCAGGTTGCAAAGTATCATTTTTGGTTCTCATTCTATAAATGCTTTTGTAATTTTCATTGACCACGTACCAAGAACTGACGTAGAATGATACCATTATTATTTTTACTCCTATTATGATAATTTATATTAGACTTCATATTATCAATAATTGAGAGATCACAACGACCATCACATAGAATATTATATTTTATTAACTTCACTTTAGATTTTATAGTAAAATTAGAGACAAAAATAGGATATGCTAGATTATGGTGCTTCAGGTTGCATCTAAGTTAACTAGAAGGACGATTCGTGAAGTAAGGTAGCATAATCTAGCATGTATCCATTTTTGATTCTCATTCTATAAATGCTTTGATTATTTTCATTAACCACGTAACAAGAACTGACGTTGAATGATCCCATTATTATTACATTACCATTATTATTATTGCTACTATTTACAATTTGCACGTCAGTTAACTAGAAAGTGGATTCCTCCAGTTTTAACTGAGGATATATGTTTCACTTACTCAACTCTTTTTTGTTTGCTTTTTCACCAGGAACACATATCTGTTACTTGGTTTAACTTTTCATTTTGGGAATATACTATACCATCCATCTATCGTTCTTGGCAATGCCAATGTGTTTTTTTATTGGTAAAACCATACTCAAGAACTTTGTACTGTCAATAATGAACTATATTGAAGTTAGATGGTAATCTCATAAATAACAAATTACTATTATAATCATCGTATATAGTCTAAATAATCTTGAGCTTTGTTAAATAGGCATAAAACGTTTTTATTACATTTAACTACTAAAATGATGTATTAAGTGATATGTATTGAAGTTACATTAGTTCTTGTTAATTGAGTCTAGTAACAAAATATGTAAACACTTTTGGAATTATTCATGTTGATTGTTGAATAAAATGTTTGATATTTGATAAATGAACTATAATATTTTAATTAAAATCATGATTTTAATCAAGTTATATATCGGTTGTTTTTTGGATTATGATTCTATTTCTGCCAGGAAAGGGCTATAATACCGTTTAGGTTGAACAGAAATATACTCCAATTAAGAAAAAAGCCATTTTAAAGGAGAATATTATTGTTGGAAGGTGCGAGAATCTCTGATTCTATGTAGACAATTATTCTTGAAACAAGAAAATAGCGGCAATTAACAGCTAAATTCAATTGAATAGCGTGTGAAAAAAAAAGAAAATTTCGCCTTGAAACAACAATTTATATTCTTACACAATCCAAATATTCTTACCTCACGGAACAGCCAAATATTGTTGTTTCAAGGAAATATATTCTTGATACTTATAAAAATATTCTTGTAAGTGATTTTAAGGATTTTGCTGTGTAGTTTTTGTTGATGCTATTTCGGTGTCTACAACTTCAAACTTGAAGACGATATCTTGAAAACCGCCAAGCCTGTTTCAACTTCAGCTAGTAGTGGCCGCCGATCAATTTTTCCCCTTTGAAAGAAAGATAATAAATGAATATTATTTTGAGTATGACTATCTCGTAATAAACCACACTCGTAATAACATACATGTTTATTCCAGAACTAGTTTTTGAAGTGCAAACAATCCTCAAATTTTCAGTTGTCACGTCATAAACATTTCTATTTTTATAAATTATCTGGATCTCAGCAGACACAAAAGGTTTGAAAATCGACAAGGAAGTTATCGCGGTCTGACCCTCCAAACCTCATTTAAATGCTCAGTGCTGCCGCTGATAATTTTCTGACAAAAGTCTGGATCCTGTAATCCTAGATTCCAGAAGGCTAGAGCAAATTTAGAAGAAAATTGATATTTTTATTATCTCTTGGTCAAACATCAACAAAAGAATCCAGAAGAAAATTTTTACATGCTTCTAAGATTCCAGAAAGCTTAACCTTCTGTCAGATCCTCAGCCACTAATCCACCACCAGAATTAAACAGTTAACAGTTTTCCTTTTCAGTCTATTTTCAGTGTAATTATCTTAAGCTTCAGTCTATTTTCAAAATTTGTATTTTCATGCATGTCTGTATTAATATAGATGCAAGTTAAATCATTTGATGAGTTACAACAAACAATGGATGCAACAAGAGCCCATTTACAAAATCAATTAAAAATGAAAGAAGCTGATAGTAATAGAACTGGCGTCAGAATGAAGGTAATTTAAAATTTAAAATAAACAATTTTAATTAATATAATTAATAATTAGTTATTTTCAGGAGCACGTTTTAAGATTATTTTTTTGTAACAAGGTTAAGATTTTAAGACAATAAAAGTCCTCTGAGTTTCATATGCACATGTTTTTCAAAATTGGGATTGTGCGGCTTAAAAATTTAGCCTTACAGCAATACATAGACATCTTTTTTGTAGCTCAATTTCACAAAATTTGAACCCCAAATAGGAATACTGTTGAAAATTGTTGTGGAATATCTGTGCTTTAAGTAGAACATCTTTTGCGTAATTGCACAATGGTCTAAGTATGCTGCCCTGTGGTAATCACAGATGGGTGTACATGTAACATTGTCAATTGTAACAGCCTGTTACGTTTGAGAAAGATAATTTGGAAACCATTTCAGTTCAGCAAATTGCCCAGAAGTTAATTTACTGTTTATGAACAGTTCATGAAAGTTCATGAATAGTTCATGAAGTTCATGAAGTGTTCATGAACTCATGGATTTTTCTCTCGGGGGATGTTCTCTAACATTTGAAAATTATATCACACTCATAATAAAACCAATAACAAACCATAACACCAGCAGTAGTTATTATTTGTAAAATACGACCCCTGCGAAAAACAGTTCAGGAGTTCAATTGAACAGTTCATGAATGTTAAATAGCTCCAAATTTTCATGAACTGTTCATGAACACCTGAACTGGGTTTTGCAGGGGTTAGTTCTATTTAATTACTGTTACTGAATCGCACTATAGCTATTCAAAAGCCATCTAACTGCTAGTTCTGGTAACTCAAATGACAAGCAATCCTTTTCAGACTTTTAAACTCTATACTCCATAACTGTTTGATAACAATTGACTCTAATCAGTATGCATTTGTTGTTCCTACTCCTGATTTGCTGTGGTTGCTGTTGACATGAAGATATAAAAATTGAGGCCATTTAACATTCATGAACTGTTTTTTGCAGGTGTAATGTTAGATGTTGGATGTGGTGTCAGGTCTGCCTTTCGTTAATGGGCGCTTACACACCTTGCTATTGTTGCCACTCACCAACCAAGCACCTAGGGCAATTTACTATGTGTGCTAGTTTTGCTACTATGACGAGGGATTTAACTGTGAAATAACAACGATTGCATCCAACACTCCAGCTCCTGTTCCTATCTGGAAAAAATTCACTCCACTCCCGCTGTTGTATACCGTTACTTGCACGTTTGTGCACTCTGTGGTGAACGGTTGGTGAGATAGCTTAGCTCAATATATTTTTAAATTCGAATGCACAACACTTAATTTTTGTCCTATTTCAGTAAAATAACCATTTTGGCATGATTACAAATTTTCAATTTTTATTCATTGTTTTTCAAAATCTTCTTACAATATATCTGGCTTTGCTATTCTATTATTATAGGCACTTGAACGGGATCTAGATAGACAAGCTCTAGAACTGGAACACACACAAGGTCTCTTAGAAGCAACACGGGTAAGATACAGAACTCATTTAATAATAAGATATGTGGTTGTCATATATCTTCGGTGGCAAATAACCAGGCCCCTGGGTTGTAATGGTCTCTTTTTCCGAAGGATAACTGCCCCTGTGAAAAAATCCATAAGTTCATGAACAGTTCATGAACATTGAGGCAATTTCATATTCGTGAACTTATGAACTTTTTTTACACTTTTTTATTGTGGCTGTATCTCAGACATGAGAATTCTTCGTCTTCTAGCAGATTTCAGACCATTTTTACCTTTGAAGTCCATTACAAATAATCAAGATATCTTGTATTTCAAAACTTTCAATTTCTTGTTTTTGGTATCTGGACATAGAATGATCAGCATACTTCAGAGGAATTTGCAGTGTAAAGAGCTTCAATGTGCTGCTCGGCCTTGATAATCAGGGCCTATTTGCCATAATATATGCAGACCTTGATCTGCACTGTCGCTTCTGCAATTTAGTAAAGCCCGTGCAAAATAAATCAACGGAGTTCATGAAATTTTTATAACTTTCCAAACATTTATGAACTGAACAATCTCATATGCAACGCATATAAATATTAAACTACTTGTGTTGTCTTTCATTACAAAATGCATAGATTTGAAGCTTCTTATCAGCATATATAATCATTGCTAAAGAGCCTAAAGCCACTCCCCCTAAAATGGAAGAATAGTGCAGGCCCATTCTTTAGTGTTAAGTATTATGCAATGCCAATTAGCTTTTAAGGAGGATTAGCTCAGAGGGCAGAGCAACCGGACATCAGATTTGGTCATATCTGATCCATTGTGGTTCAATCCCCCGATGGTCAACTCGCCTTGACTTTATCTAAAACATCAAATGAGTACATGAGGATGGCGGATGGAATGGTCGAGAGGAAATTGCATTGTGAGCAGCTGCGGCGCATCTTTGCGCATTGACAATCGATACTTATCTGCTATGAAATTTGTTCAAATTGATCTGCAGTTTTGCATCTGAGATCACTAAAGAGCGTTTACCACCATTGCTCTCAGTGAAAAGAGCAATTCCTCTAGAAATAGAGGAGTGGTACGGGTACTTTCGGTAGGGCGACACCATCTACATTACTTTAATTAGCTTTCACCTTTTGTGGCTGTTTTGATTTTGATTCATTGTAATTGTTTTATTATCAGGCAAAAGCAACACAAGAGAAAGAAGCTCTGAAGAAGGCAACCAAGTAGGCATTCCTTGAATTGATTACTTTTCTCCCAAATACCCAATTATTTGGATTCTTTATTAGAATAAATTGTTATCATCTCACATGTTGGGATTACAGATAAAGGGGCAAAAATAACCAATGGGCTCGCTCTACACACTTGGAGTAACATACAATTTGAAGCCATGCCAAAGCCGTAGTCACATCGATCGTTGAAATACGCTAAGTACACTTAATCATTAATTGCTCGTTTTTCGAAAGTTAACACAAACTATTTTACAATAAAAATTATGAATACCATGGGTCTGCAAAATATGTTTGTTTGCAACATAGGTTTACATGAACTGAAAATCTGTGACGTCACAAATAGCCACCATAAGGAAGGCAGTGATCTGCACTTGGGATGGCTGACGATTGTGACTGAACAGTGAGCATGCAATTAGAGCTTTGCTTTCCTGTGAATATAATTAATACGTCGCCCCTCACCTTTCATTGTGTAACTTGAAAGATACACCTATTAGTAAGCATTACTACTGATTGGTGCTTGCTTAAAATAGAAAATATATGCAGTAACAGTCATTTGATCCGATCAGAACATTCTAGAGTACTAATACAGTATACAAAACTAGAGAACCTTCCACAATTTTTTAGAAATTTATAAATCAAAAATCGAAGAAATGCATGTTGAATATCAAACAGAGAACAGTATTAGAAAAAGATATCAAAAAAAAATCTGATCAAAGAATTGTTAGTAATAGAATAATTAATTGTGGAATATTAGATCAAATGACTTTTGGAGTGCTAAAATATCAAAGCCACACGTCTTGATGGCTTTACGTCTCGTGGTCAGGGCATTGGACCTCAGCATACAGGATGTTGAGCTCAATCCTTGGCAGACGCAATAAGTGGTTGGTGTTGGGAAAGGCATCGAGCCATAAACTCACATACACTCTAAAAGTACTAACAACCTCTGCGAAAACAGTTCAGGAGTTTATGAACAGTTCATGAACGTTAAATGGCCCAAAATTTTCATGAACTGTTCATGAACTGCCTGTGAGTGTTCACGAACTGTTCATGAACAGTTCATGAACAGTTCACGAAAATTGGAGCCATTTAACGTTCATGAACTGTTCATGAACTGTTCATGAACTCCTGAACTGTTTTTCGCAGGGGAACCTAGTCTACCACCCTGATGAAAACTGGTTGCTAGGTTATCTTGTTTGTGATGAAATGATCAATCCAAAAAAGCAGCACACTTTTAAAATAAGGGATTAGCACAACAAAAGTTGTGCTGTAAAGTGCATCATCCCTCCTGCGAAAAAATTTCAGGAGTTCATGAACAGTTCAGGAAAATCGGGGCCATTTAACGTTCATGAACTCCTGAACTGTTTTTCCAGGAGCCTTGCTAATCATTCTATAGGAATCATCAAGATTTAAACAATGTCAATTATTATTAGAAATTATTCAGAATATTGGCTCAGAGGGATGCAAGAAATTATAAAAAAAATTATATAGATGAGAAATGATTGATTACTCTTATCAAAATATCAGTGTTTTATCCCATTTACTTCACATCACATATTAATTTCGAGGAGACGTGTGTAACCCAGCTTTCATTATACGTTCAAATTTTAAAGTAAAATATTCAAGCTAAACTAATGCAAACAACTAATTTAATGTATTAAGAATATAAACATAGAATAAACCACAAAGGCTACAGCATAACAACCACTTGTCTGTAGCGGTTGTAGTGAAATGGATTGTCCTGTGTCTCTTGTCTTATACATAATGTTTTTCCTTTGCTAACTGTAAAGCTTAAACCTCTTCACTTCTGCCCTTCATGGCAACAACACCTATATTAGCAAGTCTGGTCCACCTTCATAGAGGCTCTGTTTGTCAACGATCATATTAACCCTTCAATCATCCTCTCCCTGTTGGTGGCCAGCTACTGTTATTATCATCAAATATATATCTCAGAATATTTTATGTACATATGTGGTAATTCATAGTCATAGACTCATTCCATCTGCTACATGTTACTCTTGTAATGTCTAAAATAGTATTTTCTATTGAATCAACTCTGAAAATAAAGGCCACCAGGCCACCTGCATTTAGTGGTCATTTTATCTACCTCTCATAGCAGCCAGCATGTTCATAGTATCATCTGTTTTATTAAATTGTTATTTCAGGATACAAAAGGAAAGAGCAAAAAAGAGTACTGGGACAGCGGAAGTGCTAACCAAACAGATGGAACAGAAGGTGTGCTATACTCCTGTGTAAAAATCCAGGAGTTCATAAATTGTTCATCAGACATTAGAATTTTCAGACTTTTAGCGGACTATTTCCACACTTGTGAACTCTAGATTTTGCCTTTTTTCCCATTGAAAACCATTACAAATTAATTAGATATCCTTGATTTCAGACTATTTTTGAAATTTGAATTCTCGTGTCTCAGGTTCATGAACACTTTTTGTAAACTGTTCATGAACTTTTAGGTAATTTCACTTTCATGAACTCATGAATTTTTTTTCACAGGGTCATTCCACACAGCATCTGCATTTCCCACCGCCCTCTTGGAATTTGTTAAAAGTTATGTGAAAATACGGCTTGATGAGCTTATTCCAGAAATGTAATTTTGCCAACCAATTAATTTCGATTCTATAGCACCTTGTAGTTTCCAATCTGGTGCGATATATTGCAGCCTCTTCTTTTTCAAAAGGTTATATCTTTGCAATAAAATAAAGACTATTTATTTATTCTGTCTCAACAACAACAACATATAATGCAACATTGACTGTATTCTAAAAAATAACAGCAAAACCTTCCTTAAGGGTCACTTTATACACCAGACACCTGTCCATAGTGGTCACCTTTGTCTGGTTCATAATCTTGAATATTTTCAACTGCTGTTTTCCAGGATGAAGAATTAGAATCAATGAAACAAAACTTTGTTCCTGTCAAAGAAAAATGTGATCGTCTTTTGAAAGAGAAATCATTGTTATCATTGGAGTTAATTAAAGCGAAGAGGAAATTGGAAGATTTAACTAATGCCGTTAAGATTGTAGATGCAAGTATAGAGGGTGATAATAGTATTGAAGAACGAATTAGTAGCAAACTGCGTGAGCTTCAACAGCTTCAAAATGAAAACGAAAATCTCAAGGCAAGTACACTCTACGTCAATTTGCGTAAGTTACATGTACGGTGATTTGCAGATTAAAAATTCTTAATTATGATTTTGACAACCATTCCAATTTGGATATAGACTATCAATGTTCTATAGGTGATGTGCTGAATTGACGACATCAACTATATATCCTTATGAGCTGGCGGAAAAAAGCATTCTCTTAACAAGAGTTTTAATGCAAAATACTGTGCAGGTGTGAACTTATAACTCAGTCTTTCTATCCCGTTATAACGGTTGAAAAATAATATTTAGAAAAATCGGGGTTGCTTGATAATGCAGCGACATGATGGTCATCAGGTCTCAATGGATTGCAATTTTTGTCAAACCTTTATAACCCTCAAAATTTTCCTTCGTATTGAAATCCAGCAAGAAATTATCCTTATACTTAGTTGAGCTTCAGGTTTACCCCTGTGAAAACAGTTCAGGAGTTCATAAACGTTAAATGGCTCCAATTTTCCTGAACTGTTCATGAGCTATTCATGAACCCTCACAGACAGTTCATGAACAGTTCATGAAAATTTGGGTCCATTTAACTTTCATGAACTGTTCATGAGCTCCTGAGATGTTTTCCCAGGGGGGTACTGGAGACTCATTAATTTTTCACCCCAAAACTAAATTCAGAATTGATTTTGTATATTTAGGTTGAGATGGCAAATATTGAAACAAAATATTCTTCAACACAATTGAATGTGGCGTCAAAGGTATAATTTACAACCATGCAAACAATATGGATAGCTTCATTAAAGCTTATTCTAACTGTATCTCATTTTATGTACAGTTGGACTCGGTTAATATCCCCCCTTCCGTGCAAGCAAAAAGAGGGACATTATCCGAGGTGGGATATTATCCGATGTGAGAAAAAACAAAGGAAATTCGTCAAAAGAAAGGAATCCTGTTCATTGTTAGCACATGCTATTCAATCAAAATAAGTAAAATAGTAGATACTAGGGATAACCATATAATGATTTCAAGAGAAGTCCAATTGACACAGATGTATTAAAAGTTTTATACAGTTTCTTCTTCTTGATCACGAAATTCTTCCTGTGTGATTCTCCAGTGCGGCCTTGTTGTAGTGGCTAGGGTGTTGGACCACGGCCCGCAGGGTCTCAGGTTCAATCCCTGTCCGGAGCACTATAGGTTGGCGTCAGGAAGGGCATCCGGCTATTAAACACACACAAGCTACCCCGGTGAAAAAAAGCTGTAAGCTTACCCGGTTCGTGGAAAAATGATAAATCCAAAAAAAAAAATAATAATCCGAAGCGTGCAATGAAATATAATACGCATGCGTTGATAACACTCGTACACGTGACCTGCATCACAACCACGTGAACTCAGTTCGTTTTCGTTTGATAGAAGCCATTTTAAAAGTTTGTCATTGACATTAAAAGAGGGGATATTAATCGAGTTTAACTGTAGTGTAGAATCAATAGAACGCTATACAACCCTCAATCTTGTTCCATTATGCATAATTACAAACACATTATTCAAGTGAGTTGACCCTGTATATAAAGGTCACCTGTCTATAGTGGTCATTTATTCCAGATCGTATAGTTGGCTGTAATATTTAAGCTTTGTCATAATTTTCTAGAATAGTCAAATTGAGCTAGAGGTGAATCAGTTAAAGAATAGTGTATCACAATATGAAAGCCTAATGGGTGATTACAAGACAAGAGCAGAACAATATGCAAAAGAATGTGAAGATCTAAGAACGAGGTTAAAACAACAGGATAAAGAACACAGACATCAACTGAATGATCAACGCAAAGCTATCGAAAAGGTAACCGACAAATTTGTATTATTATTATTATTATTATTATTATTATTATTATTATTATTATTATTATTATTATTATTATTATTATTATTATTATTATTATTATTATTATTATTATTATTATTATTATTATTATTATTATTATTATTATTATTATTATTATCATTATTATTATTATTATTATTATTATTTTTATTTATTTTTAGAAATCTTCTATTGATAAAGCTAAACTTGCTGATCTAGAAAATTACATTGAACAATTAAAGGTAATAAAATACTGTGCTATGAATGTTTTCACTAGCTGATCCCGAATCTTCATTGTAAGCAATGAATCTTTATTTATCAATGCCTCTGTCTAGCCCTTGAAGGTTTTCTGTGTAATTTGTAGAATGATAATCAAACATGAAACATGCTAGACTACGCTACTTCAAGTTTCACGCTAGAAGTTGATCATTAGGTGATTTCCTCTGCGAAAAAAATCCATGAGTTCATGAACAATTCATGAACTTCATGAACAGTTCATGAACATTTTTTTGTTGGTTCATGAACACTTCATGAACAGTTCATGAACAGTCACAAAGAGTTCATGGACACTTTATGAACAGTTCATGACCTTCTGGGCAATTTCACGTTCATTAACTCATGAACTTTTTTTCGCAGGGGTTATTTCAACTACCAAGAACTGATGTAGAATAACTCTACTATCTATCAATATTCAGACATGAGAATTTTCCAATTTTCAACGGGTTTCAGACTATTTTCACTGTTTTGAACTCTTCTTTTGAATTTTTCCCATTGAAATCCATTACAAATGATCTAGATATCCTAGATTTCAGACTGTTTTTACATTTTAACTCTCATGTCTGATTATTATATTTATATCATACTCTTTCATTGAAGTTTTTAAGGGCACACCGAAGCTTATGTTTGGAGAACCTACCTAGAACAATTATATTGTAGGACTGCCACCCCTGTGATAAAAATCCATGAGTCGTTGAACAATTCATGAACTCAATGAACATTTTTTGTTGGTTCAATAACAGTTCATGAACAGTCACAAAGAGTTCATGAACACTTTATGAACCGGTTCATGAATGTGAAATTGCCTGAAAGTTCATGATCAGTGCCTGAACTCATGAACTTTTATTGCTGGGGTAGTTGTTGGAGAATTAATATTATCAACCCTTTTACTTACAATCAATACAATCAACATTTTCTTTTTGTTAAACAGAAATCAGAAGATGAATGTCAAAGATTGAATGACCAACTCAATAATAGTAATAATTTACATCAGAATGAAACAAGATTGTTAACGGAAGTAACACAAAAGGTAATTTCAGCATTGTCAACTTTTAAACTGTTGCCATAAAAAGCAAATATTAATAACACAAACAATTTAGAGCTCACATTTTAGGATGTTACGCAAACTTTATAAACTAGGGAGGCTAAGGCTGCGTTTACACGACAAATGGATTTACGAAATCCGGGTGAATTTTAGTCTGGATCGCCCTCGCGTCTAGACGTAAACAGGAAACCCGAGAGGAAATTAGTCCGCTTAGCGACTCTATCAGGACTTTTAAAAGTAAGGATAGGAGACCCAGGATTCTCAAGCCAGACTTTGCAAAACCCGGGTCTTTCTGTCGTCTAAACAGAGATTTATGGAAAACCCGGGATTACAAAAGTCCACTTTCGCTTCTCGGCGATACGGCCTGCAAATATTGGCAACCACTTGACTCTGTTTAGGATAAAATACTATAATTTAGTAAAACTACTCAATGAATCTGTTTATACAAGATAAAATCTTGAATAACATGTATTTAAAATGTATCATTCACAAAAGCGGAATCAATTCACGTGGAATTTAATTAGATATGAGTAACAAAAGTCATTTTGAATGATTTAAATAAAAAAAACATATCGATCTGGAGCTACAGCGTTGAAGAAACATAAAAATCCAATTTCAGCGAAAATCCAATAAGAAATACTTGCGTTACAGTGTTTTATTTAGACAAAATAGATAAATCTAGCCTTGTGTAAACTGATTAGCCTAGCTATCTGAACTTTTCGAAAGTGGACTTTTGAAAGCCTTTTGAAAACCCGGGTTTTTTCTCTCGTGTAAACTTAGCCTTAGATTTAATAACGAAACACCATTCGGCACGAAACATGAACCACGGAGAGTACATGTTTTGATTTAATTGTTTTGGTTTGTTTTGGTTTTACTTTCGCTTTTTTCAATAAAATTATATTGTCCCTATAAAATTTATACATAGAATCAAAATGAATCCTGAACAAATTGTCAGAATTTTTTGTTTTTCACCTGGAAAACAGAAACTGAGGTTTTATTATATTGAATCTAAATGTCTTGTTTTAACAGAACAAGTACCGATAGAACCCGATCTTCCTATCGACTAAACATGAAGTTGAACCGGTACAGGTTCTGAATCTAAACCTCCCTACTAAACAACAAGCTAGTTGGGAACGGCGTTTGCATCTAGATGTTCTCAACTCTCATTGATACCACACAAAATCTTTTATGTTAGACTGCTCTGTTATACTTTTACAGCTTGATATACAGACATCACAGCTAGAAAATCTAAGGGAGAACCTTTCTTCAAAGCAAGACGAATGCCGCAGCTTACAGATCAAAATTGAAGGACTAGAGAGGTATTTAAAGAAATAAAATGTAATCCATGCATTTGTTATTGAGTAAGTAATCAGATGATTGTTGGCCTCCCTGTGTTGATAAACAATAATAATAATAATAATAATAATAATAATAATAATAATAATAATAATAATAATAATAATAATAATAATAATAATAATAATAATAATAATAATAATAATAATAATAATAATAATAATAATAATAATAATAATAATAATAATAATAATAATAATAATAATAATAATAATAATAATAATAATAATAATAATAATAATAATAATAATAATAATAATAATAATAATAATAATTAATATAGGCCTAATAAGATTGCAAGATTGGAAATAATTCCCATTACTGTAATAACATACAATTTACGATTTTGTTCTCAGAAAGCTTTCCGAACTGGAAGGACAAAATCATGAACTTCTAGTTGTTAATTCAAAACGAGAAGAATCCATCACACTCCTTCAGGTAAGGTGATTACTGTAAGGTATAAAAGTATGGGATGCTTTTAGCATTTTCAAGATTCACTTTTAGGACGTTGAATGATTGTGACTGACAGGACGGGGAATAATGTTAATTGAAAAAGGGTTAATTTAAGTTGAAGCACTTGGCTTAAAGGGGCAACATTGACCGGCAGTTGCTTCCAGCTTAATTTTGAATAATTAATTGACAATGATCAATGTCAGTTATCAATGGCAGTGTCCAACATATAGGTTCAGCGTTCAGAATCCCAGAGACATTTCAATATTTTCTTCTGAATTTTTTTGTTGATATTTGACCAATAAATCATTAAAAATCTCAATTCTGAATTTGCTCTAACCTTTCAGAATGTAGGATTCCAGGATTCCTACTTTTGTCTGACCCTGGTCATAGGACATCCACGTGACCCTAAGAGTATAGCCCATCGGCCATCTTTTGCCCTTTTAAATCTGCTCTATCATTTGTGTTAATCATGCATCTGCCCATGCTACACAGACCCAATTAATTAACAGAATATAGGGTCTGTGTCGGCATTAGTTCATAATCAACATCGATCCCATCAGGGCCTGTCTTTACTGTTTCATGGATCACATCGCTCTTTGGAAACTCATGCGTATAACAACCATCTCCAACCTTGCAGTTTTTTGAGAAACGGAATTAAATTTATAAATGAAAATAAACTCTGGTATGGCACAGATGTTTTTTTCATATGATGAATTTTTTCACCACATTGATCACTCATCTTGACCTAGGTTTATACCGAAGTCAGTCCCTTGTTCGCTCACTGAGCAGTACTGATGAAGGCTAATGGCCGGAAACATGTACTTGTCTGCTGCTAAATGAAAATAATAAATCTTTCAAGCGAAATCGAACTAGAACATCTGAGTTACCTAGTTTCAACCATAGCTACTGCGCTATGGTTGGTGACAGCCTAGGTTACACACATTAGTAGATAAACAGGACCGGGTTGTATCACGTGGTATCAGACCCTAACCCTAACCAAACTAAGGGTCGAGTAAAACATGTGTCAATGTTGGCTAATGATCACAGAGAATACATTGAAATAGGAAATAATGGAAACAAGATAATGCTACTTACTGTCAAGAGATCTCTAAGGCAGGAAATCATGAGATAGGACCAATCAAGAGCGACTTAATGTACGTGACTGATACATTTTAATATATGCTAAGGATTAATCATTCTAAAATTGTTGATTGGCTAACTATAAAGTACATTCACATCATTCTATACTTATATATTTATGTTCATTTTAAATTCTTATCATTAGCAACGCCTCGATGACCACAGGAATGAAGCAGCAAGATTAAGTAATCAATTGGAAATAACATTAACGGATGCTAGGAGACAAGTCGACCTTCAAAAGGAACAAAATATTTCAAAGGTAATCTACAATTGCATCATCATTATTATTACTACTTGTGGGTGGTGGATAAGTAGGTTACTGGCAATTTGAATTTAACCAGACTGTACAGTAGTTGATTTAGTGATAATTGTTTAGACATCAATATTATTATGAACATCTATTCGTTATTAAAGGGTTACCACACACCGTCAATACTACACGGGGAATGTTGCAAGACACGAGTGCTTTCAACACTTCCCGAGTGTCTTTCAACTTTTCTGAGTGTAGTAAATATGAATACAAACACGGCAAAGTGTGTGGTAGCCCTTTTCTAAAAGAAAACAACAATTACCGGTGTTAGAATCAAGTTTGTTTATATTGCCGAAGGTCGTTGGAATTTTGAATTAATGATTTTTAAATTCAATGTTTTCACTTACCGTACTAAAATGTCCCCTTGGATCAAATTTAAACTTCAATATTTTAGTATTTCTTAAATAGAGATAGTTTTGTTGATATTATTTCTTTAAAAATACATTGCAGTTTCCTATTCTTCTTCAGCTTTGAGCATCTGACAAAATTGTATCCACAAATTTCGTTCGGGACTTTTCAAAAAATGTTCTCCTTGTATTTCCAAATACACCGACCAACCAATCATTTAATACAATTTCCTCAACTGTGCATGGATTTTTGTGTGCTCATTGAACCATTCAAAAGGTGCATGAACTGCTCATGACGTTTTACATCATGCTAATACCTTTGATTTGTGTAATATTTCAGGAAAGAGCAGCACAAGCACGAATAGCAGATCTTGAGGCACAGATCACTCGTTCGGCTGGCTCCTTACAGCAAAGTAAAAGAGCTCAGGAAGAGGTGAACATGAGAAATTTTGTTATTGATAACTCTCATTTAAAGAGAGTACCCCTCGCAAACTAATTTGTTGAATTCATGAACTTTACAAACTTTCATGAACTGTTCATGAATACCTTATAAACAGTTCATGGATGTTAAATGGCCCAGTTTTGATGAAAGTTTTCATCAACAGTTCATTGAAATTGGATCATTTAACATTCATGAACTGTTTTAACGTTCAGCGATTCAGGCGCATACAAATAGAGGATAATTCATTGGCTCTGGGAGATAAAAACTTATGTTTATGTTATGTTCAAACTGATGTGCTAAGGTGCCAACCAAGCTTGAACCCTTTAAAGTTTACATTCAAACTGATCTAATAAAGATAGACACAGGGTCCGACAAAAGTAAGAACCCTGGAATCCTATATTCCGGAAGGTCAGGGCAAATTCATAAGAAAATTGATTATTTATTGGTCAAATTTCAACATTGAAAAATCAGAAGAAAATGTTGAAATGCTTTTAGGAATCCAGAAGGCTGAACGCTTTATCGGGCCCCTCGTAGACGGACCTTGGAGTTTCAGAACATTGGCCCTTTAGGTACACACTCATCCTATTGTTTCATCTTTACAATGGCCGCTAGGGTACATACTTGCTTCATCTTTGCGTAAACATTGAGAAATTTAACTGTGTTGTAATTATTACAGGCTGAAAGACGATTTCAATCAAAAATAAAAGATATGAAAGATCGTCTTGAACAAGCAAACACTGCAACTAGAGGAATGCAGAATTATGTTTCATTTTTAAAGTCATCATATTCTAGTGTTTTTAATAACACTCTCAACCCAATTTAAAGCATATCACTCTGTTGATTCTGTTTAAATACATAATAATAAGTTTTATAATTTTATGTGAAACATGTACAGTCATTTATTTTAAATATTTACAACTATTTTCTGTTGTAATCCCTGGGTATATTATAACTGAAAATTATATTTTTATCTACAAACTTAACAAACATCGCTGACATGTGTCATCATTAATCCTTCATATTCTCCTTTTTATGTTTTTTGACTTAGTTGTTTGTAAGATTTGATTTATGATCAGCCTACTTTGGTATATTTACTACAGTGAAACCTGTATATAACGGCCAGCTAAGAGAGGTAGATAAATTGACCACTATAGACAGGTGGCCTTTATATACAGGTTTGATTCAATAGAAAATACTATTTTAGACATTGAAAGAGTGACCACTATAGACAGGTGGCCGCTGTATAGAGGTGACCGTTATAACAGGTTTGATTGTACTCTGTTTCTTTGTTCGTGTGAGTAATATCTATGGATTTTCGGACAATGCTGAAGACAGATTCATAGCTGGATTCACAGAATGATAGCTGGATTGATTTATAGGGGAAATGCTCCATGCAGTTGTTCTCTTCCAATTAGGATTCTATTTGTTGGTGAGCTTAACTTCCATTCAACTTCCAGCAATGATACGGTAGATATATCAAATTGTGAAACAAATAGTACTACCGCAATCAATAAATAAAGCAGAGAAAAACTTTGATGTATAATTTTTCATCTAAATAATGCTTGCAAATTATACATTGTGCTGATCTACATAATAAGCTACATTGTGTTTAATTGTTAAGTTATAAAGCTTGTCTGTATAATAGCGTATTTTGATGTACTTATTATTGTCTATTAATTATCCTTCTTCTCACTTTGTAAGCTTGTGTAACATTTCATAACTTCTTTTTCAAACTTTTCAAAAACTAATTTGCCATCTTCGTCAAACCATTCAGCTATTGACCTAAATAATAATCAAATAATCGTCATCATCTTCATTTATTGATGACCTGATAACTTTTCACATGACTGATTATAAAACTAACATATATGAATTGATGTACAGTAACAAGTTTAAAACAATTAGTGATGTTGATATTTTTGAATCTGATTGAAATTTCAAAGCTAGCAGTTAGTACAATAATAGATATTGTATCTATCTATCAAACTAGAAGTCTGTGAATCCGATTAGATTTTTGTCGGATTCGGATTGGATTAAATGTTTGTAATCAGTTTCGGATTTCTTTGAAAGTATTAATAATATTTTTGACAATTACTCTTTTAGTTAAAAAATATTTTTTGCCTAAATTTACTACCATTTCATCATTTGCTATGCATACATAATTGAGAAGTTCCAGATTCAAAAGTTTTTGTATTTATTGCTGGCAATTTTTTGCCATGTTCAATAATTAATCCAATTTGATCGAATCAGCAAATCTGAATCAGACATTTTATGATTTTTCTGGATAATTCTCATTCAGATCGCGGAATGTTTCGAACATTAGAATCAAAGGAGCAAAAATGACCGGCAGGCGCTACGCACTTAGAATCACACATGTTTATTATTTATAACACAATGTTCATTGTTGACATGAATTTATAACAAGTTAGGCCTGCGTATAACAATAGTTTCAAAGCGAGACGGTTGAATTACGCTAAGCATAAATTCAACTTGAGCTCGCAGCGGTCGCTGGTCAATTTTGCCCCTTTAATAGTACGTAATCCGATCCTATGCAGATGTCCTCTTTGTACCAAACATATCAATTTAACAACAAAAAAGAAGCTTACTTTGCAAATGTGCTATCTCGTGTGGATGAATTTCCGCTATCTTCGACTGACATTGAAACTTGATACATATGATCAAAGCGTTTCAATG
Source organism: Haliclystus octoradiatus (assembly GCA_916610825.1). Taxonomy (NCBI): domain Eukaryota; kingdom Metazoa; phylum Cnidaria; class Staurozoa; order Stauromedusae; family Haliclystidae; genus Haliclystus; species Haliclystus octoradiatus. The sequence continues at coordinate 21,220,573 of OU744450.1, read as the reverse complement.
ATGTAGCAATCTGCCAAATCGATGGACGACCCTAATACAAAATAACGATACAATCTTTCTGAATAACATAATTACGTATGATATAATTATTTAACATCAAATACACATGGGTTGGCAGTGGCTGGGATTAACTACAGTGTTAATATCATTAACTTTTATGAAACAGGTTAATTTAATACGTATCACAATTTTTGGTTCCACCATGACAGTGATACTAACAATGCTACACTATACAAGATATTTATGCCTGGAATTATGTCAGCTAATATTATTCTATTTCGATCGATAATACATATACAGGGTAATCTGCTAAAACTTATTACATTTGGAAGGACAAACACCAAACGCTTTCAAAACTTGAGCAGAAGTAAAAACAAAATGAGCATAGGATCCTGGTGTGATTTTCCATCAAAGGGGGATTACTTAAACAATTTCTGGTAAGATCGGTCTTACCATAGAACACCCTAAGTTACAATCTGGGATATGACAATGGACCGCCGTGTGCTAACAGAAACTAGCAAACAATTTAATTAACTAGAGGCTACCTTTAACCTTTCTAGCAGCTGGACAAATTACCAAAAACAAGAACAATTTCATCAGATATACTGCTACTTCGGCTCAATTTATTTCAAAAGCAAAATAAAAAGGTTTACAACAACGTTTTACAGCATATTTTTTTGCCAATTTCGTTTTTGTCCAGTACAATCCACTATTTAATTATAATAGGAACTCATCACTGGGAAGGTTTTGAAATGCAAATGCTTGATTTACAATTAGTAATATGGGCATGTCTGAGTATTTCTTAAAAAATTGACTATCTATAACCTGCTTTGTATATACTGCCTGCAAACAGTTATTCTTTTTTTCTGTTTAGAGTTAAATATGTGTGTTCAATGTAGGCCTAATACAATCTTTGTTACTGTAGTACTTGGAAAATGTATTGCTTTGTACTGGCGAAAATGAGCAAGATGAATAGACATGATTATTCCATTTCCGTTATTGCTTTAACATATCGCAATAATAAGTACAGTCAAATCTGTTATAATGGTCACCTCTATACAGTGGCCACCTGTCTATAGTGGTCACTCTTTCAATGTCTAAAATAGTATTTTCTATTGAATCAAACCTGTATATAAAGGCCACTTGTCTATAGTGGTCAATTTATTTACCTCTCGTAGCTGGCCGTTATATACAGGTTTCACTGTATTATATTATGTTTCACTATCACGTGTGTATATTGTATTTTATGAATCATTTAATGTGATACTGATCAGCTAAGAGAGGTAGATAAATTGACCACTATAGACAGGTGGCCTTTATATACAGGTTTGATTCAATAGAAAATACTATTTTAGACATTGCAAGAGTGACTACTATAGATAGGCGGTCGCTGTATAGAGGTGACCGTTATATACTGGCTTACAGGCTTCACTGTATTCCAGATGTAGTATAACAAAGATTATCATAATAATAGATAGTTTAGTAGGTTACTCACCAGACCAGCTTTATCTTTTTCTGACGCAACAAGAATATAATTTTTCTCCACAAAAGTAGTAAATAACGTTAAAATAGACATCAAAGTAAAATATCTGTTGAATTGCAAGTTAAGAAAAATACATCACATTACCAGCTCATCATAGCATATCATAATTATGATGACTATCACTACAGTGCAAAATAATATTGCTTTGTTATGAAATGTTCATGAAACAGTTGATGAACGAAAATCTTATAAAAACTTTCATGAAAACTATCATTGAAAATGGTCTGCTTTTCAGAGACTTTGTTATGAAATGTTCATGAACAGCCTATTCTGGGTAAGTAGCGTCTACCTGTAGGTTAACTAGTAGTTAAGTTAGAGAAAAACTCAATTTGACAATAGTTTATTCTAAAAAGATTTTTGTTTGATGGTTCAAAGCTCTCAGAAATTCTCGATAAAATTGTACAAGTCAGATAATTATGATCCACATCAGAGTAGGATTGTGATAGTTAAATAAATTTGAAATAAAGTTTGTTTCCATGATCATTATATCAATCAAAATACCATAACTTTCTTATAAAAAAATGTAGGCGCGAACCCGTGAAACATTAGTAGTTATTCCTACAATTCACAACAACGAGTGAAAACAACGGGAGACACGGAAGTAGCTATCATGGTCATTGAATTTACTGTGTTGGTGTCTGTGGGCATTGCGCCAAGGACTTCTTCACACAGATCTTTCACAGTTTGTCCAGACCGTAATATCCACTATAATTTCACAAATATAATTTCGAAATTTTTACTGAAAATGAAATGATTTTAAATTAGTTGGAATTATTTTTACTAAAAAGATTTTTCTTTTTGCAAAGGCCTAAAGTTCGTGCTTGTTGTGCTTACTCCTAAATCCGGCCCTGAATAAATGGCATCAAAAAAGCCTTTGGCTTGGAAGATGTCTGATAGATAACCCACATAAATTGCTTTTGAAAAATGATTTAATATTATTTGTAACAAATGACAGTGATAAACAATACGAGATTTACAACGTTTTAATAATAATTTAACAATTTAATAATTTAACAACGATTTGATAATACAAAGGATAGTTATTGACAAAAAAATTGAAATGAATTTTAATAAAATAAGAGAATTTATAATCATTGAGAAACTGAAATTTTGTTGGCTAACCAGATGGACTATATCCCGAGGACCTTGCATTTGGTGAAATCCTTGTTAATAAAAGTAATTAAGACGGTATCAGCATTCCGAAGGCACTGGTACCACTTCTCTATTTCTAGGGGAGTGTCTCGTTTTGCTAAGAGCAATGACTGTAAATGCTCCTTATTGATCTCAGTCACAACACTGCAGATCAATTTCACCAGATCTCATGGCAGATAGGGCCGCAGCTACTCGCAATGCAATTCCCTCTGAACCATTCCATCCGCTATCCTTAGATGGTGCTCATTTGATGTTGTAGATAGAGCGAAGAATGAGTTGACCATCGAAGGATTTGAACCACAGTTGATCAGATATGATCAGGTTTGAAGCTCGGTAGCTCTACCATCTGAGATACTCCTCCAAATCCTTCTTAGGCTATCCCTAGTGGGCTTAGATGGTGACATAATTTGTCTCCTTTGTCAGAACATTAAATATTAATAAATCATTAACTAGTATTTTTGAAGAAAAGGATACGACACCACACAAAATATCAAGACATTTCTTGATACAGGGAAAGGAAATAAATAGTCGTATAATAATGCTAACAGTGCTACGCCACATCCAAGAGCACTTAGAGCCAATCGTATGTCAACATATTTGAAATTTTCTTCAAAACCAATCTTCTCTGTGAAGACCTGGAAGAAGAATGGTAAACAAGAACACATAAACAATATTATACAATCAGAAATATATGAAACTAAAATAATAATGAATTGCGTCGATTGGGTCTTTAAAGTATCAAAGTTATAAGAGCTATTAGGATCAGTGCGTAGAGCACAACTCCTCGAGAGGATAAAAAATAATTTATTTTTCTGTACATCCTGTAGTACTGAAGTATAAATTCACATTTATGAGCTTCGAAGCTTACTTTTCTAACAGCATCGTCAAGGGCGTTTTTGACAGCATTGCCATCCCATTTGTCGACCTTGAAAAGGTCCATTTCCTGTGAAAATGACAAAAAAATTTGACTCACCTCAACAACAAACACAATTAAAAGTATCATAAATTGACTAATAATTTATTTCAAATATTAATATAGTATTTACTATTTACAATTGAATTGGGTTTATATCAATCATTTGAATAAAAATTAACAAGAAAATGACAGAAAATCCATAATAAATAGCTGTCTTTTTATGAAAATAGCATATTCTGGGGTTTACGCAATCACAAGCAAGAGTTTCATCCAGGGGTACAGCTGCCATTATTTGCAGACTGGTTTAGGCTTAATCACAAAAACCTACTGCGTCCATGAAGTACGATGTAGGTTTACAAATCTGGGGCCTGTCTTGGAAGATTCTCAACAGAAAAAGACGCTTGAATGGGCCGAATCTATTATTTTGGGCCTAAAGCAGAAATCATAATAAGGCCTAAAAATTCCCCAAAAACATTTTTGATAGAACGGATCTCCAAATCAACATTGAACCTTTCATATTTTTCAAGTTTTCTAGACTTGAATTACTTTGAGATAAAGCTCATTAGTTATAGTTAAACTGCATGGAAAAATATAATAAATATTCTCTTTGTGTTGGTTTTGATTTTAGTTCAGTCGCTTTGTATTCATTCAAACGGCTAATGTGTTTTTGCTGTTCACATTAAATGTGTTGACCTTTTAACACTCACACTTGAACAAACAAAAGAGCTCAACGTAATTCGATCAAGTCAGCTTTGAATTACATGCAAACTATTGTTTTTGAAATCGCTTCTTCGCTTGTCTACAAAATACTTTATTACTATCACAAAAATACTGACAAAATATACAGAAGTGGCCGTTGCCGTATGAGAATAAGATGTATTGTTCAGGATGTTACTCATTTTGGCTGTCATTTGAGGTTGACTCAATTCAATATTTTTCTGGATTATTTGATCTGAAAATTAGGGTCAACTTAAAATAGTCGCGCTTATACAAAGATTACTATAAAGCACCAGAATAAAAATATATTTAGCATGATAAGGGCCGATTTGTTTTAGCTTTAAAGGTACAATAAGTATAACATTGCTTCTTACTTAATCGTTTTATTTACAGCTATGTATTCAAGTATTGTCATTCCAGCTTCGATTTATAGTCTCAAACTCGCAGCAATATTGCAATGCTAAACTCTTAAAAATTTTAGAGTACTGCAGCGTGTTTTAGACCAAAAACGAAGTTGGAATGACATTATAGAGCCGTAAGTAGAATGATAAGTAAGAAGCAATGTTATTCTACCTTCACAGCCAAATATAATGTACTTAAAGGGCTATATACTTCATTATAATGCTTTAGTAATCTTCGTTTTTATGAGGCCATATGCAGCCAAAATTTTGAAAGAAATGCACAAACAAGACGGGTTTCGAACGCAAATTGTCACTTGACAATAAATCCACGAAAACAAAGGTGTCTGCAGATTTGAAGCAAATTTTCACACCTTATTGATACCATTGAGTTCGACCCTGCGTCAAAATGTTAAATAGTCTAAATAACGTCACCGATTTGTAAATAAATAAACTTATATTAAATATTATTAGTTTGCAATTGGTTGTGATGGAATGAAACACTACGAAAGATTTGCAACAATTTCTTTAAATCATTGGTTAATTGAGGAAAAAACGTTACCTTTAATTTGAAATTTAAGGCCTATTTTCAAAAAGACCTATTAGCATTTGCTTATTCTGCTCACACCTAAATCCGGTCCTGACGCTTGATAAAAACTTTATAATGAATAATTTCCGAAGAAATGAAATACAAAAGCCGTAAAACATTTTTTAAACTTTCAGCCACTGATGATGTAAAAAACTCGGAAAACAATAGGTCTATTGTTTAAGAACGGTTAATCGATTCTGAATCAATTCTTGTCCGCGATTAATCGATCAAAAATCTGAATCGACCCACCCCTAAGGCCAGTCTGCATTCCACAGTCTTCCCGTCGGAGATCTCCGGCTGCGCAAGCCGCTCATACTTTAGTGCCAACGCCAAATTGGCGGGGAATTTCCCTCTCAGCGCTTTGGCGGTGGATTTTTGTATTATATTTTGATAAAATACTATGCATGTTCTATTGTTATCATATAATTTTGGCGGGAAAAGGGGTTATAAAATATTGGCAGAAAATATCCGGCAGAGAAAATTTCCCGAATGCAGACTGGCCCAGACTGAAAAGTTTGTTGTGCGCCTGAGATCTCAGGCGCTCAGCAGACTTCCCTACGTAGGATTTCAACTAAAATTGATTGAATCTCAGGCGCGCAAATTGCAATATTTTCAGTCTGGGACTGGCCCTAAGGGAGCTACGGATTTTGTACTTTTTGGCGGCAGAAAAACATTATTCTTTAGTTTCATAGAAAAAATAGGGTTTCAGATTCACTTTTCACGTGCGAGTTTACACTCAATGTAATTAATGTTTTAAGTTGTTATTATAGTTATGTACAACTGATAATTAAGATTCGGATGAGCTGCTACTTTACAAATATAGAATTACAAACTCCACAACAACAACAATAAGCGGATAGGACCAGGCTGCCTACGCATATCTATTCTAACCCTAGCAAGTGCGTTGATTAGGGCTTTAAGGCTAATTAATTATTAGCCTATCTATATAAATAAATTACATTCAATGATTCAGTCATGGCATATTTTCATAAAACAGTAGGATCAAGTCTGATTTGAAAACTTCATAACACAGATAGATTGCTTTGATGTGTCATGAAACACTAGCTTGATCAAAAATTATTACATGACTGTTGAACAACATCAAATCAAATATACAATTATTGATTATTTACCGTTTTATTTTCTGACTTGTTCGCCGCCATGTTGAATCGACGTGTCGTAGACTCGTTCTAAAATGTTCACACTTTAAATTGAGGCATGAAGAATCACGTGATAAGTGGGCTGCTGTAAAGTGACGTCAAAGTATTGCGCTAATTCACGGATAATTATGGATAATGAATGACGTTGGATTGGAGGTGTGTCATAGCTTTTCGATAAACATCTGTTTTCAAATAAAATATATCTATAAGCGTTAAAAATCAAGCCGGTAGTCATTTATTGATAGTTTGCCGTGTAGATGTTCGTGCTAATTTTGTGTCAAATCGAAACAATGTATCCCAATCTAAAATTTCCATGGCAACCATCAAAACCAAAAATGACATGGCACGAAACTCAAAGCCACACGCGAGAGATACAAAAATAACTTCAGTTCTACAAATAAATAATTTGATACTTAAATTTATATATTTATATATATATATAGATGATATCAAAATGATATACATGATGCTAGATTTACCTCGTGTATAAGTGGGGATTTCATTACTACGGAAAATAACTATTTTGAGTAGTTCAAAGTGTGGGAAACATCAGAATTGATGTCATATAGTTACATTAAATCTCTTCAGAGACGTGACAGAAGTCATTTTAGGTCAAAATGATGTTTATTATTCTACTGTACACACACAGAAATAAGTAACAAAACAAGTTTAAAGTTTCAAAATTTCTTTTTTTTAAAAGATAACTTCGCAAAGAGAATAAAGTGAAAAATATCATCCAACATTATTTAGAAATTTTTGACAAAATAATTAGCCAATGCTTATAGCAAAAACTTTACAATCATAAGTCAATAAAATATTAATTTAATAACTATTAACCCATAGGGCTATTTTAAAAACATTTGTACATTAAATCTCTCAATAGCATAAGAGTAAAACTTATATAGAAATTATTAACAATCTTTTCAGCTCGAGCGAAAGAAAAAATTACATGTTCAATACAATAGACGCTGTAAACTAATTTAGTTTTAAAATGATGAGTCCATTCAACAGATTTATATTTATATATATATATATCAGTACGTACAAATTATAACTCTTATTTACAAATTTTCTTTTTTCAAAATATCACACAAAGCCTTTAATATTTTTTATTTATCTAGACTGTTTAATATTTTTAAAAATGTTTAAAATCTTTGAACTGTTGAAATAATCCAGTTTCACATAATTTTCAAATTTATAAGTTTAGTTAGCAATTTCATCAACAGAGATAAATACTGTGCTATGCCAAGTAAATAATTTCATCCGCCATCCATTAATTTCTATTTTCAACCATCTTTGTGTAACACACTGTACATTGGAATATAATTGATATTAATTTAAAAATCAATTTTAATTTTTCTCTGGCAAGGACAAAAAACGTTGATTTTGAAAATTGAAAACAACGTAGAATCGAATAAGATCATAGATATTCTATATTCTTGTTAAAACCCACAAACAAATTTGATATTACCAAAAAGGAAGCCGAACTTCTTTGAGTGCAGCTGTGATCAATTTCAGCAGAAGTGACAACTTCACAGCCTTTTTCAGCGTTTGATTACCACCATAAATGTCACTGAATATAACTATAAAACAATGTAAATAAGACAGTACTCTTCATTGAATACGGAATTTGTCAGACATATCAATAATATCTCGTCTAATTTGACGCCATGTGGTATTGCTCAACGTCAGTCTATCAAAGAACAAGAGATTTCGCAAGATCATTGGTGGTAGAAATGATAGAATATGAATATCCATGAAGTCCAACAAATCCAAAACTAGCAAATATTTAGATTAACAACATCATGTTTCCATTTCCAATAGTTCCTACAATTCCACCAGAAACTTTATTAGTTTGATTTTGAGATGAAGTAATGAGCGCGCAATATCAATTTGGCTGACGTTAGTAAGAGAAGGGTTCGTTTTCTTACGCAAGCCATCTTGTGAGACTTCCTTGGCGTAAATTTAAATTTTTTACGTACTTTGAATAGCTATTGAGTTAGAGGTAGAAACAGTTGATACTAAAACAGGATGACTTTGTAAATAATTCGTAGGAAGCGAGGATTTGTGTCTCTTGCCGACTGAACATGGCTGCCCAAACTGATGTGGGAAAGAAAAATCATCGGACTTTTTACGTTTCATAGGAAGAAATCTTGATACACCACAACTTCTTTCGAGGTTTGGATCATCAATGTCCATTTTCTTGGTTCTTTCAACCAGTTCCTCGCAGCAATCCAAAAGTTTTGAAATAGGTACAATACAAGGTTTCCTTCTCATGCCAAAACTAGGGCTAGGAGGAGGCGCGGAAGGATAGCTTCCAATGTCATCGTCCCTAAGCTGAGAAGAAAAGGTAAGCTTTTGAGGCATATTGAAATAGGTTGATTCTTCGTTGATCAAGTAATATTAGCCACCGAAGTGGCGAAACAATGCCAATTATAATACAAATTCTGAGCTGTCTCCGAACTAAACTTTTCCCAACTAGTATTCAAAAAAATTTCGACTTCTGCTAGGAAAATCCATCAAGGTCACAAGTTCACTTACGCCATCCAGACTAGCCAATCAGATCCACGAATTCAACAATGCCTAATAAGAGATAGCCAATCAAATCATGGATTCACAAACAATCTTGCCTCCATTGTTTCATTTGACCAATCAGAATGCTTTCGAAGAAAAAAGAGAAAACTAGTTGAACATTTTAAGTTTGGCAGGTAACACATGTAAAGCCCCGCCCATGAAGGCCGAAAATGACATTGCGGGGGATCCAGAAAGTCAGCTGACAAGTTCATCAATCATGCAACCGCGTATATTTTATCTTGATTATAGACACTGTACTATATAATGTTAATTAGTCAAAGTATCTTAATCAAGCCCCTTGAGTTTTCAAACATCATTCACACAGTCCAAAAAACAGGTACATCTCGTGCAATCTACATGCATCAGCCCCGCAAAAGCTACCACGTGAAATTTCCAGGCGGCAATTCATGGTTATACACAGGCATTCTTCTCGGAGTCATTAATCCCTCATTACGACAATAAAACAATTATTACTAATGGTAATGAGTCACGGTAATTTATTTTTGCATTAAACAATAAATGACAGCAAGCCGACCTATCAATGAAGCACAAATCGATTGTCAAGAAAACGGTGTTCATCAAATTATGATTTAAATAAAGACCGGCTTTTGGAAAACTTGAGCACTCTGAAATCTACTACAAATCATTGAACATAATCACTGATAGAATGTGATAATATATATTGGGCAAAGTGGCAAGCAATTACTATCCTGTGATAAACCTACGCTATCTCTTTCATGAACATGAAACGAAAAAGATTACACCACATAATGTAAAGAAAAATTTGTTTATTCAACTGAGCTTTTGCAATAGATAAATCAATAATACTGTATAATAATTAAAGTCTTGAAACTACTTCAATTCTATTATAATTCTATCAACGCAAATATGAAATATAACTTTCCATCTGAACAAAATTGTACAGAATTTCGTTTTTCACGAACATTAATTTATCAAGACAAGTCATTAAATTGTCTTGACATTCCCTGAATACCAATATATAGTTATTGTTTAGAATTAAATTAAAATGTGATTAAGATGACAAGAGCACTCGTCCATGCATCATTTTTTTAGGGTAATCAATTCAACGGTCACGAAATCCGTCAACCACACGTCGTTGCCATGATGTTAATTCGTGGTGATAGATAATATAATTATCTATAGATTATAGTAATTAATCCCCAATGTGCTACAAAAAGTACTTTGCAAAAGCCATCGTAGAACTACCGAAGTGATTCCAACGTTATTGGCCTTAAATATAAAAGTTTTTGTTCGCTATTTGAACCATCGACACGGGCTTTAACCTGTAACAAATAATATCAAATAAATTAACAATCTTCCATGCAATATTCATGTTAGACCATATATAGGGATGGTCATTGCCCCTATCACAAATAACGTAAAATAATAATATCAGAGAAATTCTAAATTATCGAAATAATAACATATAATAATTCGTTGGGTAAACCCCTCACTTAATGATGTATGATAATGCAAATATTTAAAAATGGGATGGCAAAATATGAAATGATTTTCAATAGTTTATACAGATTTATTGATTTCAAAGTCAATTTCCTATACGCTTACCGCCAAAAAAAGAATTCAAGAATCAAAAGCAGCTAAAATCCTACATTTACATTTCCTACTTTTCAAGATTGGTCCGATTTGAGAAAAAAGACTCCCTGTGACGCAAGCTGTAGCAAAACCGTTTACTCATGGTTTCAGTACAGTGTATATCATATAGCCTGCGTGCAGACTCAGAACAAAACTTCTCTAAAGTGTAGACTTCCACACTTTAGAGAAGCTTTGTTTTGAGTCTGCACGCAGGCTATACAGTGTACAGTATTTGTGTAAAACTTGGAAATGTCATAGGTGACGATGGACATCATAAAAAGATGATTTATAATACATAAAATCACTGACGCATATATACCACATAACCACAGTTAAGCCATCATTTAAAAATTGATAAGAGTGTAAATCCAATCTATGGAATTAGAACAGAATTCGCTGATCTTTTCCGCCCACAAATCAACTGAACATGTTCAAAGATAATGCGGTGTCGAAAGCGAGGGCATGACCTACTAGAATTAAATTTATTTAGAGAGCAACAATTATTAGCATATAAATAGCGAGAAATACCATGTGAAAACCATGTGAAAACGTAGCCTGTTCGCAGACTCTCTGTAAATTTACTTACTGAGTAAAACAGTAGACTGTTTCAAATTTACAGAGAGTCTGCGTCGATTCCCGGGGGAGGGGACTTTGATATTCATTGAACGGAGTCGTGAGTCAATTTTCACATCGCTGAGGACAGTAGCTTTCACAGCAGATGAGAATTGAGAACTTAGAATTTAATGTATCTACGATTAAAACAGAGATGTTTTCGAAAATCTTCAAAATGGATACCGTATAATTTCACAAGAATCTGGAATACGGCATCCCTTAAAAATGGCACGTCCCGTATACATTGATGGTATAGGCAACGCCCCTCTCTAGATACAATCTAATCACTAATCATTACATGGTTCTTTTCAATCTCATTCAAAGAAATCTTAATTTAAATCGTTGACGTTCATTATGTATATCCATTATCCAGTACCTTATCATAAACTTATCAATCTTTGTTCAAAACATACATTACAACAAGTTATAATATTGCCAAGGCAACGAATGATATTTCCTGGTGGAGTGAATACGTGTACGACATTTGAATGGTTTATAGGTGAAATTAAAACCACGCCTTTTCAAGGATAAATCATTTGAATTTTGAAATTTATTTTACCATGATTTCACACAGATATTTTAATACTTCCAGACTTTTGATGAACATGTTTAACCACGTAAAAATGTAATGATTTTCACATTAAAAATAACACACCCACACATCTTTATAGCGCTTTATTATACCTATATAAAGGCTTTAAACTGCAGTCCAGACTTAATCCGATTTAGTTAAGAAAATATTGACACATCGACAAACGAAAATTGTTGGAAAATAATACATGAATGTTAACATTCTGGACTCTTAATCATTTATCATGGAAACTGTACCGGAGTATACTACTCAAATCTATATTAAAAGAATATTCAACGTGTTTACTTTTTTTAGAATTTTGATCTAGACATTATTAATTAGATAGATAGATAGAAATATATTTCAATCATTGAAACAAAGCAAATTAGATTACAGGAAACTTTTAACATAGATATATGTGTAGCTACAATGATTGAGGTCACCCCTTAAGCAGTGCAGCTTGTTTATTGGGGGACTCATTATTTACAGTTATCATTTATTCAATTAAATAAGGATAATAATAATAATAACTATAACATGATAAGATTAAAATAATTAAAGAAAAATAAAGATTTGAAGAAAGAAGTATACACGTTTGGATTAGGTGAGTTGTTGTTAGACTGGCTGAAGAAAAAGATTACGTTGTCATAGTTGAGTTTCAGGAATTGTTGATAAGTTGCAAACATAACAATCTGTTTCTAGAAAAGTGTCAGAGTCTGAAATGTTTTATAAAATGTCCTTAATTTTTTTGTTGAAATGTATAGTTATGTACTCTCACTACACAGTACAGTTATTCAGAAAGAAGATGTACTCTGACCGCAATATACAACCAATGTATATACACTAATGTATTTAGTTACTGTAACAAAACAAAAAATTACAACAACCATAAAACACCCACACAGTAATTCTTGAAATTAAATATATCTACACACTAAAATGCATTCAAATTTAAAGACAAAGAACTACTGTTATGGGACTGTTATACACTGTATGTAAATTGTATTATCTAAAATAACAATATGAAAGATAGTCGCAGTCACATTGTATAAAGGTTTCCATGTCATGAGTCACGTTATAGTTTCGCTTGTTTGCATAACATAAGATTTACATATAGAAACATATTGTTTACATTCACACATAGTTACAGTGGGAGAGTAGCTACTGCACTGTTTTATGTATTGTTTTATAAGAAACCAAACAAAGGCAGTTAGTACTAAAAGTTTCGTAGGATTTTAGTACCAAAAGTTTCATAATACTCAAAGTTGTAAAATAGGCAATATCTCAAAATGTAGACATACAATTTTAAAAATAATAATTATCACATACCTCTTTAGTTAAATTTTCTCTAAACTCTTGCATTGCCTGTTGTAATTTTGTAGCTGATTTCATTAATTCTGATTGTTTTTGTCGAAGGTCACCTAGTTGAATTAAATTATTCTAAAAATAGAAAAAATCAACACAGTCAAATAAATAATCAATACATAAGACACATAATATCATATTTATCACATAGTTACATAATATCATGGTTATTGTTATGTGTATCACATTGGACACACATACTTCATAAACCCTATAATTTTTTCCACAGCATAACACGCATCTATCATTATCTATTTATCATTGTCAGGATTGCCAGAAATTTTTCCCAGCAAGAATCTAAAAATGGGTTAAAAAATATCCAAATCGTCGAAAGCATCAACTCTGTTACAGGTAATGATGGAAAATACAACTAAATGTTTCTGCCCTCACCCCTGTTTTCCAATATTAGATCAATGGATTTGGTCCCATTCTCCTCAACAGCAAATTGAGTTTACGTTTACATGTTTATTTTATTTATTTTTTTTTTTTTAGAAGGGGGTAAACTCTTTTGCATCATAATGTTCATCTCAAAGAATAATTTTTCATTGAAATTTTGAAATTAGAAATTACATTTGATATGAAAGTTTGAAGTTTGGATATTTTGGATAAATTTTAGTATTATCATGAAAGAGAGCCAAAGACTTTACAAGTGCTGAGGGTCATTTCATCATAAGACACCAACTTTTGACTTTCACTCCATCTCAATATTTATTCAAATTTGATATGAAGGCATTGCGGTTAAGTTCAAAAAATCAACATTTAGAAACAGTATACAGTGAATCCTGTATCTAAAAAGTGTAACAACCAGCTATGAGCTGTAAAGAAATTGACCGTACATTCATTGACCGTATATGCAGGTGACCTTATATAAAGGGTCGATTCAATAGGAACTAGAATGACCACTATAGACAGGCGGTCGCTGTATAGAGGTGACCTTCATAGTAGGTTTGACTGTAGTACAATGCATTGCAAAAATGTGGTAGCTGTTGTTTTGGTTTTTATGAGAGGTACAGGGTACAATGGAACCTCATAAAAATCACTGTTCTGATGCAACCAAAAATTGTGACAATAAGCGAGTTGTGATATTAATAGTGTTAACATTGACTTGCTCAGGTATCACTTCCGTGTTAGACCAATCTTGATGAATTGGGAAGGATTAAATCACTGCTAAAATCATGAGCAGAGCAGTGGGGGTGTTATGCATATGCCACACCCACTTTGTCTGGCAAAACCAGAAATATCCCCTAATCAGGAGCAGGTTACAGGCATGACTACACTGTACTGTAATAGTTTATATTTTCAAGCAAAGAAACAATCACTGGAAATGATCATAATGCAATATTACAATGATCATTTATTGACTGCATTCAATTGAAATGCATGCGAATAAAGTTCAGTCAAAAGGGAGGAAGCCCCTTGAAAACCTATCAAAACAAGTTTTTTGTTTGGAGCTGATAGAAAAGGAGGAATTCAGCTGATCAGAGAAAATTTCTCATGCCTGAATTGAGCATATGTTAGATTTTTGATACAAAATTGAACATAATAAACAAGTTATACTATATTTAAAAAATCGTTACCAGGACAAGAGTGTCTACTACTACTGTCTCATTGATTTCATAACATGGACTTTATGACACAAACTACAAATTAAAGTGCACATGACACGAAAAAATTTCAACACAGATTCTGGTAGCTGGAGCTAAATGATAAAGAATGATGACAATGATTTCTTAGTTTGAACATGTATAAGCAGAGATATTTAATGGTGAATCTACCATATTTACAATCATTCACTGTTTTCCAAACTCGGAATGACAGTCGTAATGACAAGACGGCTTACTATAGAAAAAAGGTGAATTAAGAATTATAAAAAATCGTATCTCCTTTTGAAAGTTTCTAACGTTTCATTCATACTATCGTTACAAGTTTGGACAAAGTAACTGATCGAAAATAGGGTAGGTTCAACATTAGATATCTCTGCTTTTACCCGTTCAAACTAGGAACTCATTGTCATCATCCTTCATCATTTAGCTTCAGCTACTCGAATCTGTGATAAAATTTGTTCGTGTCATGTGCATTTGAAATGTCTACTGTCATTATTTCAACATAGTATTGGAATACATTACTCACATGCATTAATTCAAGACCAGGACATGAAACTGAACAATGGTTTTTGCCTGATGATAATTTTTGCATTTTAGGAGTTTCCCCATTCATATACCTGCAAACAATATATTTGTGGTTAAAATAATTTATTTTTAGATAAATGATAAATCTTCCACTTTTGAACAACAACGGCATATTGTATAGTGTATACATCGAAAATACGTAAAAAATATGAACAAATTAAGCTTGGGAATAAGACCAAATATTCATTTGATCACAACTGTATGTGACGGTTCGTTTCAGAATCAACAATTTAACAAATTTTCGGATTTTGTTCTATTTGATAATATACTATTGAAATCAATGCTCTTTTGAAATCTCCAATTCGTTTTCTGATCAGACGACTATAACTCACTTTATTTATTAGAGTAAACCTAGAGTAAAATTTTCCAGTACTGAAAAGCTAGGTTAGGCCCGCATTTGAGCAAATCTAGAAGAAAATCACTACTTTTTATTTGTAGCCCAAACCAAAAATTGATATCAAAACATTGAAAATGTTCTAGGATCCTGGAATTTTATCAGACCCTGGTCTTGTTTCTATGACCGTGGTTTCTATGTAATTAAGCCCTGTTAAAAAATTCATATGAGTTCATAGAAATTATTCATGAGTTCATGAATATTTCCTTGTGGCTTTATGAACAGTTCATCAATGTGAAATTGCCTAAATTTTAATGAACACTGCATGAGAATTTCACGAACTATTCACATAAAGCTCATGAAATATCCATGAAAAGTTCATGAACAACTGGGTAATTTCATAATCATGTACTCGTGAACTTTTTGACGGGGGTTATCAGGTTCAATCCTGAAAACTGTATATACAATAGTTCAACAAATGTTCAGTGAACTATCCTTCTTTTGCAGTTGATAGAATAGGAAGATTAGCTGATCCAAGGGAGGTTTTATACATGAATTATGTTAATGAGACACATAACAATTAGTCAAATCATGTCAGATATAAGCAAGCTTATACCATGACTCGCTATCGCTGGCATTTGATTGGACGTGAAAAGGAAAAGTATAACATAGTGGAACATAGTGTAACAGTAAAGTCTGCCTGCTGTCACTATAAAAGTGAGTGTAGTCCTAACAAAAACAACCCTGCGACGAAATTCACTAAGTTCATGAACTGTTCATGAAATGTCGCGTGATTTACTGAATTCATGAGCTTTCATAAAACTTTTAGTAATTTAGTGAGATCATGAACTGTTCACAAAGCTTTAAGTGATTTACTGAGTTCATGAATTTTTATGAAGAATTGAGCATTTATTGAGTTCATGAACTGGTCATGGAATTTTGAGTGATTTACTGAGTTCATGAACTTTCATAAAACTCTTAGTAATTTACTGAGGTCATTAACTTTCATAAAACTTTGAGTGATCTACTGAGTTCATGAACTTTTCATGAAGAATTGAGCAATCTACTGAGTTCATGAACTGTTAGATTTTGAGTAATTTACTGATTTCTATGGACATTCATTAACTTATTTATGGACACTTTATAGAAACAGTTCATGAACCTTTGTGAACAGTTAATGATTAGTTCAGTTCATTACCTGCTCATGAACATTGAGCGTAACATGGCTTTCTTTTATGTACTTCTTCATTAAATATTTATGAACTGATTTCACAGGGAAAGTCGTTATAAAATCGATTCCAAAAGGTTTTTGATCTGACAGCATAGTTTCTGCATGGCTAAAATCTTTTTGGATATCCAGTAACAACAATTTCTGTTTTTTTGCGAATATATTATTTCTAAATAAAACCCATTAATGACAGTCTAATTGTATTGATGTTTAAAAAGTTTTAAAAATAGATAATAAAAAAACGGTGAAAAAACGTACACAGCATAAATTGTTAACAACATCGTTCCATTTGATTATCACCATTCAATTTCTATTGTTTGAGAACAATAGCAGATGTGCTCTCATAGCAACACGATCTAATTTTCCGCTGCTAATCGAATGAAATTTTGAACTGTGTTGAGTGAAAAAGACACAAAGAAAGCGAGAAAAGTAAAGTTCAATCATCAATGATCTATTGATATCATTATACACTGGTGATTGTTTAAATATGTTTTATTATTATTTGTGGCACTTCTCAACTCACCTTGCAAAATCATCAGGAGTAAGTGACAATGATTGGGCATCTATTGCTTCAATAAAAGCAACTGCACAACACTGGAAGAAAAAACCACAAAATTACTTTAAATGAAGAGCAATTTCCATAAGAAAAATTTACAGAAAACCTGCGTCAAGCAGTTGCCTGAATTAGGCCATAACCATATTATTTGAAATGAAGAACTAGTTTTGACTATGAGAAATAAAAGTTGTCCAAGCAAATGAAAAAAAAGTTGATAACATTGATCTCATATGTCTTACAGTAAAACGTGGGTATGAAGGTCACTCTATAGAGCAGTCACCTGTCTATAGTGGTTGCTTCATAATATTACAAATGTTAATTTCTATTGAATTTAGCCTCTGTAGAAAGGTCACATCTCTGTCTGTAACGGTCAATATTTTCTAATCTCATAACTGCACGTTATAGACAGGCTTCAATGTACATATTTAACACATTCCCTTACCAAGTTTGTAAAATAATATCCAGCTTCACCAGTCATCAATTTACTTGGATTACAGAAATTTGTGATGTATCTAATCAAATAAAAGAAAATGAAAAACATTCCATGAAGTAGAAAATAATTCGAGACAGCAGGAATGTTCTGTCAAGAAGTGCACATGTACTTCAATGAGGATTGCGGTAGTTTGGTCTGCTCAAACTTCATTTCTGATAATAAAAACATGATCAGACAACGTCCAAATGATGTGAAACATAATGAACCTTAGCTATAAAGTTTTATTTCAACCCATGAAGCATTACATAGTACAGTTACTAACATTGTTGACGTCACCTCTTAAGCAGTAATATTACTTGTATGTTTGTATGTATGCTAGTATTTATAATTGTAATTCTTGAGTTACAGTTATAGCTAATTGAAACAATTGGGGTTGATGAAACAAGACAATAATCAATAGGCTACCAATTCTTCTGAGTCAGATCTTTTGATTATTTTTCTAATGACCAAATACTCCGAATAGTACAAATGTTTGCCATGCATATACTTACTGTATATTTGATTGAAGTAGAGTTGGATTGGCTTTGAGTACAACATAAATTAAACATGGCAAAAAGTCATCTGCATTAGCCATCATGTCATTTGAAAGATGTAAAAATCCTATGAAAATAAGTCAAGGTAGAACAAACAACGAGACGCAACGATCTTATTTCAAGAATGGTAATAATAGTATTTCAAATTTCAATAAAGGTATTTCATTGCATTGCAGTCCATACCGCTTGATAAATAAAGGGTCCCATACTGCGAAGTATATCCAAGATTCGTAGTGTAAGAAACTTTACACGTCTACACCTACAGTGACATTATATATCATAGATTAGATCAGGGCCGAATTAACTTTTTGGTGCCCTAAGCACTGTATTTGAAATATGTCCTTCACGACGGGTGTGAGGCCCGTAGGTCCGAACCTCTCAGCTAGGGGGTTTGGGGAGCGCTGTTAGCTCCTCAAATGGGGTCTTTAATGGTGCCGCCATTAAAAAATCATGTAAATATTACGGTTTAGACCATATCTATCCAGTCGTTTAAATGAATTTGAAATCTGAAAACAAAATAGATCAGCAGGAAGACATAATTATTCAAATGGTTTTTCCATTTTCAATGCAAAATCTTTATTTATTTTGCGCAAACACGCATAATTTTTTCTATTTTATTATTATTTTTTATCTTATTATTTTCTAAAAGGGCCCTAAGCCAGTGCTTATTGTGCTTACGGGTTAATCCGGTCCTGGATTAGATTGATCTATAGAAACAAAACAGTTAGATGAAAGGATACGAAAAATACATTTGCTGCATTTAACAGCACTGTGGATTTTATCTTGCGGTGCTCTTTTGGTATTCATTTCAAGCAATGCTGCGAAATACAAAAACAATAAGTCATTCCAGAGACATATTTATATTCATAAGGGTAATCAATTTGTCAACATTGTCATCATCAATAGTCCATTTATTAGACCAAGCCTGTTACCGTTCTAAAATGCATTATCTCTTGGAGTACCCGAAAATTTAAGATTTCCACATAAACAACAATTGTCCAAATATAAAAAAATAATGCTTCCTATTTGGCTAAATCAATTTGAAATGTATTTGAAATCGAGCCTAATTTCTTTAATTTAATTTTAGTTTTATAAAGTTTTCCAGAAAATTATTTACATTTATTAACAATACTTGAATGACAAAATTTGTATGCCTCCAAATTGTTCATTTGAAGATCAATTTCAAACAGAAAAAAATGTGCAATGCAATTACTTATTGAACATTAAACCCTTTGAAAGCCCTGGTCAACCCCATTGCTGGGAAAGAACGTTCTGAATGTTGGGGAAATATTTGAACTAATTTAGCAATGAGTCAACACTTTTCACAAATCTTTCCACAATAACTTCCTTTTATGAAGTTATTTTGAAACTTTCGAAATTAGTCCTCTTGTGAAGAAATCATGGCACTGAACCAAACAGGTATGGAAACTAACCTTCTTGTGCGTTTTCTAGTAATTTCTGTACTTCTTCACTATCTTCATTAATTTCTGCGTCTAGATGTTGTGGTAAAATCCATGACAATGATTTAATTCTTTTTTGCATTTCTAAATCTTTTGCTTCGTCTTCAGAACCAGAGCGACAAAAGACACTTCAAACATAAAAAAATATTAGATTATTTAGGTCAAAGTTGTAATCCCAAGCCATCTTCTGCAAACAATTTGTTGAGTTCATGAACTTCATGAACTGTTCATTTGAACCTCCTGAATATGATTTAAATGACCCAATTTTCATGGACTTTTCATGGAATGTCCATGAACTGTTCATGAACTCATGCACTATTTTTGCAGGGAATGAACGCGAGCTAGACACAAAACGTGTGTTCTATATACTATATTGAAATGACATTATTACTGTATATGTGACTACTGCAAATTTGAATCAAAAGATTCTGAAAGTTATTTGTAGTTCAATTGACACCAAACATAAATCAATATATTTATCATTAATCGGAATCGATTCAATAGAGTTGCATAACTTCAGTGGATTAATACCATCAATTTCGAATTGCATTTTAGCAGGTTATACTGTAAACAGAAAGCATTGTTCAATGGATTTAAACATGTACAGTAATTCATTTAACCTGTATATAAATGCCAATTGTCAAAAGCGGTCTATTGATATCTTATAGGTGGATGATATATACAGGTTTTACTGCATATATTACCATTCTATTTACATTAAATGTTAGAAAGACGTTCAGCATTTTTAATACCAATAAGTAGTAATTATCCCCTCTCAGGCATTTAATAAACCTCAATATTACATTCTTTACATAGAACCAGGGACCAACAAAATCCGGAAACTTGGAAACCTCGTTTGCGGAAGGCTAGCAAAATTCAGAAGGAAAAGGTAAAATGTTGGATATAAAGCTAAAATAGTTAGAAAAGTATGAAAAATAAAAGTTCGGTTTTACATTTTTATCTCAGTAAAATTATTAAACCGTTTGTCAAAAAAGTTGAGGTCTGCTAAACGTAAAACATTTTAATAAGAATTTTCATTTCATTTTTATTTGTAAAAAATAAACCATCCGATGTATTTTTTACAGGCAAGCAAAAGGAAATTATATATTAATATAATTTACACTGATGTGCATCCTAATGAGCCTAATCAGTCCTTTGAAAAAAAGTTTGTATAACTTGAAGGTTCTGAATAAATGATGATGATGATGATGATGATGATGATAATGAGAGTGCTTACAGTAACTACTTAAATCAAACTTATCCAATCTAAAACTAAAATATTCTAGGGAGGAAGAGGTCACAATGTCTTCTGTTAATTGGTTCCATAAGTTCCGATAAGTTCCATAAATAATTAACTCACACTTTATACAATTGTGTCATGACATATTTCTCAATGCCGTCCATCATATTTTCTAATTTATCAGCAGACATATCTTTAAAAGACGAATGTGACTGCAGATGATCAGTCATGTCCTAAACAAAAGAAAAACAACATGATTTTTACAACATTGGAAAACAGCTTTCGAGTTACAACCAGAACCATCTATTTAAAAGAGCTTGGGACACACTTTCATGTGCTGCTATCAGCTTCAATTGGACAGATGCTAGTCACATGGTTTTATGGACACCATTTTTGATCTTTTGGAAACAGGGTTCACATTTCAAGTGAAACACGCAAAAATATACAACTTTTAAGCATTCTAGTTGAACAATTTCAGATAAGTGCAAATTTGAATATATGCAATGAAAACAGTTGTAACTCAATCTGAGCCGTTTACAATGTATATAAAAAGTTAAATGTCAAGGGGGTCTTTTTAATCATCTTTTCCACTTTCATGCCCACTGTCTATATATTTGAAATGAGAAGGGTTTGACCATAAAATTACAATCCTATTAAAAGCTAAATTGTGATTGCCTTTTTTGGTCGGTTCAGCATATCCACTGTGCCTATTATTGCAAAATAATAGAATCAGGAAATCTAGGAAATTCGACCACTATGAACAGGTGACCTTTATATAAAGGTAGACTCAATAATATTAATTTCACATGAACGTAAACTCACCACATAGAAATTTTGAACTAATTCACTAATAGCTTCTACTGAGATCCCACGGTTACTCAATACTTTGCCAATAAACCTGAAATCATAACAAAAAAAAATTAAAAATTCATGGTCAGATTCAAAAAAGAAAATATATTTGATATAGAAAATACAGTATAAGTAGGCCTATATACCTCTGGCATCTGTCTGCAATGTCATGTGCAGCAGGTCGTTTCAATGCTTTTAAAAATTCAACAAAATCTCTTGACGCTTGTACACTTTCAGAATGTGACAATGATGCTAAAATAAACATAATAACCATCGTCCAGTATTTTACTTCAAGAAATACACTTATAAATATCAAACTAAAATGTCTGTTCTTAAACCAAAAACCGAAAATGAGAATGTTCTATTGGCTACTGTTTTATTATCTGGTATAGTCTTAGGAGGAGAATTATCGCCTAAAATGGCAGACAAACTGGACTTCAGATCTGATCATCTCTAATCAACTGTGGTTCAAATCCGAATTCCCTGATGGTCAACCCAGCCTTGACTTTGTCTGAAACATCAAACGAGTGCCATCTTCAGATGGCAGATAGACAGGTCCAGAAGGAAATCAATTATAATTAGCTGCCATGAACCAATGTGCCTTGACAATTGAGACATAGGCCTACATATGATACCAATCATGGAATTTGTTGAAATTGATATGCAGTGTTGCGGTTGAGATCAATAAAGAGAATTTATAAACATTACTCTTAGCGAAAAGAGCCAAGCCTCTAGAGATATAGAAAAATGGTATCCTCTCAGGATATGAGGGCGATATCCTCTCAATTACTTACTTATACTCTGAGAGCTGAAGAATCCTGAGATCTAGGATGCCTGAAGATTGAGCTAAATTTCTAAGCTAAGTATATTAAATATTATAACAATGAAGATGTAAAATTGGGAGTTGTAACTATAGTAACATTTTTCTTATTTTAAAAGGGAATTTGTAATTTCTTTCAAGCAAGATAACAATAACTATTCCTTTTTTGTTGGTGTTTCAGAAGTAAAAAGCCTCCTCTCACACTCTGTTCTCTGGTAACAATCCCATTAATAGCATTACTCAATCATGAATTAAACTAATTAAAAAAAATTACATCTTGATGATCTTTTAGGTTGAGCAGGTGGTGAGTCAAGCTTTGCAGATGGGCTTTTCTTAAAAAACTTTTTCACACTTTCCCTAAAAAGATAGTAAAACTCCCATCAAATAATAAGCTTAACTTAACCTTAGGCAGACAATGCATTTTAATATTGTTTCAAATATCCGACATGACATTACAAATGTTTATAATAGACTTAAATTAAAGATTTAAATTGGCTTCTAATTGCATTACAATGTGAAAACCAAGCAACATTCTTGAAAACAATCTTGCTTTCAATTTTATGTCAAAATCAGTCTATCAGAGCAGTTGGCCTTATGTACGCTAATTAACGAAATGCTGCCACTGTTTCACAAGTTTCTTAAGAATGGGGCAGTTATGAATATGAAAACAGCTTGAAGCAGACTGGAAGGCTTTGATATCTGCAGTCAAGCTCTTTTTACTTAAAAAGCATACAAATCTGGCAAGACTATATTTCCAAACTATTAAAACTATGTGAGGCTATAATACAAAAATTGAAGAATCTAAATTAATTATATTATCTTAATCTTTCCAAATCGAAATAAGTATGAACCGAATTTAATGCTTGAGAGTCGCATGAAGCTGAGTGTGAGATATGGATTGTGTGACTGTGCTAAGTGTGCTTGGTAAATTGGTTAGGTAATCAATAAAGCGTAAACTTGTGAGTTTATGATATCTGACGCAAGATAACAAAAAGAAAGCATGTTTGTACTGTGTTCTCTTGACACAATCTCAAAATCGTGATTTTAATGATTTCTTATCCTGCTTCATTTATAATATTACTAGCAATTTTTTACCCAGGGCTGTTGGGTTAAATTTGGCTGAATTAAAACTACCATTGACGTTGTCTGGTTGTCCAGACGAACAAATAATCAATGACATGTGTAAAATTTAATATTAAACAATAGGAACGTGACACAATGAAGCATGACTTTTCCAAAAAGCAAAATAAAATCAGTGCGTGAAATAACATTTTCTTTTAATATGCAAAGCAAAGGGAAATTTGAAAAAACAAAGCCTGTTAGGTAGAACTATTTGCAATTATCTATCAGATGATATGCTATTCGGTTTAGCCACCGCAAACACACATACACAAAGAAATTCCCATTTATATCTATAGACATAATTAAAACAAATTTCATCAAATTATATATAGATTGTAATGGCAACAAAAACTTACTTCTTAGATTCATTCTTTTGTTTCTTCTTCTGACCAAATTTTGAAAATTTCTCTAATTGTGTTTCCTCTACAGCGACATGCTCTCCTACAAAATAGAAATTATTATTTAAAAGTTGAAATCAGGTAAATATTGTAAGTGGTGAAAGAAGAACATTTTGAACACAATATTTCCCCTTTAAATCATATGATAAATTTATTAAATATCATATAAATATATAAAATACTAGCAACGAGTTACCCAAGTTGCTGGGTTTAAAATGCACATGACACTAAAAATGTTTTTTCAGAATCGCATAGCCCATGCAAAATAAATAGAATGGCGACAATAATTTTTCAATTTCGATTCTTATAAACAGAGTTATTTAATGTTAAAAGTAGGCCTACCATATTTCATATTTCCCAAAGGCATATCTGTTCTGAAATGACAATTTTTTTAAGTCTAGACTTTACTGTTTTTCCATTCCATAGTGGGATCTCTTGTCATTTCGGCATGAGTTCCAACTTTCGAAAGAGCACTACTTCTGATATATGGTACTTTCAACATTAAATAACTCAGCTTATAAGAGTTAAAAATTATTGTCGCCATTCCTATTTATCGGGCCATTTGATTCCGGAAAAACATTATTTGGTGTCATGTTCATTTAAATGTAGGCAAAATTGGATTGGCGAAATCAATGGGGGATCCCGGGGATCCCTGGCGAACAATAGCAAGTGATGACGTAAAGCCGCAAAGACTGCAAAATAAAAAGATTGGTTCAATACAAAGAGTACAAAACAGAAATGAAATAACATTCTTAATAAAAACATAGATCAAAACGCTGCAATTCAAACAATACTACAAATCTACAATACTTTCAAACACTTTGATGGAAAACTCAGAGAGTTATTAACATAGATAGATAGATAGATTATATATTTCAAACATTTCAATTTGGCAAATTACAAATTATTGTGTTACATGTGCAAATTAATCTGGTTAACACTATTTGTAGATTGAACAAAGTGACTTGTTTGGCAGCACCCCTCAAGCGCAAGTGCTTGTTTGTTTAGGGGCCGTGATTTGGAATACAAATATTTTAAGTTAATCACACCTATATACATCATTGAGAAGTATGGTTTAATACATATGTTTGAATCAAATCTCTTTTCTACGTTAAGATTAAGATAACCGGTATAAGATATATTGAAACTGTCGCAAATAACTGTGTTTTTGATTTATCCCTGATCTACATGATGAAGTAATTCATTAGAAATGTGATACTAATGATAAATTCCTTTGTTCAATGTTATCATTCTCATACTCACCAATTGGTGTAAGGGGGGCATTTGCACCTTTTTCTGTTATAGCAGATGCTGTACTCTGACTGCGAGATCTTTGGAGAAATTCCTTATGGCATTTTGAACAATAGCCATCCCAGGCTGGATTGCCGTAGAAACCACAACTAAATAAAAATAATTATGTCAAAAAATATCAATTACAACCTACACTGCTGACATTTCTAGCATTGATCTGATTATCTAGATTGTAAAATATTAATCTGAATTAGACTGAAGCGATATGTGAAAATGTAGCTAAGTTAGGCTACTGTTAAAGTGTATACAGTATATCGCCTTTTGGTATAGATAGAACTTTTTTCTATATGTACGTCATCTTTTTGCGTTTTGCAAAGCTCGGCTCTTTCCCCTATCAAAATTGACATTGAACATGATAATTTGGAGATTCTTGTGTCCCACTTTGTGAAACCAAAAGCGGAATGATATTATTTATTACAAGAGAGTTTGAATGTGATGTTCGGAAAGTTTGTAAAATGTTTTAGCTGCAAGCACATTTCAGCAGGATAATTGACAGAGTTGCTACGCAACGCTACTTTGAGGTTGTCTGTCTTATATTAATCTCAAATACATCTATTTTCTGTTGGTTCCTGCTTGTGTCCCATCATCGTTATGTAGAAACACAATAATTTTGTTTGCAATTGCAATTGATTTTAAATTCAACAGTTTGCCTTCTGTGTTATATGACCTTTTGTTGTCGAACTAGCAGTTCTGTGTTGGGACGCGTCGCCCCTATCTTGTTCGAATTTATTGCTAATGATCTAAAATGATTTAGATTATATGTTATTTCATGTTGCCTGCTTAGGAAGGCCTACTAGCAAAAAAAATTATCAAAATTGTTTCACAAATGGTCAAAATTGGCCTCCAAGTCCATATCTCCTGGCTGTGCCATTTTGTTGAAGAACAATCTTCCCAGTTCCAATGCCGCTATCTCGGTGGAATTTATCTATTTGTTTACCTACAAAGCATTATGCGACCATAATCTATTTCTGAAATAAACATAAATCAACATTTTTCTAGCATCATAGGATAGAGCAGAAATTTATTACGAAACCATATGTCAAATAGCAAAACATTCCCGCAAAAGAAAAAGGTATCTTGATAGAAATTGTGTTGTTTTGAATTGTATATTGCCTAACCCGTAAAAAAGGACTTGGTCATTTGTTGTGTTCGGATGATATGAAATACCAATGCTATCTATTGCTATACATCTTCTGTTGACTTTCTAATGTGGAATTGATATATTTTGTTCAAAGTTTGAAAAGATTAATAAACCTATTGATTGTATGTAGGCCTACAATACAATACTAACATGTCACGATGAACGGTACTGCTCAATGCTCATATCATATGTGTCTTTAAGAATTAAAATAAAATATACACACACACAGCCTACACACTTATATAATACAACATGATAACTCAAGTCCAGTTAATTTTTACCAATATTGAATTTTGAAACAAATCTAACTCAAAAATACTTTGCATATTATATTTTCTTAAATATTGAAATACAATGAAATGATTGAGACCAACGTAATCTCATTGGTTGATATCAAATTAAAATAATCAAGCTTGTGAACAGCTAACCCAGTAGCCAATAGGATTGAATCACTGTGTTTACAAGACTAGTGATAGTGATAGCCTGCGTACAGGCTAAAACATGTCTTAGCAAAAGTGTAGTGTCAGTAAAACAGCTTTGTTGGGTCCACTATGCAGAATTAAAAAAAAAAAAAAAAATAGACTTTACACTTTCCTATATTGTTTCAGTCTGCAAGC
The DNA here is from genome assembly GCA_916610825.1 of Haliclystus octoradiatus. Lineage (NCBI taxonomy): Eukaryota > Metazoa > Cnidaria > Staurozoa > Stauromedusae > Haliclystidae > Haliclystus > Haliclystus octoradiatus. Next base: position 21,193,071 of record OU744450.1, on the reverse strand, counting down.
AGGATAAGTTAACATCATTGTATCAGGGTGATTATCTGAAAAGTTATTTGTACTAACTTATAATGAAATCAATTATTTACATTTTAATTATAAAGGATTTATAAACAAGCAGTGTGCAATTATCTTCATCAGCATGGTAGCCCTAATCACAGGTGGTAATAACATAAAATTTAAACTTACAACGCATGTGAATTATATGTATTTTTTGGTTATCTTAATTACCAAGGGAAATTGATCAATTAGCAAAAAATGGTTTAACAGTTAGCACAAATTTAAGCTAAGCTCAGCTGTGGAATTCCGAACCATATGAGTCGGTACAAAATAAACTTTTTCACTTTTGTTTTAGGAATTTTCTTTTTATTCATCTGATATAACTTATATATAAAAATCGAGTGTACCATAGCGTTAACGAGAAGAAGAAAATACAAGCAAAATATCGGTTTTTCTAGTTTTTAGTAAGCAGATAATTATCAAGCTGCGAAAAATGAGAAGAAAACAGGTTGCCCATTGGTTTACCCAGATTTCAATTAAGTATTCCTTCCGTGCTAATTAGAGCACATGAAAAGCTTAACAGAATATAAATTGATAAGTGTATGTGGTATTAGGCAAATTGATATATTGAGAAAGATGAATTCGATCTCAATAATGAAAACAACAACGATCAGGTGACGACCCTTGCGTCACAAGACGCAAAAGAAAATGTAACAAATACAACTAACACATAGGCATACGGTTGCAACAAATTAGATAGAACTGATTAACTTACCCATTTGTACAGTAAAGAACTGTATTCGACAGCTTTTTAACTGACTTTGATGTCATGTTTTTATTATTTCTTGGCAAATAATTTGTTGTTTAACGTTGTCATGCTTTATGATTATTTGCAAGACCATTTTTTGATGGAAAAGGTTTTGTTTCTGTCAAGCCTCAATCCCATGAGCGTTTTGAAGGCTTGAAGGTTGTTTAGACAGGATAGCCGTTCATCAAGAAATCAGCATGGCGGTTGATGACGATAATACCGAGGGAGAAATTGATACTCTTAACTTTTACCAGGTCAGAAATTTTAGAAATAAAATTACTCTTTGACATGTACATATCGCATCTCAATAATAATTTTATGGATATTTGTAGGAAAGAGCCAATAAAAAACGAAGTAAAAGTGTAGAATCTAGTACTCTTGGTTCAAATAATGCATCGTCTTCTGATGGCAAACGAATCAAAGGAAGTCAATCTGTGGTAGAGGAATATGTCATAGATCCTGATAAAATTAAAAAATATCGCAGAGGAAAGAAAGTGAGACCAAGTGTAAGTATATTACTTACCCTGTTTATTTAATTTGTTTATAAATTATATATAGCATATCCTGTCACTCTGTCAGAAGACTGCAGATTTTGCTGTCTGCGGCTAAGATCTTGGCCGCAGAACAAGAATTTCAATATTGATGTGGAACTATTCTGGCCGCACATTTTGTCTTGGTATTACCATTTTCTATACGTTTTCAACTAAATCCAACCGCAGGACATGTGAAAAGTTACAAAAATGGTGCTTCCAGATCCAGCCGCACAAAAAGATGATTTAATTAGCTGATGAATAATAATTAAAAGGTGATGAATAAATTAGTCGCACAAATTACAAACTGAGCAGTCTGGATATTCTGTCTAGTGTCTCCTACAGGAATCAGGGGGCCAGGTTGAGCTGAGCTGCTGCGAGCCAAAGCCTACTACGGATAAAGCTGTGCTTGATATATATTATGTCCAGTCTGCAGATTATGGCAATGGCGCACCCGAGGTTCAACGATATTCAGATATTTTACGGTCAAACGTCAACAAAGTATTTGATGTTGCGCACCCGAGATCTCGGCAAAGTGAATTGTTTGAAACCTTTTATGACTATTATAGGGTACTGGATTTTATTTATTTATTTTATAGAAAGTTAGAGACAGAAAGCTTAGAAATGATGTTCAAAGAGACGAGAAAGACTTTAAAGATGCTGTGCGACAAGCTGCAAGAGCGGAGCTTCTATTGCCTGAAGAATCAGGGTTAGTATCCTATATGTTCACTTTTGAAGCAGTTAGTGTCTAGACAATTATATGTTGTTAGATGGTATGCGATTTGTACCGAAATGATAGCAGTAGCCTGGTGTCAAATATTGTAGTGAGGCCCAAAAATAGGAAGGTTATTTTAATGACTTAATAATATATGTTATATGTAGCCTAAAATAAACTTGCTTAAATGTTGCTAATACTAATTTGAGTAAGCAAACTTAGCATCTATAATCTTTCAAAATGTGTAGCCTGCTTGTAGCCCAGAGGGATTGAAAATACATTATACTTTAACGCTTTTGGTATGGCTCCCCTGTTCCCTTAACTGACCATGTACTTTATGGATGACCAAAAATACTATATGACAGTCAAACCTGTAATAACAATCATTTGTCTATAGTGGTCACTCTTGGTATGTCTAAGTTAATATTTTCTATTGAATCAGCGATGTATATAAAAGTCACTTGTCTATAGTGATCAATTTTTTGTACCTCTCATAGATGGATGTGATATACAGGTTTCACTGTATTATATTTGATTTATGCTCTAACTTTGTTTCAGATACCTCGAAGCAGAAGAATTTGAAAAAACACACAGATTCAAACAGAAACAAATTGCTGCTGAAGTAGACATTACCAGTGCACAAAAGGTGGTTATCATCTGACTTATAATGATAACAAAGTTCAGAATTGGTCAGCATAAGCCCCTGTCATTCTATAGGCCCTGGTTGACTGATTATATTTGTCATTAATTTCAGCTTTTCGATTTGAAAATGGATACTTTTGGACCATATAGAATGAATTACACTCGGAATGGAAAGTAAGTTGATTTAATGCTGGCTATACTTTTAGAGATTCTAACTTGGTATATAGGCTAACATTGTGAAAACAACATTCTTTAAAATAGTTTTTTTGCCATCTTTACTTTGCTTAACAGTTATAATTTATCATCATTATATTTGATTTTCAGAAAAATTAATGTTCAAGTCTACTTTCTGGGCTGTAGGGATAGTGAAAGGAGTATTAGGACAGGACTATAAGATGACTTGAATTAAAATTGTTTTTTTCGAGTGATGAAATAACTGCTGTGGGGTGGAGGAGATCAAGGCTACTATCCATATAATGTGATTTTAAACTCATCCCATTGATGAGTGTTGGCATTTGGTTCTTTGTTTGGTGGGAGACATTCAAAGCTCCAATGTGCTTGGAGAGAGAGACAGAGAACCTGAACTTCCACCAGACTTGTCCAAGCACCCTGTGGATACATGTATAACAAGAGAAGAAAAAAACTTACCTATGCCAGAAGTCGATACATGCCTGCCAGTGCTGCAGGTGAGGACCTTGTATACATTGTATACGCTTGGCTATTCCATCTTCCCAACGCTTTGATCATGTAATCAGGCATTGAGTCCTGCTGTTGTAGATACTCCAATCCTAAAACTGTGGCTTGCAAAATTACCAGGTATTTTGGCGTTTCTGAGTATTGTGCGAAGTTGCGACATCAAACTATCCTGTGTTAAGAGGTATACCCGATGCGACATAAATAGAGGACCTGGACTGTTGCCTCTTTGACCTAGATAAGCAGACATGGCAGTCATGGAACACAGCGAATTAGACGTACGGCGAATGCACCTTTGAGACCTTGATGAGAGCTCTAAGGCATGTTGGATTGCAATGATTGTCGATCGATAGGTCAGTTGCTTGCGAATGGTGTGACAAGGAGATGCTTGCTAAGTTAGGGATGGTGAACTCTGCTGCTCTCAAGATTCCAAAATATGCCAGTGTGAATGCAGCCCAGAACATCTTATCGTCAGGAGTTGACAAATCCAATGAATTGCGGATGGTTTGTAGCAGAGACGGTGTAATTAGGCAGTCTTGCTTTCAGGGTCCTGACCCATGGTCCTTTGAATACCCTGGACTACTCTATGAAGCTGTAAGCAATTAGCCAGAGGATCTGGGAAACCTTGTTCAATGTGTAGAGAGTAAATCGCTGCTAAGTAAACTTTGACTGAAGGTGGCTTCAAGTATTTTGAAAGGTTTGATGTGAACAGACATAAGGTGTTTTGTGCCGTCGGTAGAGGTTGATGTTGTCCCATAATCTTTGAAATGTCGAGGAACTTGCGTTGAGCAGAGGCGTAAGTGCGACAACTCATGGGGGCCAGTCCATTGACTAGTAACATAGGGCATCAATTTTGCCAGTAGAAATTTGAGACACACGTTAATGGCTCAACTTTGCCAATCGGCGGAACTCCTGCATCATGAACCGGGCCAGTGACACTCTCTTCCACAACAACTGGAGCTTGATTAGAGTTGCCAGTGCCAGTCATCATCATTTCCTCCAAGTGCTTGGCAGTGGCTCAACGTTCTTCAGCTGACAATATGAAATAAGCCGGTGTTGGCTGACTGGGAGTCGGTTGACTGACAGAAAGACTAGCATCTTGGCTATTTCCAGTCTGTCAGGCATACTGCGCAAGCTACAAAATATATATAAATGGCTAGCAAGACGTTAGTAAATTGCGTGGCTAGCTAGCAAATTCCAATCAAAAATGAATTAGATAATTCCTTACCTTCCGCCTAATTTGACCTCCATGTGATGGCTTCCTTATAAGGTCATCATTTGCACACCCACGGCAAAGCATGTGTTCAACCAAGAAAAGCCAATCGCTGCATCGACTTCACATGCTGTTTGCGTGTGAGATGAATCTGTACGCATGCTACCTGGCCCTAGCTCCTGTAACCCAGGTTACTTACTGCACTGTGTCTGCCCTGGGTCATTGACTGTGTGTCATCACAATGGATGAAGTTTAACTCAGCCTAATTAAAGGTAGTCCCCTGTAAATAATAATAAGAAGAAGAAGACAGGCGATAGAATGTACAAGAGTCGAGCCTATTTTAGACGTGAGCCGGCCGGACCGTGATTCCATCACTAGTCTTCTTATCAAAAGTTTTTAATACTAATAAAGAAAAAATCCAATTAGGCCTATTAAGATTGTTTTAATAAAGTTCTAAATAAACATTTCAGTATTAAAATAGCAGCAGAAGATCAACATTATTTTTTGGCAATGTTATTTTGATAAAAGTTTGAAAAATGTTATATTTTGAACAAATTTATTTTTATGTATTTGCTTATCAGATTTCTATTGATCGGTGGTAATAAAGGACATATTGCTGCGTTGGATTGGTCCTCAAAGAAACTTAAATGTGAATTTCACGTCAAAGAAACTGTACGAGATGTCAAGTAAGGCCCCAATTAAATGTCTGATGTACCTAGCATGGTATACCGTAATTTGAGAATTAGTTTGAAGCTCTTTTATATTACAGTCAAACCTGTTATAACGGTCACCTCTATAAAGCGGCCACCTGTCTATAGTGGTCACTCTTGCAATGTCTAAAATAGTATTTTCTATTGAATCAAACCTGTATATAAAGGCCACCTGTCTATAATGGTCAATTTATCTACCTCGTAGCTGGCTGTTATATACAGGTTTTACTGTTAGTATGATCAAAAGCATGTTACAAATTAATAATTTGAAAAACCTATTTGCAGAATAATGGAATTGTTTCCAATTTGAAGTGCTACCCAGCAGAATTTATTGGATCCTCTTACAGAATAACCAATATGGAGGCTGCATTTTTCAACCGGATTATCGTAAATGCCTTTAATTAATGCTGAAAGTCACTAGTAAAAGGCCAAAGGGCCTATACACCAATTATTGGTCTATACACCAATGATGAGGTTAATATCGTAAAACAGGAAAGGAATCACAGGAGAAGGTGAAAACTTTTTCAAAATGAAAATTAATGTTTAGTGACAAAAATTGTTATGACAACTTGATTACTTTGCCAAGTTGTTATCATAAACAGATAACTATTTTTTGAGAAATAAGCATTTGAAAAACAGAGAACGAAAGTTAAATAACGGCGTAATGTAAAATTTCTATCACGAGGAGTGAGCGCGACAAGATCACCACAACTTTCGACCATTTGTCCCTAACAACAACACGATTTTTAGTGGTGGGTCCGATTTATCGATTAATCGATTATGTTTTCATGAATCGATTATGAAATTTTGAATCGATTAATCGTAAAAAATTTTTTTGTTGCTTTAGCGTTTTTTTGTACAATAAAATAGTTTATTATTTATATCGTGCTCTGTTCTTTCTAAATGTAGATCTTATTTATTGAAAACAAAGCTCCTTTGATTTATTCCTTTGCAATTAAAAGTTCTTTGAATAGATCGTAAGTTACATCGCAAAGCATTGTAATTTAACTCAGTTAATTATTTGCCACGCCATTTGACACTATTTCTGATATGGTCTTTTGTTATCATCAAGAGGTCATCTCCTTTCCAGCGTTATGATAAAAACATATTTGAAAACATGTGAGGGTAAGAACAGTTTATTTTAGTTCAAATCATTCAAATTTATGCTCTTAATTCTAACCTAAACACAAATTGTTTTGGAATAATTAATAGTTTCATCATTGATTCAGTATTTGCATGTTATTCTATTTTTTCAATGAAGAAAATGGTATTGAAAATTCGAAATATATTAGCGCTTACGAAAAACAAAAACACACAAGGAAAAAAATTGATAAGTGAAATACAAATTAACACAATGAGATAATCAAACATATTTGAAGTGAATTCATTTTATTTATTTCACAAGGAAAACGCCATTCATGTAAACTTTATAATGACTAATTTCAGGAAGAAATGAAATACAAAAGCCGTATGAAATTTTCAAACTTTCACCAGCTAATGACATAGAAAACTAGGAAAAACAATAGGTCTATTGTTTTCAAACGATTAATCGATTCTGAATCGATTCTTGTCCTCGATTAATCAATTATGAAAAAATCTGAATCGACCCACCCCTAACGATTTTCAAATATTTTGTCTTACAAACGAATGCTCGATAGTTGTGGTTATCTTATTGCGCTCACTCGGTTTGGTAGAAATTTTACAGTCAGACGCCACTTAACTTTCATTTCAAGATTTGAAATTCTCATTTTTTTAATGCTTATTTCTCAACGGAATACTAGCCTAATCTGTTTATCCTTAAACAAAGCATGGCAAAGTAATCAAGGCACTTAGTACAACAAGTTAGTGGTAGTAATGTTGAGTTTTAATTTTTTATGAGTCAATCCTATGTCCCTATTGTATTTATGTGTAATGTATTATTTTTCAATTAGATGGTTGCACCAGGAGACAATGTTTGCAGTGGCACAAAAGAAACACGTTTACATTTACGACAACACCGGCATGGAATTGCATTGCCTGAAGAAACACCTTGATGTTAACCGTTTAGAATTCTTACCTTATCATTTCCTACTTGCAACAGCGGTAGGTTCATGACACCATTCAGATTCAATATATGATATAGTGCTAGCTAAATAATTATACCTGTGAATAGTTATTTATTGTGATAATCTATCTTCCCTTTTGCCTAGTTCCAAATTATTTTCTTTACCAATGCACATTTCAATTTCACTTATTGAGCAGTTTATCACTTTGGACAGCATACTACTTTTTCACAATTTTCATTCTTTAAAAGCTTGATTACAACTTCTTGCCTCTAAGCCAATCAGAATCTAGTAATTTTCGTTTATACTGTTGAGCAGGCTATCTACAATGTAACATTTCATTAATTCATTGTGAAACTTTGAGTCTTGATGCCTACAATACACACTGTATCTGTGTTATCAAATTTTATGAGGAAGTATAATGCCCTTTTTAAAATTTCCTATTAGTCCCCTGCGAAGAAATTATTGTGGCAGTGAAGTATCCTTTAACACAGAATCTCAGACCCCGTGAAAACAGTTCATGAACAGTTCATGAAAATTTGGGGCATTTTAACTTTCATAAACTGTTCGTGAACTCCTAAACTGTTTTTTGCATGGGAAAGGATACTTCACTGCCACAATAAACTAAGTATCCATTTGTTTTGCCTGTCTCAATAGGATCGCAACGGATCTTTAAAATATCAAGATACATCGACTGGTAAATTTGTGTCAGAACTTCGAACAAAGTCAGGACGTTGTGATTGTATGACGCAAAATCCATACAACGCTGTCATAAACCTTGGACATTATAATGGTATGTATAATTGTTTGTTATAGCTTAATCTTGCTGCAGTTAACTCGCTGTGTAGTGTAACTTGTCTATATGAGTCAGTTTGTTCTGAAATCAGTAGGCCTACTGTGAAAAAAAGTTCTATGTGAACGTATCATGTCCTGAATAAATGATAATGATGATGATGAAAATAATAACTGTGACTTCCATGATAGGCTCCCATTTATATTGGTCTGGGTATAGCCAGGTAGTGGAATGAACTGCCCTGAAGGTAGAGCCTCGCAATGGCAGGGAATGACTAACCCGGTTCTCGAACTAGATTCATATTTTTTCTGAAAAAATTTCTTCAAATTTTTTTTTTCTGGACACATTATATTTCGTTAAAAAGTTGTTTCTGAAAGAATTTTTTGCGAATATATTATTTCTAAATTAAACTCATTAGTGATAATCTAATTGTATTGATGTTTAAAAAGTTTTAAAAATAGATAATAAAAAAACAGTGAAAAAACGTTAGCGACATAAATTGTAAACAACATCGCTCCATTTGATTAACACCATTCGATTTCTATTGTTTTAGAACAATAGCGGATGTGCTCTCATAGCAACGTTTATCAAATTTCATGCTGCTGGTCGAATGAAATTTTGAATTATGTGCATTGAAAAAAACACAAAGAAAGCAAAAAAACTTCAATTATTGAAATATGTTTATTATATATTATTTTAATTTGAGTTCAACTGGTTTCAGTTCATAAAATATTTTCAATATCAATGAAATATAAATCAAAATCAAAAATAATGATTTCATGAACATAGAAAGTTGGAATTTTATGTAAATTTTCGGCAAAATTTTCCCAAACTTCTTTCCCGAGACTCTACTTTTGCTCCGAGTCCCGGTTTCCCGGGACTCATTGCGATGCCCTACCTGAACGAGTCCAAGGTCAAACAAATTGCAAATATAGTTTCTTCCATATTCAGAATATAGTGTAACAAGTATACCCCTGCGAAAAACAGTTCAGGAGTTCATGAATAATTCATGAAAGTAAATTTTCTCCAAATTTTCAACAACTGCTCATGAACTGTCCGTAAAGGTTCCTGAACAGTTCCTGAACAGGACCATTGAACGTTCATGAACTGTTCATGAACTCCTGAACTGTTTTTCGCAGGGTTAGTTTACAGAATCATTAGAAGAAAGAAACTCAGCTAATTTATTTTGTTTGAAAGATTATTTTAAAGTTGGAAGTTCTTGAAAGTTTTTGATTTGATTTTGCGATATTAAGGTTGCGTTCCTTCCCAGGATTGCCAGGCAACCCTTGATTGAATATTGTCCCATGCAAGAAATCCAGGAAAAATCAAAAGAAAAGCAATGATATTGATAAACATTTATGCTACAATTATCCCACTGTGTGATTTATTTTCTAAAATCAAGTCAATTTAAATAGTGTCTTGAGTATAATCGATTGCTCGGACCCGAGCAAATGTGTCAGTACAGCTTATATCCTTATTTTGATATCAGCTAAAACAAAGTAAATTTCAAGTAAATGAGCGTTTGCCATCATTGTTGAATGGGCGACAAATGCGGTTATATACCATCTTTATTACTATTTTTATCATTCGTATTTGCAGGTACAGTAACAATGTGGAGTCCAACAGTTAAAGAACCACTAGTTAAAATGCTGTGTCATCGCGGACCTGTCATTGCCGCTGCTGTCGATCGCCAAGGCCTGTAAGTTGACGATTAACACTCCCTATAGTTTTATCTCATACAATATGTGAGTTGAATAATTTCTCGCTGATATATTTCATATCAATCCAATCCAACATTTATTTGGAAACATTTCAAAATAAAGTTCAGTCTAGCCTACCGTATTTATTATTTGAAGGAATTGTATATTCTTAATTAGTTTGTAGGTCAACTTTCAAGGTTAATTTTCATCAAGTATGGGTTATTTATAGCAAGTTTCAAAACTCAAAATGTCGAAAAATGCGCAATACTCAAAAAATGTATTTATTCAAGAATTGGATCAGAAATCGTATGAATACCTTTTGACTATATCTAATCAAATATAAACAAATAAACAAACAAATATACAAAGCAAACAAGCCTTCGCTTTTCAATTTCCATCAAACAACAAACATAAACTGTTTCAACCTCCTGCATGCAGGGCTCAGTCAAATAGAGACACCAGGTTGTATGCTCACCTTGAGTATAATAGAATTACTGCAGTCACAAAATTCCAAATTGCACAAATCCCAGAATTTGGAACGATTGTTTTCAAGTTTGTCTGAATTAATAACTGCTGTATGGTCTAAGCATCTTCTAGTCAGTGTTAGGCTGGGGTTATATGGACGCAACAAACTCAATTCGAAATAGGTTCGACACCGAATAGCATTAAAACTGTCGAAAATTTCACGTGATAGGAACTAATTTTCTTGGAATTATACCTCATGGTTTGAAACCAGAGTGTTTTGTTTGCATTATTATTCATTTTCAGCAATTTTTTGTTCTATTTTGCCTATCAATAGTTTGAAACCTGTATGAAGTAGTAATCTCAAAGGTTTGCAAGCATTTTTACGGGAAACAGTTTTGGTTCTAACAGGGTATAGTACTCAGAGCAACGTAAATGCGAATTTCCATTAAAATAACGTGTTATGATAAAAGCGACCCCAATTCTAGTACTGATGCATCGTGATTGACTATAATAAAACGTTTTTAAATGGTTTAAATCATGATTTTGAAAATCATCAGCTTCCCTGTTAGCCATCTTTCAATCATATAAACAAGTCACCATAACAACTTTCCAAAAGCGATGTTCTTTCCATCGCCTTGCCATGGAAACATCCTTCAAAATATTTTATGATATGCACATCCCCCGGTTTATTGCCATATAAGGTAGATATAGGAGTTCAGTCACAGCACCGCGATTCAAAGTATTTAGTTCGGTGCGAAACGCGGCGATGAATTTAATTCATGGAGAAGAGCTCCGCATGTCAAGCCTTGGCGTGCGGAGCTAGCTCGACGCACCAAATGATTTTTGAGGAATTTTGATGAACCAAATGGTGTTATACGAAGCACACTATCATGAAATTTAATTCAAATGAATGAATCAATTCAGTTCGATGCGTCCATATAACCCCAGCCTTAGTCAAAGTTAATATTATGAATAACAATTACAGTCAAACCTGTTATAACGGTTACCTCCATAAAGCGGTCACCTGTCTATAGTGGTCACTCTTGCAATGTCTAAAATAGTACTTTCTATTGAATCAAACCTGTATATAAAGGACACCTATCTATAAGGCTACCTGTCAATTTATCTACCTCTCGTAGCTGGCTGTTATATACAGGTTTCACTGTATACGATATCTATGCGTTGTTCTTTATATAATTTGTTTTCCTTGTTACTGTGTAGCTACATAACTACGTCTGGTCTTGATGGACGGATGAAAGTGTGGGATGTTCGGACATACAAACCATTGTTTGTTTATGGCATGTACAGAGCTGCACAAACGTTAGCAATCAGTCAAAAGGGACTCCTGGCTGCTGGATTTGGACCCCATTGTTATGTAAGTAGCCCTTTCAATTTGATCAATTCATTGAGATTTAATTGTGACTTGGTTGATTCCTCCTTCTTTGCCTGTTTTCAAGGCAGAAGCACAGCAGGCAAATCAAAGCTGCTGTTATTGGCTCTTTTACAGTAAATAAATATCTGGAATCAAAATGATCATTTATATATAGTACTAGTGAAGTGAACCCGCTCCGCTTGGTAAAATTTGAAAATAGAAATAGTAAATTTAATTGCTCGAAGTTAGCCCAAATGATAAATAAACAATAGAACTGAAGGTCAGTCTTATGTGAAAGATATTGCGTGACGAACATGAGAGTGTAATTCGTTCTTTCTATGGAGCCGCAAGAGAAATCCTACGAAAAAAATACGCTTCGGGTCGTCAATTGAAGGAATATAAAGATATGAATATACAACATGGCCTATGTTGCCGCAATAAATTATAAGATACCCCACGGAAAGTATGGATTTGATCAATTAACCATGAGAAGCGTGAATCTCGAATACAGTAGATACAAACAGACATACATCGACGTTTATATAGTAGATGACCTTTTCTTAGGATTTTAAACAACGTTAATCTAATTACTGGACAATCAAAATAAAGTTTGAACAGTTGTAATAATTAAAATATTTCACCATGTCGTTACATTTCTTACAGCATCTTTGTAAATTAGCTACATTTACCAATCAATTATTGCTAGTAATATTCAACAATTAGCCAACTCGGACTCGGAGTCTGATTGTTAACTAGTCGAAACCGATTAGGGTACTATTCGATGATCTGCATTTTGATTGGTTGCTCAATCGTTCACTATTTTCTCATAGTGAACGCTGGCAAGTTCCCTCGCAAATATCAAAAAGTAAACAAGCTATTCGCAAATGTTTTTGAATCAATTTTATACAAGAGTCTTATAAATTCCGTGCTCGAGATAAAAAAACAAGGAACAAAATATGAGATGAAGTTGTTTAATGGTAAGCTATGCGTACACAATTTTAATCTTAGCTAACAATCTTCTCACAATTTTTTCACAATTGTATAAATGTACAAATGTTTGCAGTTTGTAATATAAAAGTTTGTTGTTATAAACCTTGAATTGATGAATCTGCAATAAAGTAGCGATGAAAAAATTGTGAGAAGATTGTTAAATAAGATTAAAATTGTATATGCATAGCCTACCATTGAACAACTTCATCTCATATTTTGTTCCTTTTTTTTCTCGAGCACGGAATTTATAAGACTCTCGTATAAAATTGATTCAAAAACATTTGCGAATCGCTTGTTTACTTTTTTAAATTTGCGAGGGAACTTGCCAGCGTTCACTATGAGAGAATAGTGAACGATTGAGCAACCAATCAAAATGCAGATCATCGAATAGTACCCTAATCGGTTTCGACTAATGCTAATTAGAATCCAATCTAAGTTTCACATGTCACTCAAAAAACTGTGGTATACAGAATAGATCAGACAACAGTCCAGTCAAAATGCCAGAGGTGTTTCATTGGATTAATTTTGTTGTCAATCCTGAACCAGTATATTATATACATGTAGAAAGATTGGGAATGTAATAAATGTTTTCACTCACACGGACGGTCATTGCGATGAAATATGCCAGCTTTGGATATCATTTAACATTTGTAATATGGTCATTAGTAATGTAGATGCCATGTTATGGTAGGCTATATAAATGCAAGTAGAAACATATAACAGACACAATAGCTTTCGTCCACGATAAAGCTGCTTCTAAACACCAAAGTCTAACTAAACCTTCTACAACAGAACGTTTATCTGTTGACGAAATGACGAAAGTTGCCAATGAAGAGATTTCAAATAGAAGACAACCCTTAATTGGTCTCAATTATCACAAAGACGAAATCTGCAATGGGAATCTTCCTATGCAGGCAACAGCTCTTCTTAATGTTGGTTCTGATGTTGCAGACTCAACACATCTTTTGCAAAGCATTTTCAGGAATTATGGTGATGACGTCTCTATTGAAAATCACACAGATGATCATAAAATTCAAGAAGTAAAACATGAAGATGACGATGATGAGCAACTTCATATGTTTCTGAGACAAACAAAGCAATCTCAAAGGCGTATGGCTATTTGTCACGATGGAAGTATCGAGGCATCTTTACAAATCGATATTTTCCGTTCTATGATGTCTGTTTCTGATGGCGAGGGAACTGCAAACTCAATTGCAATTGTTAGTGAAAAGTTTTGAACTGAAGACGTGAAGGCTACGTCTAATGAGTTATTACAAACTTTACTCTCGACCTTTCTATATGACAGAGTATGTACAGGCTCGTCGAAGGCTATTTGCAAGTCAGATTTTACAATATTTTTATCCATAAAGCATTTTATATAGTGGATCATGAAGATTTTAATAGTTTTGTATAACCAAGGTTATGTTATATTGTGTTGTGTTTTATTGTTTGAAACGCAGGCTACGCATTTCGATGGTTTGTATATACTTTATCAATTTGTAAATATTTTGTTTTAATATCAAAACTTTGTTCTAAATATAAAATTACTCTGTCTTTCTTCTTGTCATTCGTGCTTCGTTGTATTCATTTTTAATCTCACTGATGTATTACATCAATATTTAGTCATCAATGTATCATTATTGAATGATTTGCATGAAAATGTACTCAACAATTGTGATTTCCTATCGTTTTGAGTGTAAAATCCTATTCGGGCACTTCACGACACATCCCGTATAGCGCCTATATGGGATTACCCCCCCCCCCCTCCCATTTGGGAAATCAATAGAAAATTTGATCGATTTTATCATCTGGTATTTAACCGACGCTTCTATAAGCGTGGATATACAATTATAAAATAGATGATTTAAACGTTAATATCTGCTTACCAGATGACACGAGGGAAAACCCAAACAGTATATAAAGTAATGTCCAACACCGAAAATAATTTTATATATATATTTCATTAGCAATGAGTACAAGGATGGTCACGCGTATTTTGTCCATGATGAATTATTCTCAAAGTTGAAAGGATAAATAAATGGCTGAAATAATACAATAAACACAAAAACCGCACTGCGTGCCAAAAAGTAGCATATTTCTAAGGTGGGACTGGTGTCAAGGCATTATTTAGCTTTAGTACTACACCAAGATATTATATTAGAACCAATAATAGAATAGAATGGTTCTATTATAATATCTTGGTACTACTGTAATGATAAATCTGTTCAGCTTTAGGAGAAACCGCCTTTCTCTTGTTCTTTTTTTTTAGTTAATTTGAAGTTTGTACAGAAAGCTAATGCCGATAGCTACAAAATCAGCCCAAGATAAGATAAGATAAGCCTGTATTTTGGACAAATGATGCTGTAATATCAGCACAAAGCTCGAAATATGATAATTTTTGGCGCGAAAATCGAGATCACAATTGCTCAGCAAATTTGCGGAAAATTTTCTCACGCAGTAGTTTATATGTACATTATTGTATTAGTCACTGAGAAGTAGGGGGGACCCCTTTTGCTGAGGAATGCTGCAGATTGTGTAAAAACCGTCCTGGTATTTCCAAATTAAAATAAACCTGCTGATAAAGGACAGCTAACTGCGATAAATATGTTTTACCTTGGAAAGAGGATCATAGATTTGTATGGTCATCTATCTCTTTCAAGAGACTGTACTTAAGGGACCTTTTCATAGAGGTGATCTTAAATAGAGGTAACCTTTACATAGAGGTGACCTGTATGTCAGGCTTTTTAATGAAATATGTGTGTTCATCGCATGTGAGTTCCGTATCTCCATATTTCTTCTAAATTATTTTGTCTCAACCCCGGATGAAAATTGATGTTCAGTGCCAGGGATCGATTTGCAGATCAGTTATGAGCGTATAGATCATCAGTTCTCTTTGCTAAAATGTGCCACACCTCTAAAAATGTGCGTGTTGTCCCCATATTTGAATTACCCTACTGTCTATTAGCCCCCTCTAAATATTTTTGCAAGTATCCCCAACTGCATACATGCATCATATAATTTTGCGGACCCGTATTAAGTATATTATGCATTGTATTCATTATTACAGTCATTGTTATCATTTATCTTACTTTGAACAGATTTACAAAGATGCCTTTGTTGAAAAACAGAAAATGCCTTATTTAAAACATTTAATTCCATCGCAACAAATTGACTCTATTCAATTTTGCCCTTACGAAGATGTTCTTGGCATTGGTCATAGTAACGGTTTCTCAAGTCTCCTGATTCCTGGGGCTGGGGAGCCTAATTTCGATGCGTTGGAGGCAAACCCATACCAAACAAAAACACAACGAAAGGAACACGAAGTCAAAATGCTCTTGGATAAGGTCAGTTGTATAGGGTAATTAGTAGACAATTTGATCACCGCCCTATACCCAAGTTATCCGTACAACTCCTTACATTATTTGTATATTATAATATTTTATTATATAATATGGTATCTTAGTCATCGACCAATCGGTCGATAAGGAAATCGAGCAATTCGATTGGTCGAACAGCGGTCAAGTCTAGACTGTATTGACCGCTCTGTACTGTGTTTTCCAAGCATCGTTCTTGTGGAAAAATTCAACGGATAATTGCGTTTTTGATGCATTGAAGTACATTAAAATTCATGTTATGAAAATATGTTCCAATATTGTCCTGCTCCTTTTAATCACTGACTAAAACAGTTATTGATCTCTCACCTTCGATCAATAACATGTTAATTGTTTGTAGCATAATTTATATGTAAATGTGTTAATGTCCCCCAATAAACAGGCACTTGTTCTTAAGGGATGACTTTCAGTCATGAATGACTGTAAATGTAATATATTATAACTGTTAAATATTTGTCAGACACTGGTAGGAATGCAGATCTTGCAGTGATACATATGCATAGAAGCGTAACCATAACAACTTTTTGCTATGTGGGTCATCATAATCTGATTGCGAATAAATCTCATTGTATTATGTAATATTCAATCAACGAAATAATTTAATCAAAGTAGTATTGCTCCGAAACATTAGTCTCCACGCAGGCTACGAAACATCAACATTCGCCGGTTCAACTGAGACCTGAAAATAGACGGTCAATAGTAGCCATGTTTTTCATGTATCATTTTACTTCCGGTAACTTACCTGTACCATTTATATTATGTATTTCATACGCACATTTTTGCATGTTCATAATACGTAAAACATTATCACGTGACGTACATGGATCAAATTATGACGTCAGGATGGATAATTGTCTTTCGCGACTCAGAAAATTGATTGTTAGTAAGATTTTTATTTGTCAGATCTGATTATCTGATTGGAATTATTCCGTTGAATACTCTCGATCTGCTAAAGTATGTCTTCTAATAAGAATATATCGGATTCAAAGAATTCTGTAGAGGATAAGGTCAAAGAAGTCCGTCCTAGAATCTTTTCACGGAGACTTACACTTCATTGCGAACGTTTAAAGGCAGAAAGGTTGGAGAAAAAACGTTTATTAGAAGAAAAGGCATCAGAAAGCCATGATGCAGTCAAGGTTAAAACAATGAAGAACCGTTATTCCGTTTTACCGGATATCGCTCGATGTGTAGCTGATGCAAGAAAGAATGATCAAATGGGAAAACCCACGAAAGAATGCTGCGTCAAGCCTAGAAGATTGACTCCCAGGAATAGTTCTGTGAAGAAAGGAACCCATTTCAACGTTTTACCAAGGATTGCAAAGGCAAACACAGAAGCCAATGATTCAGATTATCAAATTCGAAAACCAAAGCTTAACAACAATGAAATATTATTGGAAAGCAAAATCAACGTGTTGAAAAACAAGGTTACACGCTTAGAGAAAGAAAATCAAGTTTATAAGAAAGTAGAGCAGCTTAAAAAGGAAGTCCGATCTCTAGAAAAAGATAATCAATTCACAAGAAACATTTTGAAGGAATTAATCAAGGATGCCAAATCTATTTGCGCTGAAAATGAAAACGTTACCAAACAATTGATTGGAGCAGACGAGCAACTAAGAAATGATGTTATAAAGATGGCACAAACAAAAGCTATCCTTGATACACTTCATTATGAAAATGTTATCATGAAAAGAGGTTGTACTAATGATAAAATTATGAATTCTAAATTATTTTTCAAAGATGATGGAATTGTTGTGCCTCAACCACCGGTTCAGTTGAAGCCTGATGGTAACGCAACGTTTGCAAGAAGACGGCGTTACAGAATGATGCGTCAAGTTTGCGATCACATCGAAGAAGAACAGTGAAGATAATAACGCAACGTATCCAAGAAAACGGCGTTACAGAATGATGCGAGACGTGTACTTGGAGTTCTTAAAGTACCTGTTGCAGACATACGAACTGTTACGTAATTAAAAACAATCCTCGATCATTTCTCTCGAATTGGACGCTATGATGGTGGAGAACTGAACTTGTGCGACAGCAGTTTTAACATTTGTATATAAGTAACATTTATATAGTGTTTTAATTAATCAAAATAATGTTACATAATAAATTGATTTAAATAATTTAATAATTTTTAAAATAGTTTACCTCATTTTTACATGTGTATTTAATTAGTAAGTCAGCACCTGTATAATATAATAGTAAAAAGTTTAGATACTTGAAAATATATATTATCCTCCACATGTTGTTAATTCTCATTACTGAGTTGATTGATGGTCTTAGCTACTAATGTGGGATAATTTTAACCAATGCCTAATATGTCTGGCAAGCTACGCAGGGATATACATATGTAAGCCTCAAAACATCATTTCGTAGATTCTAGATTCATAGATAATAAGAAGCTTGCATGCAGATATGATGTTGCTTTTCCCGACGTATAATAAAAGATGAATGCAAAAAGTAAAGCAAGAAATAGGTCTGCACGCAGGCTATTTACTGATAACTATCGTCGATACTTTCGGATCTCATTACTGTCGGTTGCGTATAGTTTCACATTTTTCAGTCATATGTATAGGCTAGGCCTACAGCAGATGACAGATTTTTACGGTGTGCCATATTTCGCTGCCGAGTGCTAGTTTGTTTGTGAGGACAATCATATTGAGCGGATTCAAAGACGAGTGACACGTACGAATAATATTGTCTGCTGTCTCCTGCGAACCGCGGTCACCTGCATATTATCGTGGAACAAGCTTCATACACATGTTTCTCTGGTACTCGGTCATTCAGAATGTCGATTTATCTACTACAGAGTCAACTTTATTCACCCATACTTGACCGAATGAGCTTTCCATATATAATGCACTGATGTTTGATAGTCGTGTATGGTTCATCGGTATGGTTGTGTTCTTAATTTATACGTGTGTTTAATTGCAGATCCAACCTGAACTGATTACATTAGACCCTCGTGATATCTTGAAAATCGACCGCGGACAATCTGATGCCACAAAAGAAGGAGAAAAACCAAACGAGGAGGTAAATTTCACTACAATTGGTTCACACGTTTTACCACGGAGCCATCAATCCTATGTGTAGACCTTATTCGTAATAACGGTCGTCCGAGGTACTGTAGCGACCGCTATGGACAGGTGACTGCTATATTGTTATTTGAACCCCTCTTTTCACCCCCTCCCCGTTAGCCAATAAAATGATCCCCACTTTTTTGCCGGGCCAAGTATCAAACATATTAATCTGTTTGAATTATCACATCCAACATTCTACTAATTGATATGACTAGAATGACTAGAATCAGACAGAATCAGTGTACGATAAAAGTCGGGATCTCGGAAGTCTGAGCTAAACTAACCAAAAACCAGAAGTTTGTAAATTTTGTAAAATAAATACAGTGGGATTTCAATGGAAAAATTCTGTTTCAGAAAACTCTTCCGATTCCAAAGCTAAATCTCAATATTTTGTTATTTTGAAATTGATCAATGCCATGGTATTATTTCGTATTTGTGTCTATTTCAAAATTGTTTTATGTAGTGAAAACTAAAAGTTTCTGTTCCAGTTGTTGTCTCTTTCTTGCACTCCACTGAAATTAAATATTGTTCTAATGAAGATATTTACTGTTTCTTTGATACGCGTGCACAAAAGTCCGAATGAAATTTTAGAAAAAACATAAACATGATTGTATAAATTAAGGATACGTTATAAGGATTTGAACGCTATTTTAATATAATTGTAGGACCGTGTCTTAATTTTGTTTTCTCAGGTGGATGAACCATTTGTACCAAAATTCAAAACAAAAGGTCGCAGCTCAACTGGAAAAGTATTGCAACGGAAAAAAGGACAGAAACTATTTAGCAAAAGGGTAAATATTGTTTGTGATGTATATTTATAGCTTTAGATCATTTATACTCAGTTCGTTTGTTATAGAAACGGTGTACATGTTGGGCAAAATTATTTGTACCAACAACACAGGGTCTTTGAAGTGATCTTCTTCTCGAGAATTTCCGCTGTCATTGGAATATAATTTATGCTTTACTGCATACTCAATCCGTTCATTGTGGCAGATGCTAACTACACGTTTGACCTATTGCTTCCTGGAAACAACGAGACTGGTACGCTACAACTGGAGGCTATGAAACCATGATGTAACCAGGGTAACCGGCAATCGTCATCATCGTTTACATACAACTCTTTTTTCAAAGGATTGCGACTAATACTAATCGATTTCCAAACCTTGTTATATAATTTCTTCTGATCCTTACAAATTATATGTATGTTTTATCTCATAGGAAAAACTTCGCCAGTTCATGTTGGCAAAGAAGAAGGAAGAACAAGAGAAAAAGTCATTGGAAAACAGTACAACGTCATCTTCATCACCCAAAACAGCTTTGGATAGATTCAAGAAAACCTCAACATAGTATTTATTCATATAAATAATTTTTTTCATTTAATTATATAAATTTAATTACGTTCTATAATTGGAATATTATTCTACATTTGATATTTTGTTTTTTAACAAAATATATGATAATACTGTATTAATGGTGTGGTTGATAGAAATTCTATTATACTTAACCAACGGGGATATTCGGGATAAAAAGTGTCAGCCAGTTAATCTCCCATTTTATTGTATTTACAGTTCCACCAAAAAATCAAGTTAATTATAGAGTACATGGTGCATCTGAACCAGTTTTGAATAGAGGCTCAGTAGACCATTCTGTGAGAATTTCATTTTTGTTGCACATCAATCCATAATTTATCAATTTTTTTAAAAATGTAACTGACACGAATATTTCTGTGTCTGGAGGTTGTTTGGGATCTTTTTGATATTGTGCCCTGCATTGATACACTTATTGAGAAAAGACATGTAAAGACCATATTCGTTAAAAGCCTAAATTGAATGATTGAATCTAACATCGATTTCATTATGTCGAGTAGCAACAAATAAACACACACACACAATAAACGTATTTTTTTAAAGAAATCCTAAGATACTTTAGGGGTTAAAGTTCAAAATATTTAAGAAACTTTGGTACTTCGAAATTATTTAACTATTTAAGTTATTTAACTTTTAAATTATTTAAGTATACCATTTTAATTCAATTGATTTATAATAATTATATGAAAGTCTCAAAATTGCAATCTTTTTTACTTGATTTGTATGGTTACAGACTGTTACACTAAATAATTAATGTTGCATCACAATTGCTGTACTTCATTGTCACTCAATAAAATGTTCATATTTTGAGATTTTTGCCTATTGTACAGTTCTGAAATCTGAATATTAGGAAACTTCTGGTACTAAAATCCCTCACAAGTTGTGAAACGTTCTGAACTACATCCTTTGCTTGGTTACTTACAAAAAATACGTGCAATTTGAACGGTTTCAATTTATTCTAAAATCATCGTCAGGCAAATAAAGAGAGAGAGGTTTGGACGTCGTATTTATAGTTTAAAAATAATAATTTACATAATCTATTGAAATTTTGAGCTCTATATTTTCTTGCCTGACGAAGATTTTACAATAAATTGAAACATTTGCAGATTATTGTGTTTTATTTGTCGCTACTCAGCATAATGAAGCCGAAATTAAGTACCTCTCGTCACTAGGATCTAATATAAATAAGAATCCGATACGATCGACCGGATTATATTCGGATGTGGATTTTTATTTTTTCGGATCGGACTTTTGCAAAATATGTTGGGATCGGATTTTTAATATCCTTCATTTCAATATATACTGAGTTATTTGTACTATTTCATTGTTTTTGATATCATTAATTTATTCTGATCATAAATATAAAAGGATTATAGATTGCTCGGATCCGGATTCTCAACGCAGAAACTGGATATTTCAAACTTTTTCGGATTGGATTCGGATTGAATATTTTTTGCGAACATTCGGATTATTAATGCCCAATCCGATCAAAATCAGACCTCTACTGAAAAACTGAAGGATCAACCTAAATGAATGATGTTGATAATAATAACATTTTTATTACTCAATTGTAAGTTGATGGAAAGTCCAGATTTATATTAGTTAAAAAGTCAGAAAATGCAAAGAACATGTTATTTATTCAATATTTAAAAGCGGGAGTAGGCATTATTGTAAATTAAATTACATCTAAAAATCTGTTCAAAATTGTGGAACATGTATCATGAATTATTATATAATTTTCTTCTTCAGAACATCTATTTGGTAAAAAGTACCAATTAATTAAAAACATTGTAATGTAAATCAAAAAACTAATAATAATATTACAAAATGAATACGATAAAAACATTATGTTACAAAACCATATAATAAAATAATCGGTAAGCATAAGATAAATATCACCGCTATAAATGCAGCTTCATCCGTTCCGATTAATAAATTCTTACTTATTAAATTTGAGATAAATGAGAACTATAAAAGAGACATGATTGGCAATATTGGAGACACACCTGCGAAAAACAGTTCAGGAGTTCATGAACAGTTCATGGACGTTAAATGGCCCCAATTTTCAAGAACTGTTCATGAACTGTTCATGAATAGTTTATGAACATTTAGGACCTATTAACGCTCATGAACTGTTCATGAACTCCTGAACTGTTTTTTAAGAAGGCATGATTGACAAAATTGACAATAATGTCTCTTCCATCGCTGACATTTACCTACATTTTCATCCATTCCGACATTAAAAAAAATACATCGCTTTGAACGAATTTAAACATAACATAAAAACCAAAGGTTAAAATAAAAGCTAATAAACAAATTTACAAATGTTACGATAAAACATAAAGCCAATCATTATGATTAAACAATTCGACAGTATATGCTGTAAATATTTTCTCCCGAAACATGCAAAAACTGCATGCAAAAACTGTTTGCAAAAACTAACCAGTTTTTGCATAAATAAAAATTATAAGGAAAGGTGTATATATCTAAATTTTAAAATTGAAAAAACCTTTTTTAACGACTAAACGTGTCATAACTATTTATATATATATATAAATTTGCATTTTAAAATAATTTTATTTTATGTAATTTTTTGTAATAAACTAATATGATAATTGTTGCTTTAACAATGGGAAATTTTCAAACAAATATAAAATCCCTTTGAACTAAATAATTATGTCGCTTATGTATAAATAGTCTGCTCAGCTAGTCATTGCGAATCTCTTAACGCCGTATTTAACAAAAGCTAGTCATTGCTCAGATGTTTAGACTTTTTGTAGATTGTTATCTTAATTTGTTCACGGTTCTGATTAAATTTTTTATTTATTACTTTATACATTCTACAAAAGTCTAAACATCTGAGCAATGACTAGCTTTTGTTAAATAAGGTGTTAATAGATTCGCCGCGTCTTTTCTTTTTATGGAAATCAGCAACGAATACAATTCCCTGACCTCCATTCTCTGATGATTTTCTGTGTTTGATTTATATAAAAGTTTCTGTGTTCTTTGAGTTTTTATCTCTAATTTAATAGAAATAATTTCATCATCGGATAATTTCATAGCCTTTGCCAGATCTGCCCAGTTGTTCCTTCCTCTTACTTTTGGGTTCAGCAGGATCCCCAACCCCTCAATAACGTCATTTGTAATCTCTGATACAAAAACTAAAAATAAAAAGAATATCAAATACAAATTATAATTATAATTTACTTAATATAATTTATATAATTTACTAATTACTAATTGGTATAAACTACTCTGTAACCTGTACTTGGGAGCCTGTATGGATTACGTCAAACATTTAGAATACTAGAGTGTCAATGATCTCGTTGTTTCATGGGTGCTTTTGCTTAAACCCGTAATGGCTCTGGATGACTAGTCACAGCACTTGGTACGGTTACAACAAAATCCTCAGCCAGTACCACGGCGGAAGTCTTGGATGTTAGATGTCTATTGTTCTGTACATCTGCTACTTGTATCAACGCATGCGTATTATGAACGACGCATTATGTAGCTCGGAAACAAAAATAATGATAATAAATGAAGATTCGTGAACAGCGATAGCCCCGGGTTGAACTAGGGAGTAAGAGCACACCAGCCAGAAGCATTACCGTTACGCCACATGACTGACAACAAATAATGAAACACAAACATATTTAACCACAACCGGGTTGTATCAACCAACCAACCATGTAGCTTTACCCTAGCCCTAACATCTAACCAGAGCATCGTGTTCGAGTGTTGAACCTCGCTTCTAATGGGTTTTGGACTTCCGCTGTGGGACTGGTTGGATTTTGTTGTAACCACTTGGTACAGGCCCTATTCCCGAGTCCAGGCAGAATACTGAACTCATGGAAAAGTTAGATAAATCGAGTCGAAATGTATGAAATATTTGTATTCCCTTTTCGCAGCATTTCATGTCATCAAAATCATTGCTTCTGTCTGACTATGGTGAGGCAAAGATAATATGGAGAAAGTCTCAATGATTATATAGTTGTTCTGCATTACTAAGGTGAAACACAATTCGTAGCATTATGTACTATGCCTGGATTACACTATACTATATGGAATATATACAATGAGTCTTGTTTCAATGATATCATAAGCCAATGACATAGTTACAAAATAATAAATTAAAGAGGAATTATAATGAATAACCTACCACCGCTGCATGACTCTGGATCCCCTAAGAAAAAATTACAAATACAGAATATAATGATGTTACAAACACATCTTCCCACAATCGTAAGCAAAGGGACCTATCGCAATTGATGTCAATCAATTTTCAGTCAAAGTTGGACCCCCTCCCCCTCTTTTCCTAATGGAAGTTTTGAACATTAAATACAGGTTGTCGATTTAGCCCCTTCCCTCCATTGCTGATTGACGCGAGTTGTAAACGCTTTTTGGTAGAAGATTCTGCAAGGACAAGATTTTCGAACATACATGTAGTCAAACCCAGTTTAGAGAATATAAATCTTACAGAGGGTGCTGGTTTTAACAACGTTCGTAGTCGATTATCATGTGCTCGCAGAATATTCCAGTAAGATAAAATCATGAGTATACAATCATGGCTGCCGGTAGAAATTTTCGGGATTTGGGATTTTGCAAATGTGCTGAAAATTTACTTTTTAATTACCGGTTCATCAAAATTCAAAAATAGCCTTCAAAACATATCTGCAACCAACCTCAAATTCGTAATCAAGAAGTACCAGGAAAACTGTGCGGGCCCTCGGGAAACTGACCCTCTAACCCCACCTTTCTCGGTGGGTCTGTATAACACAATAAACAAACAGGGAATTAGTTTACTAGAACAATTAATTTCGTATCTCAAAAACAAGGTGGAAGGGGAATGTAACCGTACTAAAGATGGAATGGGTGTGTGTGTGTGATGTAGTTCAAATACAATTCATACAAGGCCAATGTAGTCTTGACTATATAATACTATCAATAGGTTGCCCACAACCTGGGTCCGACAAAAGGTTCAGCCTTCTGGAGTCTTATCTTAGGGGCATTTCAACTTTTTCTTCTGAATTTTCTTGTTGAGGTTTGACCAGAAAATCATTAAAAACATCAACTTTCTTCTGAATTTTGTCTAGCCTTCCGGGATCTAGGATCCCAGGATCCCCACTTTTGTCGGACCCTGCCCACAACCTGCATTGCTTGGTGATCTGAAAAGTTGCCCAAATGGAAACCAGGCTAAAGACATTTTGGACCAAAACGGCATAGGGATGCTACGAAAAAGTTTTGTTTCGCTACAAAATGCATAAAGTGAAAATAGGTAACTTCATAGTTTGAATATCAGCAGTTGTAATGATATAGGCTACCATTTACAAAAAGTTGGTTTTAGAAATGACGAATTGCTTGATGAACATAACGTTTTTGAATCTCTCTTTTATATGTCGTTTATCTGAATCTGACATCAAGTTAGAAATTCGAATATCGTCTCAGGAACCTCTTTCTTTAAATAACCCACCAAACATCTCCAAAATGACCAGAATTGGAAAATGAAGGTCAGTTTTTCCAAATTGTTGAGGTTTTATGGGCATTTAATGATAAAACTCAACAAAAGTTTTGATGTACTGTATTTGTACTCCTCAAATTTTTATAATCACACCATCATTAAAAATTTACTAAAGAGATTTTACTCCAAGGAGTACAAAATACGCAACGCGTATTACGCATACAGTACATACCTTGAGATGCCATTTTATATTTTGATGATTTAGATTTTTTACCTGTTCAAGTAAAATTAAACATAAAATTAAAATAGATTTATATTAATTATAAAATACAAAATTACAGATGCTGTCTTTGCGCCATAAACACAGAGCGATCTATAATAATGCAATGATTTGGAGAACGCAAAAGTCAGACATTCATCTTCTATTGCTACTAATAGTTTCATGCGTTAGTGACATAGACTTACATAGACTGCTGACGAAAATGTGCAACATGGGGAACAAAGATGGCTGATGCAAAGGACTTATTTTAGCGCTCTCCTCATTGACAATTTTCAAAATTATTTGATCTCTCCTATAAACTCTTTTGTAATCTAAACTCTAAACAATATGTTCTCACTGTCCTAGAAAGATAGTTTAAATAGAATTTTCCTGCCAGCGAAGTGAGATTTGTTCATAGGATCATAACTATTTTCAAACATTTGTGAATAATTTAAAATCACACTGAGAGACAAGGAAATATAAAAATTAAAAAAAATACAATTTACCTTCAAATACGATTAAAAAATAAATATTTTAACTCATGTATGATGCAATTGGAAATTGGTAGTCATAAATAACTCTTTTATAAAAAAAATCCTGTTTCATTTAGTAACAAAAATTGCTCAAAAAGTGGCTTGAAATTTTGCGGTTTTCAAGCCTCTGTTTTGGTACTTTGCGTCAGCCATTATGAATACCCATGGACGCTATGTGTTTTCCATGAAATTTGGCAATGGAATCAGCAGTCTATGTAAGTCTATGGTTAGTGTTCACCAGGTGAAATCTATGAATTATAAATGTGATACCTTGTAAGCTATCTACAACATGTGTGAAGGATTGTGTCAGAATCAACAATTAGAAAAAATCCAATTTTTCAATTTGGCGGCAAGAAGTAGGAAATTATTGAAAATTTAAATGTATTTGAATAAATAAAATCAGATAGTGTCTGCCGAAATGGAAAAAAATTGAAGATTTGAAAATAATTAAAATTCTGAATAAGATAATCAATACAGCAAAATCTAAAATTTCACTGAAATGTTGATTCTAACAGTCACATATATAGAAGATATCGTATTACTGTTACATTTATTTTTCATAGGCTAATATAATTGATTGCTATAGGGCGTACATCTAGTAGTAGTAGTAGCAAAATAATATGATTGCCTGAATTTTTGTGTTTCCTTAATATTTATTTCATAACAATTATGTAACAATGATTGTATAGGGCTTTTTCATATCGGCCATGTTGGTGTTCCATAACAATACATTGAAATATACATTGGGGTCACAATCTTTACAAAATACATCACCAGGGTCATCAATCTTTTCTTCAAATAATTCTCGAGAGACTCATTGGTGTACCAGTGAGAAAGCTCTATACAGTCAAACCTGTTATAACAGTCACCTCTATACAGCAGCCACCTGTCTATAGTGGTCACTTTTGCAATGTCTAAAATAGTATTTTCCATTGAATGGAACCTGTATATAAAGGCCACCTATCTATAGTGGTCAATTTATCTACCCATAGCTGGCCATTATATACAGGTTTCACTGGATTAAATTATATATTTTATTGAAAATATAAATCTTAATATTCAGCTATGCTATATAACACGATGTAGGCTGGTCTCAATATGAATTAAAAGAGATAAAGAGGACTTGCACTACACCATAACTTACTTAACAATTAGCAATACAATAAAGTCAAAACACATACCATTGCGGCATCGACACCAGACAAAGATGAAAATTACAAATAAGAAAACTGTTGACCCCAAAGCTATAAAAATTGTCATATTGTTTCTTGCGGCCTCTTGCTTGATATTATTAACTGAAAAATAAAGTTAATTCATATACAACTGGTGTGCAGGGGAGCAAATCAGAGGGGTGTGGAGGTGTGTTTAGGCTCCTGACTTCTCTTATACATTGCCCGTACCACTCTTTAATTTCTAGAGCAGTGTCCCTCTTCCCTGAGAGCAATGACAGCAAGTGCTCATTAATGATCTCAGGCATGGGTTATACGAGCGAACCGAACCTAATATATTTCAATTATTTCATTCATTTGAATTAAGTTCAGTGTTAGCGCGCTCTGTATAACGCATTTGAGCTCGCCAATGTATTAAGTTCGCATAGTCCAAGCGCGCTAACAGCGAACCTAATGCAATAAGCGTGCCTCTGCGTTATACGAGCAAGCTAAATGCAAACCGAATCAAATACGGCAATAAACCGGGGGTTACAAATTAAAAAAAGCTTAAAGTCATTGTTCTATTGATGTTTCCATGGTGACACCTTCAATCCGTTCGTAATAGAACATCAAATAATTATGTAGATTATCATATCTACTAATTGAAATGTATCTGGCCAAATACAAATTAAGTTGCAAAGGAAAAACTTGATTAAATGCCAAAAAATATAAAAAAACATAAAATCATGAGAAAGATTTATATATTTTATAACTTTCAGGTCATAACATTATTACAAAATGCTAGACTTTGCCCGCTTCAACGTATAAAACTGTATCAAACTATTTTGGTTATGTAAACAATCTCTAATTTTCACACAACATAATTTCCAATGACAAAAGAAACCTGTTACCTCATGTGATCCATTAACTGAGTTATTAGTTAAGTTCGCATGTATAACGTGGCAGGCGAATCTAATTTGATTAGGAGCGAGCTCGATTGCTAGTAGGTTTGGTTTGCTGGTATAATCCATGCCTCAGATGTGACACTGCAGATTAATTTCAACAGATGTCATTGCAGATATGACTTAATATCTAATGGGTAGCCGTATATCGTAATGTAATTCCATCAACCATCACAAGGATAGTCCTCATTTGATGTTTGAATGATTAAAATCGAGGCTGAATTGAACTTGGAAAGATATCAATCTTGGAACATTAGAATTTCGCTGTATTATCTGCAATAGTCATTAATGGTAATTAATGGTCATTACAAGAGAGTTCTCTAGAACAATGTTTCAAGAGCCACGTACAGTTTAGCCTGTTTACATTTAGGGCTGAGACGATTGTTCTGAAAATAAACTGTTTCGACAATTATCATCATTATTTTAAGTAATCAAAAAATAATTGACATCGCCAAATAAATTAATTTTTAATCGTTGAACTGATTAATATTTGACTAATGAAATTCAAAACGAAAGTTCCAAAATAGTCACTCTTCTGTTTTGTTTATATCGTGTTTTAATTCAAAACGTTCAAACAATGTTACATTATTCATTGGCATATTGCATGCCACAAAATATATTGCTAAATTCAATTCAAGTTTAGAAAATAAAAATAATCAGATTATTATATAGAGTTAATACAACTTACCTGTTTTGCATATGGGGCATATTTTTGGACATGGTTGTGTTGTTTTGTTGACCTGCAAGAAGTAAACGCACACACACAATGTTACCATTGTTATTCAGGCTAAACACAGACAAGCTTCAACATCAGTTTTGTTAAATTACAGGTTGGTGAATGTTAAAAATCTAAGAAATATAATTCTAATCAGTCACCTGAATAGTAAAGATATAACAGTCAGCTATAAGATGGAGAGAAACTGACCACTATTGGGCACTATATGCAGGTGGTCTCTATGTACAGGGTTGATTCAATAGAAATTACTAAGTTTGACATTGATACAGTGACCGCTATTAGACAGACCTTTATAAAGGTGGCCATTTATAGCATTTTTAACTATGTGCAGGGAGTTGCTGTCGCCTAGACAAATTCAAAATATGGCAAGGTAATACTATCCAGTCAATTTCAGAAATTACCAAATGAATGTCAGATAGATGATTACTTTACAGGCAAATGTCGGTTTCGTGCATATCTGCATGTATCAATCTCCGACTTGGAAATGTCTCAAATTGACTCAGGAATGTCTGAAATTGATTTGGAAATTTCTGAAATTGAATTGGAAATTTCTGAAATTTACTTGAGAAAGGTGTAGTGGTTAATGCCTGTATAAACAGTTGGCCTTTGTATACATGGCTGGTTCAATAGAATAATGTGTTTTGTATACTAGTGAACTGGCCACTACATACAGGTGATCACTATATACAGGTAAGGATTCAATTAATAGCAGGCGTTACTGTAAATCAATGCATAATACACGAAATGGCCTATTTATGATTAATTTAGTTTAGAGTTACAGTAGAATATAAAAGATAGTTGATATGTAACTTACTCTATCACATGATGGGCAGGCTTCTCCGTCTAGGCAATCGAAACAGCCACCCGAAAATAAATGTTTATATTGTCCAGACGGACAATCACATACGAGATCATGAAACAAAGTTTCATTTTCCACAATAACATCTTCACATAACGAAACTCTAAATAAAAAAATATTAAACTTTGTGAGGTTTGAGGGGTCATGATTTAATCAGTCACAATTAGAGATGCCCCAAAATTTAGTTCGGGCAAAAATGTTCTGGTTGTTTGGCTTCTTGGCAGGTTTTGGTTATTTCAGCCAGTTAATATGTTTTTTAAAATTTTTTGCATCCAATGAAACATGAACGATTTTTTACTTATTTAGCAATCAGGTTTTGTTTGGAAATTCAAAACAAAGGAATAAACATCGGCCAAAATAAAACCAAAATTTTGGCTGGAATTTCGGCTAGAAAAACAAATAAAACTGTATTATTTCGGTGAAGGCCGAAACAACATTATTTCGTTATTTGTGGGGTTAACTATAACGAAGGTCTGACAAAATTTTTAGAAAAAGTTTTTAGAAAATTATTTTCAATAATTTTATCAACATCAACACTTGATATATTTATTACATAATATCTTAAATAAGTAAATATAAATAATATCGGCTCACTATTTTACTTTATTTTGTAAATATCAAATACTTGTGGTAATGTTTTATTTCTTTCCCATCAGGGTAGGTTACAAGTTTTTGCCTTCCGAGTTCCGAGAAAGATATCCAAGTGAAACCTTCGGATTTTCTCCTGGACATATAATGAAAAAAAAGTGGTCTGCTATTGATTTCATTGTCAATGCTCTATCCAGTTGAGAAATGAACTCATAAAGAATTATTTCATAGCGTGATGTAAACGTAAACAAACAGGGATAATTGATTTGTGAATATACATAGAAGCTTCGGAATTCCAAAGGTTATAATTTCATCTTAAATTTTAGTAGAAATCTTATTAAAAAAAATTGATCCTTGGCTGCCTTTGGATTTTAGCTAAACAATCCGCGATTTAGGATCGCATGATCGCAACTTCAATCAAACTCTGTTTCTAATATATATATATGAATTATTATGTATTCTGATTATGTATGTTGTAATGTAGCATAATCAGTCCTTTGAAAAATAGTTTTAATGTAAACTTAAAGGGTTTCTGAATAAATGATGATGATGATATATTTTCAACTTTATAACCGCAAAAGCCTTCTCCCTCTGTTAGGATCTGGTAACTAGAACCCAGACCATTTATGTACACTATACTATAAATATAAAGTGTCGCATCAAGTGGAAATGTGTTACTTGATGATGATGAC
Organism: Haliclystus octoradiatus; assembly: GCA_916610825.1. Taxonomy (NCBI): domain Eukaryota; kingdom Metazoa; phylum Cnidaria; class Staurozoa; order Stauromedusae; family Haliclystidae; genus Haliclystus; species Haliclystus octoradiatus. Next base: position 21,161,333 of record OU744450.1, on the reverse strand, counting down.
AATACCGCTGTATCGCGATTACGGATACAGGCAAAATTACCGGGTAAACTGGACCTGGGAGTTGATCGATATGATCAATTCAAAGTATGGAAGATGAAATGGGATGGCTATGCTTGTTTGACAGATATCTAATCGCTACCACCTCAACACCAGGTATACATACTGAATATGTGCCTGGCCGATGACACGCTTCAAATTTTAACGAATCAACCATTGACGGAGGCTCAGCGCAAGTCCGTGCCAGAACTTTTGAAAAAATTGCAAGAATACGCAAAAGGTTCTCAAAATGAAGTTGTTGAGACACATCGTTTCAACAGCCGTAATCAAGTCGATGGTGAGTCCATTGATGACTGGTTAAACGACCTTCGTGAAATACAACGTGGTTGCAACTTTGCTGACTGTTGTCGAGACCGTATGGTTATTGGTGTTCGTGATGACGTCACCCGACAGAAAATTCTGGAAAAGAAAACTCTGACTTTATTTGAATGTATTGATACTTATAAATCGCAAGAGGCAGCAGATGTACACCAAAAGATTATTGCTGGTAAAACTGATCACCTCAATGTTGTATCAACATATAAAAAGAAGAAGAAAGCTGACGCAAAAACGCCCACAAGCATTCAACCTACGCGTGAACAAGGCAAGACCAACGAAAGTAAAGGTAACTCATGCTATTATTGTAATCGAGTGCACGAAAGAGGACAATGTCCAGCATATGGACGAACGTGGAATGCCTGTCAAAAACGAAATCATTTTAGAGGTAGCCGTGCATGTAAGGCACCGGCAACTTCAGTTATGAATATTTACGTAGCATCTAGTGATAATTCTGATGAGATGCGAATTAACGTAGATTTAAAATCATATAATGGTAATATTATCTCGTCAGGTTTAATTGATACAGGAGCTGCCATTTCAGCTGTAGGTACTGAACTATGCTTGAAATGTATAGGTGATACTGATAAATTAATTCCCACTACCCGTAAGTTGTTGTCCGCAGATGGGTCACCCTTGGACGTTTTGGGAACATTTGCTACGTCAGTAACGATTGGTAACAGGTCAACAGTACAAACGCTCTATGTCATTAATCACTTGAATGGGCTTATTCTGGGTCGGCCTGTTATTCGTAAGCTTAGCCTTTTGTCAACATGCGGTAGTATTTCGGCAACTGACAATGACTGTCAGGTCATAAATGATAATAAGATAATTGCCCAATCAGTTGCGACTGCCCACTCTGTTTCTCATCGAAACCAAAATGACATTTTTGACAAATTCCCACGCGTTTTTGATAACCAGGTATCGCCCATGGAAGGTAATCCATTTGCGATCCGCCTCCGTGATGATGCAAAACCATTTGCTGTCCGTACTCCGCGACGTATTCCGTTGCCGTACCGTGACCGCCTGCAAGCTGAACTTGATAGAATGGAGAGCATAGGCGTTATTAGAAAAATTGATGAGCCTACTGAATGGTGTCATCCCATAGTGGTCGAACCCAAAAAGGATAGCAATGATATCCGTTTATGTATAGATTTCACTAAGCTTAATACATATGTCAAGCGTGAATACCACCAGTCTGTGACCCCACATGAATGCGTCGCTAGTATCGATGCAACTGAGGCACAACATTTTTCAAAAGTTGACTGTTTAAGCGGCTACTGGCAGTGCCCACTTGAGCCGGAGTCTCAATTATTGACAGCCTTTATTACACCATTTGGTCGTTATGTGTGCACTCGTGCACCTTTCGGCATTTGTAGTATCAGCGAGCACTACAACAGAAGAATGGATAGAGTTGTCGAAGGCCTGCCCGGTATCAAAAAGATCGTTGATGATATACTGATTTATGGAAAAGATAAATCAGAACACGATTCTCGCCTTGATGCCTTTTTAAAACGTTGTGAAAACTTTGGGGTTACTTTGAAAAGGTCAAAATGTAAGTTTGATTTACCCGAAGTAGACTTTTGTGGGTATTTAATTTCGAAAAGCGGATACCGCATTAATCCGAATTTGACAAAAGCAATTCGAGAAAACTGCTCTTTCAACTACCCCAACGTTGGCGTATTATGATCCTCGTAAACCGACTTGTCTCAGTACCGATGCTAGTCGTTTAAACGGTTTAGGGTTGTATTAACACAAAAACAAAATGATCAAACTTGGAGATTAATCCAAGCTGGCTCACGATTTTTATCTCCTGCCGAGACACGCTATGCTACCATTGAACTGGAAGCATTAGGAATTCAATGGGCACTAAAAAAATGTAAGATTTTTTTAGCTGGTATGTCACACTTTGATATAGTTATTGATCATCAACCCCTTTTACCGATTTTTAATTCTTATTGCATTGATGAAATTGAAAATCCTCGACTACAGCGAATTCGTCTCAAGACAACCATGTTTAATTTTACTGTTTCTTGGGAAAAGGGTAAAAACCATTGTGCTTCTGATGCACTTTCTAGAGCACCTGTTAGCTCACCTGAGCCGGATGATGATATTGACGAAGGTGATGTCACTGCATTTGTTTGTTCTGTTCGTGATGCCTTGGAATCGGCTGTCACACTTGAAAATGTAAAATTGACACAGGAAAAAGATAGTGAAATAATTTTATTACGCCAAACCATTGCAACCGGTTGGCCTGCAAAAAAGATTGACTGTCAGGAACGAATCCGTGCTTATTGGCACATGCGACACCATTTAACTGTCATTGACGATATTGTTTTGTGCGGTTACCGAACAGTGATCCCGTTAGAATTGCGAAAAATTGTTTTAGCAAATTTACATCAAGGGCATTTGGGTATCGAAAAAATGAAACGCCGTGCGCGTGAGTCTATTTATTGGCCAGGTCTCAATTCCGACATACGCAACGTAGCTATTAAATGCCAAGAATGTTTACGTTATTTACCGTCACATCCACCTGAGCCTATTCAACAACACGACATTCCAAGCCGCCCTTGGGAAAAAATAGGCAGTGATTTATTTCAATACGCTGCACAAAACTATTTAATTATAACCGACTATAAGTCATTCTTTCCTGAAGTTTGGCTTTTGAAACGCGATTCAACATGTAAATTCGATTCAAAAAATGTAATTGATAAATTGAAAGATTCATTTGCACGCTTTGGCGTTCCGCAAGAAGTCGTAAGTGACAGGGGTTCTCAATACAAATCAAAGGAATTTAATGATTTTGCAAAATTATGGGGATTCAAATGGAACCCGTCAAGTCCCAGGTACCCCCAATCTAACGGTAAAGCAGAAGCTGCCGTTAAGGCTATCAAAGGTATTATTAAGAAGTGTCATGGTAATATAGAGCAGTGTCGAAAAGGACTACTTGCTTTTAGTAACACACCGCTAGTAGATGGTTTATCACCTTCAGAAATTCTTTTTGGTAGAAAATTGCGCGACACTTTGCCTCTACATCCAACAGCATATAAGGCAGCTAGGGATCGTGTAGCAGAATCAGATGAATCTCAACCTGCTATCCCCTATCAGACGCAAGCAGTGCGTTATAATCAAAGAACGGCACCATTGCCAAAAATTTTAGAGGGCAGTCAAGTTGCTATTCAGCATCACAGCACTAAGGAGTGGTCTCTTCGTGGAAAAATAATCGAAGTTCTACCACATCGGGCATATCGCATCAAGCTTACAAATCGTCAAATAATCTACTTTTAAATTTACGCTATTTCCATTTTATGTAAGGCGGGGATTCACGATGCCATTTTTGATGCAATTGACTTGAAACACATATCAATGGATTCGTTATTAACCAGAGGCGTACATGGCCGGCTTCATTTCTTAAATAAATACATCGAAGTTGATAAAAACCAATGAAAACTGTTTCCATTTTCAACAACAATGCTATCTCAGACTGAAGCGCTAACTAAGCAGTTTCGCACTTGAATGACTTTCTATTGTCTCTGAGCAACAGTGCAGATCGATCTTCTGTTTCCTGTATGGTCATGCGTCAGAATGGAAATTATATAATCAATGTTTTCTGAAAATTATTTATAAACTGTTCGGATAGGAACGATATCACGATGGAACTCGATTGAACAGTTTGATGGGATCAGTGTATTTAACTAAAAAATGTAAACAATAATAAATAGTTTTTATTTCGGTAAAGTGGATTGAATCAATTATTGAATAATCAAATCGATGGATTTATAAATGTTGCCATGATGTGAGTGTTGTTTTACAATGTTTAGTGATGAAGCTAAATAAAATGCAGACAAACCCGGGAGTTGTAATAATGGCCCTATTTATACAATCAATTCAAATGAGAATATTGCTTCACTCTCGAGAGTCGGCGAGTCGTTTACACAGGACTATGTAATAATCTACTTTTAAATAAAACCAGTAATCATGCTATTAAAGATAGGACTGTTTCATGCGTATGAAGCTGAATTAGGGTCAAACTCGATTCACACGGCGATGACATATTTCACATGGTGATGATGTGTTTTCACATGGCGATGATTTATCCTGAATCAGTGTAGTGTTCAAGCAAAATCACCCCCTTCGTACTGTGGCAACGAAATGGCATTATTTGGCACGTTGTTTAGTGTTTTAAAAGTAGATAAAATTGGAAAAGTATTTAGCTAGCATGATTATCGACACCACCTTGCCTATATGACTTGGAATATGTAGAAAGTACCGTTCATGGCTGAAAATAATTGATGAAATAAGATGTAAATAAGTAATAAATAGTTTTCCCATTCTATATACTTATTCAAAAGTCACTTGAATCAAATGTTGAATAAACACGTTATGAGTAGTGAACAATTTTTGGTATTTCTCCGGGCTATGCCGGTGTTGTATAGGTGAAACACAATTTAATTTAGAAAAGCCCCCGACAAATTGTTACCTTGCAACTTGAATTTTATGACATTCAGTATGATACTCGATCGGGTTTGTGATGTTTCTTGGGTTTTTTTGGGGGGCTATGGCTACTACTTCCACGTGCTTTGGGATAAACTAGATAGTACCAAATTTTGTAAATTTCTCAATTAAATTGCGGCTTCGATCGGCTTTTCTACATAGATTTGTTCATGCATTTATTTTGAGCCAGTTAAACCAGATGATTCACAACTCAATATAAGCATGCATTTGCATGCAACTCGAAGTCTAGTTGTTCGAAATAGACGTCATTTGAGAAACGTTTTCATGCCAACCCCATCACCCATTGTTGTGACTGATGACATTTCTGCAAATAGTACTGTTCACCCAGTCCTTCCAATTTCTGCCGCAGATGTCCCTAGACCCAGTAATATGACTCGTCCCCTTAGGACAATTACACGCCCTCAACGTTTTAATGATTACGTAATGAATTGAGTTTCAAGCATAGTTGAGTCCTATTACTAAATGGCAATCTGTAATTTTATGATATTTATAAGTTTTTATCATACATTTTTTATTTAGTATTTATAGCTGTTATTTAGAATTCACAAAATATATTAAACTTTTGTAACTCGAAGGGAGGTGTTAGGATCTGGTAACTAGAACCCAGACCATTTATGTACACTATACTATAAATATAAAGTGAGCAACATAATGCTCATTCGTTGATTGTATTCTAAGAAGTAAATGTCATATATCAATTATATTATAATAAGATTATACTGTTTGTGTTCGATTGACTGGAACCTAACACCCTCTGAAGTCTGAATGTCTCTAGACTTCTGCATACCAGGTTTCCATACTTTCATCGGTCGTAGTTTTTTCGATTAATTGATGTAGGAAATCATACTAAATATTGACTACACCCTTGAAATGTTCAAATCAATTCATCACCCTATCAGACATTTTTGATTATCTTCCAAGATGCTCAACAGCCAAGATAAAAAATTAATAAGTATAAAAATAAAAAAATTAATATATCACATAAGTGTTTAGAACTTGATAGCTGAATGTTTACCAATGCGTAAAAACCTAAAAAAAAAACGGAAGAAAATCCCATCTTGTCCTATGCTGACTTCATTTATAACTTGCCTTTGATGAGCTATGGAAACGTAGATAAATTGACCACTGCATACAGGTGATTTTATTAAAATGGTCAATTCAATAGAAATATAATTTTAGGCATTGCAATAGTGACTATTGGAGACAGGTGGCCGATGTATAGCGATGATTGTTAAGGCAGGTTATAGCATGTTTGACTGTATGCTATGATGTAGGCCTAAATTGTTGTTACTATAATCTCACAACAACAATATTTATCTAAGCTTTGTCTACCTACTTTCATAATTTAATCATAATGTGCACAATCATATAATTTAATATTATGATCAATCTAGTTTAAATCAATTATGCTATCTAACGTTAAAAAATGTTTGCTAACGATTTACATTGCATTTATGAACATTGTAATTATTCAAAAATAGTTCAACAAGGTTACATTTTAACATTTTTTGGCGACAGGTAAGGCCAAAATTTCACGCATCCAACGTGCATTTGTAGCCTACTCTAGTGAGTGGGCTACACTGGACCTATGACACTATCACTATGAATTTTGGATATACTAAATAGCTACTGAAAACCTACTGAAAACATACTGGAATTCATCAGGCTCCTAATTAAATCTAGAATCTTCTCATTCTACTGAAAAACTGCTGAAATGCACATTGAAATTTGAAAATTTCATTCCGAAAGCAGATTGTCATTTGGTTTAGCGGTTTTTTATTTAGAGACAAATAAGTAAAAAGTTTAGTGTTTTTTCCGGTGTAAACTCTCTTGTTGAAAATAAACGGGTTCCTGTTCGAGGAAAAAGAGTGAGACACAAAATTAACCCAAAGTCGTCACTTTGATTGCATTTTTGAAGGAGAAATGATCGTACAAAGTAAAAACACAGGAAGATCATGTACGAATAGAAAATTTTTCTCTTTCTAAAGAAGCAATCTCCCAATATCCGGGATATACACTTTAAGACGATAGACAACAAGGGCGAGTTGTCTAATTGTTTTAGTGGAAACCAACTAGTGGTACAAGCAAAACATATCAAAAATAAATTCTAACTATTTATTCGCTTTCCGCATAATTAATTTTGAATACAACTGTCAATCAAAGGCATCCAAGGCAAATTGTATATGCATAGCTTATTCATTGAAAAACATCATCTCATATTTTGTAATTGTTTTGTTTTCTTGGGGACAGAAATTATAATTTACTCTCGTAATTTGTATAAAATCTTGATTCAAAAACATTTGCGAATCACTTGTTTACTTTTTGGAATTTGCGAGGGAACTTGCCAGCGTTCACTATGAGAAAATAATGAACGATGGAGCAACCAATCAGAATGCATATCATCAAATAGTACCCTAGTTGGTTTCGACTAAATATATATATATCTATATATAATAAAATTTATGGTTATCTAATAGCAGATAATATAGGGCTCTATGTCTTCATTTGACAGAGCGGTAAATAATAATAATAATAATAATATTATTATTATTATATATATATATAGGCCTATACATATATATTAGATATTATCTAATAGCAAAAAATAGTGCTCGATATCATTTGACAGAGTTAAATATAATAAAAGAAGTCAAAGACTACACATTCATAATCGTTACTAATAGTTTCATGCTTACGCAATCATCAAACAAATAAACTAATTAGTTTATTTGTCTGATGATTGCGTAAGCATGAAACTATTAGTAACAATTATGAATGTGTATATATAAATGTGTGAGGCAAAACATCAATGAGAGTGCTCAATGCTAAAAGCAGAGCAATATAGAAATTGTGACTCAAAGATTACGAGTACGGACCGAACTCGTAATCTTTGAGTCATAATTTCTATATATATATATATATATATATATATAATAAAATATAATAAAAGGAGTCAAAAACTACACATTCATAATTGTTACTAATAGTTTCATGCTTTCGTAATCATCAGACAAATAAACTAATTGTTTATAAACTTAAACAAATAACAAATAAACTTGAAAAACGTAAACAAACTTGACAAATAAACTTGACAAATAAACTTAAACATGCTTACGCAATCATCAAACAAATAAACTAATTAGTTTATTTGTCTGATGATTGCGTAGGCATGAAACTATTAGTAACAATTATGAATGTGTAGTCTTTGACTCCTTTTATTATATTTAGCTCTGTCAAATGATATCGAGCACTATTTTTTGCTATTAGATAATATCTAATATATATATATATATATATATATATATATATATATATATATATATATGAAAGTGCCCAATTCAGTAGCGTATTCAATGAGTTTCAATATGTTTCCTACCACGTAAACATTTTCTTTTGCCTCTTGCTATCTTACTGTACAGTCGTGTCTGTTGTATCAAAGAGCTCTGACTAACGGCCATAGTAGCCCTTAGCATCTCTCCTTGTAGTATCAGCAGGCATGGCCTACCATTATCATAATGAAGAGTATCAACATTTATATGGATTGTGTCGTTATTTAATCCTACACAAAATCCGTAATGTGAGGAACCGAAATAAGAGAATGAATTAACTCAAGTAGGCCTACTCACCTATCACACTCAGTGTCGTTGTTATATGTTGACTTGTAAGTCTCGCCCATGACACAATGATTGCATATAGTTTTCTGGTTGCCACTGCAGTGCTTTTTTACTGCCGAACCAGGTGGGCATTGCTCACAACATGTACCATTAACCAAATATTCCCTACGATCGCAGTGAATTGTAGTATATGTTGGTACAATGTTCTAAAACAAACAAAGAACAAACCAGTAAGAGTTTGAGAAAAAACTTCAGGCAACATTTTTGGAAGGTCCCAAAAAAATGTGCAGATATATGTCTTTCCCCTTTGTGAAATTTTGATGGTGTCAATCTAATAGGTTGAATGTTCTAGTGGTATATGTTTAAATGGAAAAAACCTACCAGTATATGTTTTGCAATTTTATTATCTGATTTAGACATTTTCCTTAATTTTGATCCTTATGACATTGAGTTATGACATTTCCTTAGAAGGTTCATTAATCAAATATAAAAGGGTGGCGTGTGACCTTTCTTATGTCGTTATGCTAAACAATTGAGAATTGAAAAAAGACAACAACATCAGAACTTCAACTCACACGTCAAAAACGCAGAACAAATGTGTTGCTTAGTAACAGAGAGAAACCAAATAATCAAGAAATTTCCACAATAGATTGACAACAGCAAACAACAAAAATATTGTGACTTATCTGAGCAAATCAACACATTTTACAAACAATTTTCATGAAGGTATTTGCTTGAAGAAACAATGTTTTATTCAAAACTTTGCAGGTTTTGCAAATATAGATCAAATTTGATTGAGATCAAGAGATCCCGCGAAAAGAAAAATAACCAGCAAAGGGAAATTACCCAAAACAAGAATATCTTATTACAAGTCAAAAATGACTAAAAAATGAATGGGTTAACAACTAATATAAAACCATAAACAATCATGATACGATCAAAAATTTATATTTCATACGCGTTGAAAACTTTCAATGTTTTTACAATCTACATGTTCAACAAAACTACTTTACGATAATGAAAGTAAAGTTATTATAAACCCACATGTGACTGTGAACACGCACATAAACGAATAGAGCTGCGATAAAAATGTGACGAAATTAACGACGGGTGTAAATTGATAAACAAATAATTTTCAACATGTGGAAAATAAAGTAAATAACAACTATGCTAAACGCTTTTTGAGGATGTCTCGATGTTCCTTTCGGGCCTGCCCTCACTTGTCCTATGTTTCATGAAATTAATCAAAAATGGCCAGACATATTTTTGAGTGTTATTTTCATAGCTTAAACAGCAAACAGCATGGCAAGCACTTGAAAGATTTAATACAGCAACTAATCGTGAAAAACTTACCACTTTGTTTTGAAATAAATCACAAAAATATGATCAAATTTATATCAAAGATTGTTCAACGAACACTTTCAGTGTCAAATCAAACTAATACAGGGTCGACATTTTTATCACACATATCAGATACAGGGCGGCCTAGTCCGTGAAAGTGGTTTCGAACATCAAAAGAGTTTACCACAAGCAAACAATTTACAAAAACAAGTGTGAAAATAAAATTCCATTGAATTTCCAGATTTAGCTGAAACCAGTATAGGACAACACGCTTCACATCGCAAATAGGGCGGAAAATATAAGCAATAACAAAAGTATCATATCAGCTTTCAACAAGTGGTGTATATACAGAAAAATGAAAACTGCAATCATTAAAAAGAGGGAAGAAAGCAGAAATTTTGACATGTTTGGACAGTTTGGGTAGCCTTCTAGCCGCTATTCGGCTTACTCATTTTCAACATCAGCTGTTAGAAGTGTTAGTTTCAAATCAGGGTTAGCAACAAGTAAACAGGTATATAATACAACTATTATTTTTTACAAAACATGATGATTATAACGATCAAAGATAAATCAAATAATGTGAGAAGAACTCAATCAAAACTGAAAACCCAAGCAAGCGAAGTTCAAAGAGAGGATGAAGTATGAACACAAGAATAAGAAAACAAACTATATAAAATTTAGTTCTACTCTAAAATAAAATTCAGACTCAAAATACTATCAATGACTTTGAACAGTGGTGTTAACAGATAATTAAAATCAAGACTTACGGTTAATGATATGAGAATGATGAAAAACATTTTCAAAACCCAATCCATGAACGTAGATCAATTTTATTTTTTGCTAAGGAATGACAACGATTCTTCGTGGGTCGAGTCGAGATGTCAGGATTGGTCACGTGGTCAGAAAAGATGAATAATGACGTCATTTTATGAATAGCATGCAATTAATAATAATAATAAAGAGTAATTCCTTTATAGCCTGCGCGTAGACCAAACTCTTTTTTTAGACTTCACCGGAGTCTGATCCGCATATTTATATTTAACCGTAAATTGGAAGCAAGTTAGGTGTGGTGTCCGAAGTTGAATCCGCCACATGATGTTTTGCCATGCGTTTTTAAATTGTAGATTAACCTAAATTAAATCAAATTAAATTGCAATACAGTCATCATCAGAATACTACCCGAGTTTAGCGATGATAAACTTTCCGGCAATGTTTTAAAGAGACCTATGGGGCACAAAATTTCTCTCATCTGTCCTGAGTGATCAAGCATCAAAACTTGAAGATGATTGTCTCTATATTTTTGTTCATGTGATATATATATGTGTCTTTATTGATAAAATATAAAATTTAATCAAAGAATACACGCATAGAAGGAGTTAGATACACTTGCACTATGCGGTTTACATTAAATTTTCTATTTATAATATTACACGCTTTAATTTTCTTTGTACAGGGAAAGTTTCCATTTAAAATTTGATAAAGATTTTGCCATGACAATGGAATAGAATAGAAATAGTTTATTTAAAGACATATAAACAACTATGATACATGATTTTTCCTTTTTGTTCTATTTGATTACATGTATGTGTTATATAAGGCATTATTGTTAAGCAGTCGTTTCTTGATGTCTGACGGCGTCATCGTCGTCTAATAATTAGTTTGATTGAGAATATAGTGTATTTTTAATTTCTTGTTTATATTTAATAATATTGTATGAATCGTATTTGTAATATTTATTTAGTGATTGTGCACCTCGAAAGCTGAATGATCGTTTACCACGGTCAGTATGGACGCGCGGGAGAATGTACATGTTTTTTCTTGTAATATATTTGTGGTTACTTTTATTAAATAAAGTCTTTAATTCTGAACCATACATTCCTGATTTGGATTGGTGGGCTGTACATGCAGTACGGAGATGTGACATGTGGCTGATAGAGAGCCATCCCAGTCGTTCAAGTGCGTCTTCCATTCTATCAAATTTTCGCTTTCCACATATCAATTTTGCCGCCCAATTTTGTATTCCTATCTGGACCCTTCTAAGCTGTGTTTTGTTGCATGAGGCCCAGACTTCGATAGCGTAGAGACAAGGATTTAAAATTTTTGATTCTATAAGTGTTTTAAATAACCCAGCTGGAATATAAGGGCGAATCTTTGATATTGCATATAATCTGTAGGAAGCAGTTCTTAAGATTTTATCGACGTGCTTCTTGAAACTCATTTCATTATCAAAGACCACGCCCAAGTTTCTAGCTGTACTTACATACTCTATACTTTGTTTGTCAATTGTCAAAGTTGGCAGAGTTCGGTTAATTAACTTTTTGTGACCAATAGCCATAATTTTTGTTTTATTAGTGTTGAGTAGTAGAGAATTTGCAGCAAACCAAGTCGAAACTCTTTTTGAATCATCATTAATTTGTTTTTGTACATTACACAGTGATTGGTTGTCTTTAGATTTAAAATTATACAATACTTGTGTGTCATCGGCAAACTGACCAGCTGCACCATGTTTAATTACGTTTGGTAGATCATTCACATAAACTAAAAAGAGCAATGGTCCAAGTACTGAGCCTTGAGGTACTCCACATGACAGTGTAACTTCGTCAGAGTAGATGTTGTTCACTTTTATGATCTGTTTGCGGTCTTTTAAGTACGATTCTATCCATGCCAATGCAATGTCAGATAATCCGAATAGTTTAAGTTTATCCAATAAAATATTATGTTGAAGGCTATCGAATGCTTTAGATAGGTCCATGAGTATTAACAAGGAAGTATCACGAGTGTCCATGTTTTTAAGAATTCTTTCCGTTATGTTCAGAAGGGCTGTAACTGTCGAGCGACAGTGTTGGAATCCATGTTGATATTTATTTAGGATAGGAGATAAGAAGGGGTACAGTTGGATGTAAACTATTCTTTCCACAACTTTTGACAGTAACGATAAAAGTGCAAGTGGTCGATGCTTATCTGGTTCTATAGTACCTGGTACTTTTGGTATTGGTGATACTATAGTGTTTTTGAAGCAAGATGGAAACTTTGATGTCTTTAGGGATAGGTTAATAAGTTTTGTAAATGGTGCCGCAATGGCTGGAAGGGCAGATTTAATTGCGAAGCCATTTATGCCATCGTAGCCAGGTGCTTTCCAGTTTGGTAGTAGCCCTACAGCTTTAATTGTGTCAATGGTTGTGACATTTGTGAATTCGAATGTTTGTGAATGTTGTTGTATTGTTTCATAGTTGGTTTTTGTGTGAGTTTGGTTCTTAATGGTTGATCCAACCTCGCTGAAAAATTTGTTGATTTCATTTAATTCTGATTTCGTTTTTGCTGTACATTTATAATTAGTTTTTCTCGTCAGCTTTTTGACAAGGTTCCATACTTCTTTTACATTGTCACCACATTCAATAAATTTTTCTTTGTTGTAATTTATTTTTGCCTGTCTGAGTTTATATGTTACTTGATTGCGCTGATGTTTATACAGTTCCCAATCTTTTGATGATGTCGTCTTCATAGCCGTATAGCGCATTTTGTTGCGTTTCTTTAATTGATCTCTTAGTTCAACAGTTACCCATGGTGCGTAATTTGGATACATTACAATTGTTTTTTCTGGTGCATATTTGTTCAGAGTGTCCTGCAATATTGTTTGTAATATCATAGCTGCTTTGTTTACATCTTCATCCATTATTGCTTCTTCAAATTTAGTCAGATCAACGTTCAAGAGTTCTTCACAAAATGCTACTCTGTCAAAGTTTTTGTATGTTCTTACAGTTCTGGTTGTTTTTCTAGGTTGTTCTGTGGCATCATATTTCATAACAGAATACAGCCCAAGGTGGTCTGAATTACAGACAGTTTTTGGAATACATGTAGTTATTGTATGTTTTAATGAAGTAGATGATATCATATAATCTATTTCCGTTTGAGATGTTTCTGTGATTCGAGTCGATTTAGTGTTAAGAATGTGTAGTTTAAATTGGGACATCAGCTCTGAAAGCAGTTTTTTTGCAGGAGTGTTTTTATGGTAGTCAATGTTCAAATCTCCTGTAAATATGAAGTCACAATTTCTTTCAGTTAAAGTCTCTGTGGTTTCACGAATGATGTCAAGGGCTTGGCGGTAATTCTCATAGCGAGGATTGTATAAATTTATGATGTATATAATTTTATTATTTGGTATTTGTAGTTTTACTACTAATTGTTCGTATTCAATCCCCTGGGCCTTTCTTGTCAGGGTTGGATCTAAATAAACTTTCATGATATTTTTGTAAAATATAGCAGTGCCACCATGCCTGCCATTTCGGTCATTTCTATATAGACAATAACCAGGAATAGAACATCCTATTGATTCTGGATGTAGCCATGTCTCTTGTATAATTATTAGGTCTATATCATCATCAACAGCGTATGTCTGTAATTCTGTTAATCGCTCAGATGTTAGACATTGAGCATTAATTGTTAAGATTTTTATCTCTTTTGTTTTAGTTATTTTATTTATTGTGTTTATGGTTGTACTTACTCTTTTCTTGTTTGTGCTGCTATTCATATTGAGTCAATTACTACTCGGTTGAGTCCGGGGCTGGGGTATTGTCTTCTTTCTGATATTTTTCACTTGGATTAAACCGAAATTACGTATGACCCATCGATCTGTCGAGTTTTTACACCCCTCATTTCTCTCTCTGCATTCCGTTCTGAGTTCAGTTTGGAATTTTTGTTCGTCTCTGGTGTAATCTGGTGAGATATAGACACTTTCCAGACCATCATCTTCACGTAGACGTCTACCATTTGTAAGCAGCATAAGTTTGCTTCGCATATCACAGCATTTTACTAATAATGGTTGCGAGCGCACATCTGATGGTTTTCCAAGGCGATGGCAGGACTCAATCTCCACATCTTCACCCAAGATGTTAACAGTTAAACTTTTGAGGTAATCAGTGTCATTTTCATAATCTGGGTTTATATTTAGTCCTCGGATAATTACATTTAATTTCCGTTTGTCTTTTTCTTGTGTCTGCTTAATTGCCTTTTCATGCAGACGTTGCTCAGTTTGTACTTTTAATATAGTAGAAAACGATTTGTTAGGTGGGTTTGTAGTTCCAATATCCAGTAAGGTATTCATTTCAGTTTGGGAGCAAAGGGATTTTTCAGTTACAAGGCTTTTGATTTCATCAATTTTGCTTAGAATTGTTTCTGTTGCAGTAGTCAATTGGATTTCAGTACAATTATTTGTAGAGTTATCATTTTTTGTTTGATTATCTTTGGTTATCTTTGACTTCAGGGCAATTGTCTGTTTAGTTAATTCACGGATTTGTTTTGTCTTTGCATCACTATTTAGTTTCTCACTTTTTAATGTGTTTTCAGCATCATGCTTCATGTCTAACGCTTGTTTTTCGATTCCACGTATCTTATTTTGCAATTGAGTTTTTTTGTCTAACAATAGTTGTATTTGTTCTTGTTGTTTCTTGTATTTCGTCATCAGGCTTTCGTATCTTATTTCTTTCAATTTGTTTGAAACAGGTGTACTGTCTAATATGTTCCCTTCAGAATTTAGATCAATGCATACGGGAGATGACGTCATAGTTTCCTCGTTTATATTACTTTTATCTAGGTTTTCGCACGATTGTGATGGAACGGTGATGTAATCTATATTAGTATTGTCGCTATTATTCACAATGCTTCCATTTGAGACAATCGAATCATTTGTGCGGTCCAAAATGGCGTCAATACATGGCAATTGATCTCCTGATAGATCCGGTGTGTAAATATTTGAATCAGCGGCGGCGAGAGAATTCAAAGGTAATTGGAGAACACTCGGTGAATGTGTTTCATCTGCCCAAATGTCTGGTAAATCTTTTTCGATGACATTTTTATATTTTTTACCTCGGCTTATAATTCCATAAAAATACAAACATAAATCGGCTAAATCTCCTTTCTTTGAGTTTCTTGCTAGTTTCTTCCTTGCAATGCCCACGTTTTTATTCTCAGTTTCCAGAATGTTGATACATTTTTTCAAGGCTGTACTCATCAGGTTAAGCTTTTGTTGTGAAGGTTCGATAGCTGTAACCAACGCATCTTGAACAAAATTGACACTTGGAGAGGGTACATCAAGTTGTTCTCCATAGCTTTATGATTGAATTGAAAAGTTAGACATATTGCATACGATTTTTAGAAAAGTTATGTCAATTAAGCTAAAATAATGTTAAATTAATGCAATAAAGTCAGTCATAGACAGGAGCACGTCTATTCATAACGACATGACGACAGTATGATCAATGTCTTGGGGGAGAGTATTCCAATGTCGAATAACGCGATTAAATAAAAATTGTAACGTACATCGCATTTTGCGAGGTCAATGCGATAAACTAAATTATGGCTCCTAGTTGTGTTAGTGCCCTTGAGGATCATACCCTCTGGTAATTCCATGTGAGTTTTTCTATATATAATTTTGTAAAACAGGCAGAGATCTAAATATAAACGCCTGCTAGCCAGGGTTGTCAAATTAAGATTTTTTAATCGTTCGTCATATGATGATTCGTTGTCGTCAAAACACCGAAGAAAGACCTTCTTTGTGAATCTCCGTTGAACATTTTCAATTGTATTTATATCTTTTTTCAAGCAAGGTGAATAAATAGAAGACGCATACTCGGGCGTACATAAACAAGAAAAGCTTTCATAAGATGGGTTGGCATCAGGATATAATTTGTCAAACAATAGGCTTTACGAGTGATAATCTTACAATGTGTAGAAAACTTAAGGTCAGAAGTAATATGTATACCAAGATCACGAGCAGATGAAGTAACGTTAGATATAGAACAATCAAGCATACGGTGAATAGTATTTGGGTTTCTGTTTCCAATGTGGAGAGTAGAGCATTTTTCAACCGCAACTCGAAGCTGCCAGGTTTCCGCCCATTTAATAAAATCTTTGATAGCACTTTGGAACAAATCAATGTCCTTGTAATATTGACTATCAAGGTTGTAGATTGAATATAGTTTCATGTCGTCAGCAAATAGTTTGCATTTGGCAAAAGGAAAATTTTCAGGGGCATCATTTATGTACACCAAAAACAAAAGAGGTCCAAGTACAGATCCCTGTGGGACACCACTGACACAAGGAGATGATTTTGATAGCTTGTCACCCACACGAATCTGCATTGATCGATTATATAAATATTCTTTTATCCATTCAAGTAAAGCTCCTTGGATACCATAGGCCTTAAGCTTCAGAAGCAGTTTACTATGAGACACCGTATCAAAGGCCTTTGCCAAGTCGATATACATAACGTCCACACATTCTCTACGTTCAAGGGCAATTGTCCAATCATTCAATGTTTCTAAGAGCTGTGTGGTGGTAGATTTTTTATCAAGAAAAGCATGCTGCTCTGGGGAAATAAGACCATTTGATAATAAAAATTCAAGCATTGTTGTTTTAATGACGGACTCCATCAGACGACAAAAGACGCTGGTGAGTGAAATTGGTCGATAGTTTGACGGTATCTCAGCTGGGCGTTTCTTAAACAGTGGGCAAACAATAGCAGTTTTCCATAAACTTGGAAGATTCCCAGACATAAATGATAAATTGAAGATATAAGATAATGGCTGAGCAATAGTATCAGCTGTAGGTTTAAAAAAGAAAGCAGGGACATCGTCCGGAGTACCTGATAATTTACTGGGCAATTTCTTAATAGCATGAAGCACATCACTGACTTCAAATTTAACATTGTTCAGAACCTTCGTTGTACGGTTTGAAAAGCTAGGTATATCATTGTTCTCTTCGGTGAAAACACTTGAAAATTGTTCACATAAAAGTCTAGCTTTCAATAAATTATCAGTTGTAAGATTACCATTATGATCACGTAGAGGTGCAACACCGCTTTTCTTATTCAAAGACTTATTTACAAATGAATAAAATGATCTCATATTTTGCTTTTTGACAATGTTCTTTTCAATGTTTTGATGGTATTTTTTGATCTTGAACTTACATTTTTTAGCGCACTCATTGTATTTTTCTTTGCCATTTACTTGATGACGTGCACGCCATAAACGATTTTTCTTTCTAAGAAGACGATTTATATAATCTGGATATGTCTTTGACTTGTGATTAATAATTTTCACAGGAACATAAATTTCAATTAGGCTATACAATAAGGATAAGAAATGTTCATAATTTGTATTTCTTATCTTATTCATAAGTTCATAATTCGGTATGTACCACATTGATAACTCATCTTGACTTAGGTACATACCGAAGTCAGTCCCTTGTTCGCTCACTGAGCAGTACTGATGAAGGCTAATGGCCAGAAACATGTACTGGTCTGCTACTATGATATAATTGCCTCTATATACAGTATTCATGGTTTGTGGACATAATGGACAATAATTAAAATAACTCTCTAATAAATTCCACTTTTAGAAGAGAACATCACAATATTCCTTTGCCATTTTCTCCCTCTTTTTCCGACTGGACACAAATCAAAGACTATTTGCCGACTGACCGCAAGTTGTCAGGGGGGTTATTTTCAGGTCCCCAATACCCAGGCCCACCCTAGGAATTACGGCCCTGATGATTTCTTTGGTGTTTTCACTTTTATAATAACTTTAGAAATAGCAAGCAATTAACTTTTTCTTAGTCGCAAAAGTAGCTAACAATTAGTATTCCAATTGAATATATTGGATAATTTCACATCCATGCAGGATTCGACACTGAGGACATATATATTTATCCCAAACAGATGATAACACACCTCCGTTCTTACCATCAATAAAAGGAATGTTTTCAATAATTAAAATAAGGGGGACGCGACTTGAGGGATGTTGATATGAATATTGAAAATGCTCCTCTGAGATTCGAGAACTGCACACCCATGTGACTCCATATAATATAGTATACGAGAGTGCATATGGATATGACAGAACAGTCATTTTCAGAAGTCAGAAAACCGACCTCAGAACTAAGCTTAAAATATAGTGGGAACACTGTGAGACAATATTGAACATTTGCAGCTTTTAATCTTACTGATATTATTATAAAAACAATGCAAAACCAGATTGTAAAACGTGAGTTCTGAGAGTCATTGCGGCATAATCTCGCAAATGACAAACCAAACAACAGATCGATGCATGTCAGCCTTTTCAGTCAGTTCGTTTGGTAAATGATGTCTATATGGTCATAAATTGAGTAATACCTCTTCAAATTGCACAATTTCCGAGGATTAAGGATTTACGGCCGTATTGTCAAGTTATGCCTACAAATCCGACTATTAAATTTCTTATTTATGAAGCACTTTATTAAATGGAAAAATGTGTGTATATAATGTATACTGTGTAATAATCAAGTAGATACAAAAAATACATCAAGCCTATTTATTAAGAACATATTTTTTCCTCGAATGGTAAATAAAATACCGAAACTTATTTCTTATGGAAAAGTATGTCGCAGTTAGAAGGAAGTTGGAAATATGAGCTTTCAAAACTACGTATTGACATTTTGGAAGTAAATTTCGCTCGTGGAGTATCCAAGCATAAAAGTTCGAACATTCAAAGACAAGCTACAAGATGTTTCATTTCTATCTCACCATGGAAGGAAAAGGATACCATATATTTTCTATGTTATTTGTTCTAACTGCTTTATTTCAATGTACATATTCCTTCACTCTAGATAATAATTTAATGAATGCATTAGATATTACAAGAGGTGCATTGTTATCATTTAAAGCAACACAGCCAGATGTTATTGAAAAGTTTACTAAAGTTACTGGTAAGATCTTTATAGTAGTATGTAGTTCAACAAAATAAAGTATATGTTCCAGCTTTAAATCCATTCACAAAGTTTAAAATTAGGAGAAAGATAAATTAAACCGAATATGCCGAATATCTGTTAGATTGTTGCAATACTGTATATGCATATAATTATGTGCCTTTATTCGGACGCAAATTATAGATGTCATAGATACACATTTGATTCGATTTGACAGTTATATTTTGCCAAGTTTCAATATTATCATGATATTATATTCGGAGTTTAAAGTCAGTCTCATAGTTCTTTTTGTCTTTGCCCTTCCTACGTGGACAAATTTTAGGTATCTACTTTTAAATTTGGGATAATTCAAATTAGAACAATGAAATTTCTAAACTCCGAACAGGCAAGTTAAAGGGGCAAGATTGACCGGCGACCGCTGCGAGCACAAGTTGAATTTATGCTTAGCGTAATTCAACCGTCTCGCTTTGAAACTATTGTTCTATGCAGGCCTAATCTGTTATAAATTCATGTCAACAATGTACATTGTGTTATGAACAATAAACATGCACGTGATCCGAAGTGCGTAGCGCCTGCCGGTCATTTTTGCTCCTTTAAGTTGACAGATACGTCTACAATATATGATAATATTTATAATAATGATGATATAAAATGTGTATACAGTAGCTATATTTATATCTATATAATATGTTTCAAACTTCATAAAAATGTTGGCAGGTGAACAGTGCTCAATGGTTGTAAACAGCAGAGCGGGAAATAATAATAATAGAGAAGGAAGACACAGAGAAGACACACCATTTTTGCTGTTAATAAAGGTTCATGTTGTTAAACGATGATCAGACAGGATACAATTCGTTAACGCATACGCAGCTTTAAGTAACAGCAACAACCCGAGGGGGTAACTTCCATACTTGTGGTATACGGGGACGTTCAAATATTGAAGGGTACCTTTTTCAAAATTCAGAAAAAATTTTAGGGTATGCTTATAATCATGAAATTTTTTGAGGTATCCTTTTGACGCCTTTGCAATTTTTTCATTTCGCAAAACAAATTTCATGAAGTTTTTTGTTTGAGTCATTTGTTTTGGTTGAATATCAGTCATTCATAAAAATATATTTGGGGTATGTTTTTCATCATGTGGAAAAAGCCATTCCGCCAAAGTTTTATTTGAACAATCCCATCGAAGCCCAGGGATATTACCCCCTCTATAATTATTATTACGTATTTTACATTTATATCTATCATGATGATATCAAAATATTTATTCGGTTATCCTTTTTTCCTCATCTTGCATGATCTATATACAGGAGGTGATGGTGATAGAGGAATTTCAAGAGAAACTGGAATCACTTCTGGCTGGAGTATGTTCCGCAACCAATTGAACTATGTATATTTATATGCTATGTTGTAACTAAAATTTGACATGAATTATTTAATAATATGTGGCTTTTATATACAGAGTTGACTCAATCATACTCAATAGAACATTCAATACTATCATCAGATTCAAACGCACGCTATATAGAATGTTTTGACTGATTGTCATTGTATTCAAACGCTAGAGCTAGTTCTCCGAGTAGTGTCCTGTTGATTTATATTAAAAACAAACAATAATTAAAAGTTATATTGAATTATAAACGATATATAAATCGAAACCTCTATTGGTCCTATTCAGTGGGTATACATTACAGAGAAAGAAAAATACCGTATAGTAGAGATTATATGCAAATCGTATGCAATACTGTTTTTGCATCGGATTTTTCATGATAACAATAAACTTGGATAGATTTATCTCACGAATTTACGTATAATTGCATCTTTTTAATAGGAAATTCTCGCAGAAGACGCCGCAGAAGTACCGCAAGGATAAGCAAAGCGAAAACCAAGACAGTAAAACCATCTCCGAGAAAGAAGGTCATCACAACAACAACAACCAAGAAATTCAAGTTAGCAGATATTTTTGTCAAAAATATCCTATCAACCAAGGGAATATCTATTTTGCGTTTATATAAAGACTGATCAGCAGATAAAACTACACCGTTACCGCTACTCGTATCACATCCCGCGTATAGTAATCTTTGACGTTCAGCTTCATGGTTCCATATTTTAATTTTATACACAAGAAAATTCATGGTCTAGGGTAGATAAGTTTTCTTCATCTAAGAATTTCCAATTCAAAATCAAAACAGTTTAAGAACATATGTACTAATAAGAAAGTGTTGCTTTTTAGGTGAAATATGGTCTCGAGTTTTAAGCACAAAAAGTTTCGTTTCTTTGTGTAAATATTTGGGTCATATAAATCACATAATACACTTTCGTTCAATTTACCAGATCAAAGATCTTTTATATAATATTGTAAAATTGTACATGGCATTACCGACGGTCCATTTTGCCAACTTTTTAGAATTGAAAAGTTCAAATATTCATTGAGGTCCCATTCCTTAAAGTGTATATCTCGGATATTGGAAGATTGCTTCTTAGAGAAAATTTACTATTTGTATAAGTTTCATGTTAGTCAATTAATGTGACGTGATTTTTTGTTGTTTTGCTTGTCAATTTGGACAAAACAAATGAAATGATAAAACGAAAAAAGGGTCTAATTGATATTTCCTTACATTTTACGATTACAACTCTAACACTGTTCAGTGTTCATAAAATTTATAACATTTCATGTACCAGTCAGTGCGATGTCCATGTGCCGCTAACAAAAGGTTTTGCCTTCCAGAATCATACATGCAACTTGCTCGACATTTTTTTGAAAGAGGTTTGATCTATAACCAGGAGTATGGCAATTTCCTTCTGAATTTGCTCTATAGCCATTAAGATCTAGGATCACAGGATCCCCTATTTATCCGATCCAAACAAAAAAGCTATGATGTTTTGAATTTTCAAAAAGCAGTCACGCTCCAGCTGTTTTAGAATTATCAGCAAAAATAATCAAGATTATGCAAAGCAATTTTACACCCGACCTTTTTAAAAAGGCCCATTTTATTTGGACGAAAAGAGCCTGGCACTAGTTCCGGCGTAACATTTTAATTTTTTTTCTTTCCGGATTGACTTATATTATCATCCCAAAGAATTCTGCATCATTTTTCATACCAAAAATATTCAAGATAAAAAATTTCAAAATGGCTACAAAAGATTTGACTACCATGCTGGCAAAGAGGGGCAACATGTGCCTTTTTAAATAATTTTCATAAACTTTCCACATCAAACACGATAAATTAAACTATATGTATGAATCGACATTGTATAGTGTCACTACAGCGACAGCGGTCGTAACTATAGATGCCTCTGACCTAGGCGGTATAGGGATCCATTTTGCCTGACGAAATGTGTATCTTATGCAAAGAAAGGCGGGGCATTTGCATATTGGGAGTTTCGGTACTGTAGTATCTTCAAAATTGCACGATGTTGCCATTATTGGAAAGGGGGACGGGCTTTAACAACGAAATTGTACATCGAAAACATTTCTGCTGTAAGGTACCCTTTATCCAGGGTCTGTCCCTGTCGTCCTCGTATGGCTCCGGTGCCCCTGATTTCCAGACGTTGTGTATTGTGCAATGACCTTTCAGTTGTGGACAGGATAGGCATTTTCGACATTATGACAGTGTCATCACTCATACTGAAGGATAGAGATATTATGTGGCCCAATAACGTTTAATTCGATACAGGGAAACGTCAATCAGTTATACACAGCTATTCACAGGCCAGGAGGACTCATTTAAATACTTCTATCCAATTTTTACAGGCCCAATTTGAACAAGTATTCTCTGGCTATTAATCAAATAGAAAAGGCAATCCTTGAAGCTGGGGCAATGAGTCAGTCAGTATTCACAAGGAATTCAATTGCAAAATTAAAACAGCTAAAAGATACAATTAAAACAGCATGTGAAAGTAAACAGTACGTACTTGCAAGGCAACTCGTTGGACATGCAATTTACTTAACGTCACTTGGTAAGTCAGATAAACATACGCAGAATTAATGTTCAATGATAAATCATCTCGGATAACAAAAAGATAATAACAGTTAATGTTCAATATGAGAATAGTCGCTTGGATTATATAGTCGTTCTATTAACTACTGTACCTGGGCCATGTTTTTCTATCTTTTGTTAATTCGTTCAGTTATTTAATGTTCAGTTTTCGTTTCATTATTTGATTTGATTCAAACTTCGATGGAAAAAATGCAATAAAAAAGAGCTAAAGTTGAATTCCGCTTAAAGTCTGATAATCTATCATGTCTGATATAGCCCTATCGTGTGTGTGGTACATGAAAACTATATATATCAGCCAACTACGAGTGGTAGATAAATTGACCACTATATGCAGTAGGCCTTATATGTACAGGGTTGATTCAATAGAAAATTATATTATAGACATTGCAAGAGTGACCACTCAGGCAGGTGACAACTATAACAGGTTTGATTACATTAAAATCCCGCGTTTCTTTAATCCGTATTATGTATTATGTAGCATCAAAACGAAGTCGTCGTCAAACCCAAACAGGTGGAGGTGGCTCATCTGTCTTAACAGACATCCAGACATTCATTGGAAATGATCAGTTTACAAAACTATTGGCCTTGGATGGTGGTGTTACGTTATCATTTGCAGTTGATACAACGGGTAGCATGTCTGATGAAATTAAATCATCTATTATCATAGCAACTAATATTGTCAACCAACCACGGACATACATGTGTGATTATGTTTTGTCACCTTTTAATGATCCAATCACTGCAGCAGGTATTTAATATGATGTATTTGATATATATTTTAAAATAATCCTATTATTATAATTTCTTGTTATAATTTCAATAATGAAGTCCCGTCAAAAATAACTTGTAATTTCAATACTACAGTCCCGTGCAAAAAAGCTCCACGCTTATCGGTTTCCGTATAATAAAAGATGAGGATGATATAGTAAATGCGAGTTGATGAAACACTTGTATTTAATTTTAGTATGCATTACAATAGGAGGATTAGCTCGGATGGCAGAGCAACCGAACTTCAGATCGGATCATATCTGATCGACTGTGGTTCAAATCCCCCTAAGGTCAACTCAGCCTTGATTTTATCTGAAACATCAAATGAGTACCATTTGAGGATGGCGGATGGAATGGTCCAGAGGGAATTGCTTTGTGAGTAGCTGCGGCGCATCGTTGCGCATTGACAATCAACACCTATCTGCCATGAAATCTGTTGAAATTGATCTGCAGTGTCGCGGCTGAGATCAACAAAGGGTGTTTAAAATCATTGCTTCCAGCGAAAAAAGCCACTCGTCTAGAAATAGAGGGGTGGTACGGGTGCCTTCGGTAGGGCGACACCGTCTACACTACATTACTTTTACAATTCAATTTTTTTTGTACAATTTTTTCTTTAACATACAACAAAGATTGCTTCCAATTATTGGCCACCTGTCCAGAACCAACAATCTCTGCTTCAGACCCATATTTTTCATGCTGTAATAATATTTCTTTGTATAGCTATAGATCAATGTACAATCAAACTGATATGATGACACCCTGACATCATAACGAAATTGTTGCAATAGAAATTAGAAGAAAGTGTACATGAAGGCAGATTGCTCGAACAGCAAACAGTATATAACGAATACTATTTAAATACTGAGATAATCTTATAAAGATCGATATCGTTCACTGATCGCTTAAAGAGTAAATAACTTAGACAGGTATATCTAGCATCCAGCGGATAATATTGGTTGCATTATAAAGAAAATGATTCGATCAATCTGATTGGTTTAGAGTTTTACACCAAATCATCATAGCAAAACTAGGTTCGAAAAACACAATCGATCTTACATTTCGAACTTGATATCACGAATGAAAATTTTCAAAAACATTTCATAAGCAAGAAAGTCATGTAAATGCTTGTGAAAGTTGTTATAACTAGCACAACGTTTTACAAGCAGCTACATGACTTTCTTGCTCATAAAATGTTTTTGAAAACTAGTGATCAAACTGGAAACCAATCAGTTTATTCAAATAATTTTCCTTATGATACAACTCGAGTCACTTCAGAAGAGAACTCAAAGGTGAAAATCATTCACCGAGTCGGCTCGTATTTTTTGATGCCTTGTCTTCTTCTCCTTACGTGCCTCTCGTGTGCCAAATATCAATAGCTTATAGGAAATTCAGCGACAATAGCCTAATAATGTCGAACTAAAGGGATCCCGAGAAACAGTTTTTAGGAAAATTCACCAGACGACCCTGTCAAATTTGAGAACTACAGTATCATTTTCTATCGATTTCTGATAATTTCAAACAATGTTTTGATTTGTTTGATATATAGGGCACGGACCAGTCGTTTACAGAGCACCAGAAGAAAAAGAACTTTTCATTAACAGTAATCTCAAATCTCTAAAGGCAACAGGTGGTGGTGATTGTGATGAACTTGCAATCACAGGAATTCAAGAGATATTCACGACATCAATTATGGAATTCTCACCAATATACGTGTTCACAGATGCTGGCCCTAAAGACGCATCAGAAGACAATATAGATACACTGCTTACAAGTGCACTAGCATTATCAACACCAATCAATTTCTTCTTGTCTAAAGAACGTAAGATACATATAGTAGAACCTGTCTATAGCTGCATCCTGTCTGAAATGAAATCTTTAACTTTTGTAAATAATGGTTACATTTCCAGCAGCACTGACCGTTTTCTTTGGAGGCCATCAATAAAAGGACATGACTATTACCAATATAAACGCAAAATTAATAATAAGAAGGTCGAGAAAGACACATTCTTTGGCTGCAACTCCAAGTTCCACGTTCTTATACGATCATCAGACAACGAATATCTAACTACCATTACAAACATACACATTATCACATAGGTAGAACAGGAATCTAATTGCAGCTTCTATTGTTATTTTATAGTTCTATAATAATTATTTAAATGTTAGGTTATTGTTATTACAGTAAGTTTTAGCAGCTTTAAAATTTGATAAGTAAAACTTATTTTCATGCTGGCATTTTGAAATTAGCTCTGACCTTTTGTTTGACAATTTTCCTTTGGTGCAAATAATGTAATACTTTTCGGCCCAAGGCAGAAGTAGCATCATAAAAGGCTGCATAAAATGAATTATAATTCCCACATAATATTTTTTTTCTCGACAGAAATGTTCTTATAGCAATGAAGCATCTATGCTTGTACAGTTTCATTCTTCTTCCTTTTTATATATAATCAAATGTCCGTCCTCATAGAATGAGAGACTGATCGCAGCTATATGTCACCATAAGTTTGACAGGTAGTGATAAATTCATCCATGCCTCATTTGTACTACTAGCAATTAGTCTCCTTCGTTGCTGGGTCAGTTTGGGCTGAATTAGTTTTACAGTAACTAAATTGTCGAGAAATAGTGTAATTTTAAAAAAGTGTCTTTTAGCTATTCAAAACAGACCACCAAGTCAGAATTAGTTAGAGGTAAAATTTAACAGAAGCAAAACAGTCAATAAATCTGATTCCCAGAAATAATTTACGCATACAATATAATAAATGATTCAATTGTGTTGGGATATTAATCAAACGGTTAATCATGTTTATGAAAAATGAGAAGCCAAAACTGCTTTGTTGTCGCAACGCAAAGCTAAATCACAGGAGAAAGATATGTTTCTTTCGGTGCGAGAAAAGGAAAGCAAATTCTAGAAAACGAAATTCATCATAAACAATATTGGATGTATCGATTCTAATGTCATGTTTTTTAAAGCAGACCATCTGAAACTGATGGAGAAAACCACTCTGGACGTACATGCATTCAAACATACATACAGATACACAGACTTTGACATTTATAGGTATAGATAGGGTGCAAACGCTGCTTAATATTGAATAATAGAAATATCAACATATCATCAAAGCAAATAATAAATGTCAATTCTTTTCTGCATTCACTATAGGATCGTCATGTCTGTCAGACTCGGAAATTGAAATATTTCGAGACTTGTCTTTGTCGACAGGTGGTGAGTTGTTAGTGTTTGGAACCGGGCTTGAGCTAAAAGATATGAGCAATTACATAAACACAGCATTATCAGGTGGTAGTATCATTCCAGTCGAAGGAAACACAGGGACGAACGCAATAACAATCTGTAATGGAAGATGCAAGAGAGCAACATCAGGTCGTTCAGAGTATACAATCAATGTCGATGATACAGTTGAGAAGTTAACAGCATCTGTTAGTACACAACGTGATACATCTGATGTGTTGCTAATTGATCCAAGTGGTAGAGCAGTTTCTGGAGGGAAGAAATTAAAACGTGGCGCAGTATTTGTTGTTGTTACTCCTAAAGTAGGACAATGGAAAATCAGTATTTCTGTTAGTGGTGGAAAACATTCAATTACATGCAAAGGAGTGAGTCTAGAAAACATTGATTTTGGTTATGAGTTCTTAGTTGGTATTAAGACAAGAGGTACAATCAAACCAATCATTTCGGCAACACCAATTAAAGGTATGGCATTATCTCATTGTGTAAATCAGTAGTTGCACATATGTCATATATACCGAAGTGTAAGGAATCAGAACGGTCAGACTCCAAATCCCCTGGAAGTCCTAGCAGAGTCATTTGACATCGAACCGACTATGATGTACGGATCTGATTGCTCCAGCCCTGACTTCTGCTACTGTCTGGCAAGCCATTCACTTAAGTCCTGTTCCTATTGGAATAATGTTACACCTGCTGGTGTCGAATTCAGACTCCTCTTGCTCCTTTACACAACCGTATGTATATTTATGTACACAAAATTGAAAATAATTTGATCCATTGATTTTGCCTAAGCAATAGAAATTCAAATAGGACCGCTAATTTATATTAATTATCAGTCCATAATTAAGGAAACTTCATATTTGATTTCCAGGAAAAACAGCAACAGTAATTATCGCCATTTCTGGGTTTGAAAAAGTTGTTTCTGGATCATTACGATTAGGATTCCTTGGTAAAAGTAAAGAATCATTTGGTATTAAACACATCTTACAACCTTATGGGACATCGCCTGGTCGTTTCACAGTCAAGTACAATATTCCTCAATCAACATACTACTTGGTGATGGAAGGTAAAACTAAAAATGGAAGTTCATTTAAAAGGATGTCGCCAAAACCAGTCAGACCACAAAAGATAGTCATTCAAACAATTATGGCTCGTAACGGTTACGCCATAACACGTGGTGACTCAAGAGGCACAACTATAATATTGGGAGTGAGGAATCTTGGGGCAACAGAAAGATTCACGGTGTCGGTATCAGACAGTAAAGGTTACCTTGCTTCACCAGCAAAAAAGAGTCTATATATTGTAAAAGATCGTTTATCATTATTACCATTACGATTTAAAGCCCCCAGGTCAGCAAAGAAAGGTTCTACATATATGGTTCAAGTTATTGTTAGAGGCAATTTATCAAAGACAAAACAAAGCAAAGCATTGATGATGCTAGTTGTGTGATGAAATGATGATGATGATGATGATGATACAAAATCGGGAAATAGCGTAGCGTCGATGTAATTACATTATTAATAATGTAAAGACAGCATTAACTTTGAAAATTTCAAACTTTATGACTTCAAAATTATAATAATAGCTTTAGAATACAAAAAATGAATAAAAGTGTTACAATGAAGATCATTGAAGGCTACGCCAGAAATATTAAAAAGTTGAAAATCAAAAGTTTTCATTTGAATTCTTCCAAACCAAATCTAATGTAAACGAGCATTTTATCTGCTTGATATGCGACAGAATGAGTAGATAAGGGTTGATTACGAAAGGATTTTATGATTTTATAATGAGATTCCTTCTTTAATTTAACCAAGTATGTACTAGTATATAATAGACCGTGTGGCAAATTTTAAAAGCATAAAATTGCATTATAAAGCTATGACAAAGACATTTTTCATTGCATAACATAATAATTATAATTATAATATGCTGCTAATTATAAATATTTGATAACAGAAATCAAAGACAACAGCGTATTTGAAGGTGTTTTATTGATAAAACTCAACGTTACGGCCATCGTCTGTGACCATTTTCAAGAGTGAAAGACATTTTTATTATATAAAGTTAACTTTTATACTGTAAATAATTAATTTATTTCTAATTTATGACTACCTAGATTACCTAATTGTAAAACAAAGAACAAAAAACAAAATGTTTTGTTTGGTAACATAGTACAAGAAATTGACTTAAAATAATTTGGATCGTATTGAATCTGATTGACCATTCAGGTTTATAAAAGTTAACTTTATATAATAAAAATTTCTTTCACTCTTGAAAATGGTCACAGATGATAGCCGAAACGTTGAGTTTTATCAATAAAACACTTCAAATACACTGTTGTCTTTGATTTTTGTTATCAAATGCTTTAAGAAGAAGCTACTCATCAATTATAAATATATAAATATAATAATAATAGAAATAGAAAGAATCATGACCACACATTCTTATACTGTTACTTTAAGTTTCATGGTTTACATCAATCATCAGACAGAAATCAAACTATCATTAGATTTATTTATAGATTTATTAGATTAATAGTTTTATTTCTGTCTGATGATTGCTATAAAAGCATGAAACTTAAGTAACAGTATCAGAATGTGTGGTCTCTGACTCCTTTCTATTTCTATTATTATTGTTACAGCTCTGCCATTTATGACATTGAGCACTATATTCTTTGCTATTAGGTAACATCTATTAATAATCACTTGAAAAAAACTCGAGTAACGATTGGTGGATTTGTACCACGTGTTTAGCAGTTATATCAAGACAACCCACGAGATTCCATGGCAACCACTAAAAGCGTGCAGGTATAGGTCTATACCCGCACGTGTGCGGTTATAGACCTATACCTGCACGGTTTTATGTGCTTTGAAAATGGCGACAAGCTGCGACAGATGGAATATTTTTTCAAAATCAAATTAAATGTATACTCCGTAATTAAAAATTCAACTTGAGAGATTCAAAAAGTAGCAACTTGGGACTTGCTATATTCAAGTGTAACTCTTATTTTATTTTAAAATTGCACACATGTTTGAAAAACAATTTTGCTGAAATCTTTGCGTCATATTTTGAAATGATATTCGTAAGAATTTCATTCCAATTGTATTAATGAAAAATCAATGACCCATTAAATTAGAAAACAAATCATTGTTGTAGTGAAATTGACGAGAGATAATTGATGTTCCAGACAAAGGTTCTGTTACATGATTATTAAAATGATTACATCACTCTTTGTTCGTGGGCCATCGAAATTTACACCCACTCGTTCTCTAATAACAAACTCGATATGTGATGGATAACAAACAAGAGTGATGTAATCCCTCAATAATGTATAGTAATATCAAGGTACTTATGTTGTCTTTGCTGTTTCGATAGTGCTCGAATGCCATAAATGCAGAGCTGTTTAAAATAATTAATAAACGAAAAAATCAGACATTCATTTGCTACTATTAGTTTCACGCCAAGGCGATCATCAGGCAATTTAATCTGTGGAAAATATGTGATACATTCTATGGTATTATAAGCAGCTAATTTTATTGTTAGGTTTTCTATTGTTTATATTTGGTAATCACATTGTTCGTATAGCGGAAAGCTCCTGTTTATTGTTAAGATATAAAGTTTGATTAATTAGAACTTATTTTAATGTCGGCATTTGCTGATCATCTCTGTTTCTTTTATTTAAAAGTTTTTATCTGAACAAATAATATGGTATTTTTCAGTAAGGCAAAGGTCACATTTCTTTGATTTGCTGTTGTATGCCGTGGCAGATGATAATATGGACCAGTTTATTGTGTAATCTTTCTTGTCGTTTTTGAGTGTCCAAATATGTTTTGATAATTCCGTTGAGTTAATGTATTTTTCTTTCTTAAATGTTAGTTTGTGTTGTGAATATCTATCTTTAAATGTTTCTTCTGTCAGGCCGATGTAATTTTGTCCTTCCGTATTTTCTTCTGATATGATATTAGCATTGTATACGACGCTTGTTTGGAGACATTTGTTCTCTAGTGGGCATGTTGTTTTATTTCTGCAGTTGCATAATTTATTGGGTTGTGCGTTTTGCGTTTTCTGAGGATTGATTATGCTATTGCTGTGGCTGGTTATAATAGCTTTCTAATAATATATATATAACAAAATCATGCAGTGGACTGTGGGCCACTCATAACCATCTAACAATGGCATGCCATAAATGCGAAGTATTACATTTGGGAAAAAATAATCCTAAGCAAAATTATCATCTTGGAGAAGTAGATTTAGAATCTGTTGATAAAATCAGAGATCTAGATGTTTTAATGACATTACGTTAAATTTTTCTTCACATATAACAACAATTGTAAAAAAAAGCAGCTATTCGTAGCAGAATGATTAATCGTGTATTTTATAGCAAAGACTGTTCATTTAAAATCAAACTATTTATGACGTATGTGCGTCCCATTCTTGAATATGCCAGTGAGGTTTGGTCACCAATTTTGATAGAAGATATCAAATTGCTAGAATCTGTGGAACGACGATTTTCGAAAACATTGCTGTATCAATACGATCTAATTTAGAAAGAACGCATCGTTAATTTGAATATTGAAACACTTGAAAGTAGAAGATTGATTGCTGACCTATTATTTTGTTATAAAGTTATTAATAGTTTTGTGGATATTGACTCTAGTAACCTTATTACTGTCACTCCACATGGTAGGACTTGTTGTGCCAATGGCGCATTCAAATCGCCATCGTCAAACCTTTTTGTAAGATGTATAAATGTATATAACTCGTTAAGCCTGGAAACACGTCAGGCACCCAATGTTTATAAATTGAAGATCTATCTAAATTCTTAATTATGTAAAACTATTGCAATCATTTGTTAATTTATGTCAAGTTATTCTGTATGTAATTCACATTTATGCTGTTATGCAGAAATAAACAAATCATTCATTCATTCATTCATATATGCCATTGTTCCATATATTTTCCTTCTAACTTAGACTTGTATATTATACATGTATAGATGCTTCAGTGCAGTTGGTGTTTCCTTTACTCCCGGGGGGTGGGGGGGTAACTTCCATACTTTTGGTATACGGTGACGTTCAAATATTAAAGGGCAGCTTTTACAAAATGTAGAAAAAATTTTTAGGGTATACTTAGTCATGAAAATTTTTGAGGTATCCTTTTGACGCTTTTGCAATTTTTTCATTTTACAAAACAAATTTTGCCTTTAAATTTTTTTTTTCATTTGTTTTGATTGGATCTGTCATTCATAAAAATATATTTGGGGTATCTTTTTCATCATGTGAAAAATTTTTATGGTCATTTTGCCAAAGTTCCATTTGAATGACTCCATCGAAGCGCAATGGAAGTTACCCCCCGGGCCTTCTCACGATCAATTTTTACTGTGTTGTCTGTTATGACCCCAAATACTGACAAGTTTGGTTGCAGCGGCTAAATACAGATTAAATCCATCTGACACGCATAATGTAGTTAGGAATCATGTCTTGATATCAATATTTACTTGTTTCTGTCCTGAATGCTCTCGATTTCAATAATTATAGACCTGATACTTCGCAGTGTGAAAGGCAAAAGTGACAGAGCACGACCACTATCAAGTTCAGCAGTTGTACAAGCAATTAATTTTGACAACAGTTTACAGAAATTACAGCAAGTAACATAGTAACTTGAATTTTGAAAAGTTGAGATTTATGAGTAAAGTTAAGATTTATGATAATATTGAATACTATTGACACTCTTTTTATAGAAGAACATAGTTTAGAACTTGGAAGAACAGCGAGCCTCAAATTTGAGTAAAATTAAAGAAAATTAGTTGAGTTTAACCGTAATAATTAAGATTTCACTATACTGATAATAAAGACTATAGTCCAACTGTCGAACAAATTATTTTTGCTTTAATTAAGACTCGGTGTCTAAGATGATTCTTAGTTGTTTCTAGCACTCATTCTTCGTAAGGTCTTTTAAATCTGATTGCTAACGGAATTGATCAAGAACATCTATACATTAATTATCACTAAGATAATATAGAGCTAGTTATTATTATAGGATAAGATATTATCTATTTCATGAAGCTCATATCTGACATTAAGAATCAGTTTCCTCATTTATATGAATACCGTTCCAGAAGTTTCAGGTAAACGTTTACCCGTCTAATCATATAAATTATACCGTTTAAATGCGAAAAAAACATAACTAAACTATTATTACTACTACACAGCCACTATTTTCAAAATCTAAACATTGTCTATTTTTGATCAACGATTGTAGCATGGGAATGCTAGGTGCTAGAAAATGCGGATGTACTGAGCTTTGTTTACACTCAATTACATGTTTAATATTAGATTATTTAATCTTGCGGAAAAGATCTCAATAGTTGACGTCAAACTTGCGTAGAACTATCACGTCCAAATGTCAAGTCAGGTTATGTTTGCTAGTATTAGATATGTTATGTTATGCTATGTTAAGCCATTATGCGTTTAATATTAGATGGTTTAACCTCACGGAAAAGATTGCAATAGTTGACGTCAAACTTGCGTAGAACTATCACGTCCAAATGTCAATTCAGGTTATGTTTGCTAGTATTATATATGCTATGATATGCTAAAAGGTCGCAATAGTTGACGTCAAGCTTGCGTACGTTGACAACCTGCAAAGCTGATCTGTGCTATCAGATGGGACGTGACAAACGATAAACCACTAAATAACTTATCCACTTAACTAACGGACTTTTATCAGATCAGGAAGTTAAAAAAATGAGCTACATTGGGGGAAAAACAAAATAGAGAATACATTGGGAAGTAAATTCTACGGCAGAAGCATAATTGTAAACGGTATAAAAGAGTCAGATCGATTTCTTGAATCTCGCAACAGAAACAAGCGATCTGACTCGATAATTCACGATGGAAGGCAAAGGATATATGTCAATGTTATTTGCTCTAATTGCTTTTTTCCAATGTGCATATTCTTTCACTCTGGATAATAACTTGATGAATACATTAGATTTAACAAGAGGTGCATTATTATCATTTAAAGCAACACAACCAAATATTATTGAAACCGTCACAGGTAAGATCGGAATTCAATGTACTGTGAGGAGTAGCCTCGTCTGCGTGTAGCATTTATGAATAACTAATTAGATAAGAGCCTATAAAAGGCGTGTTAATGTTATACGTAGAGACTTTAGTGAACAATGTACTCAAGAGGAGTAGAAGTCAGTTATTATATGATTACAAGTACGGAACTTGTGTCTTCATTGTGTTATGATATCCGGTAGATCGTAACAGTACAGTTTTCCTCAATTTTCTTTGATTGTGCGCATTATATGCTATAATTAATAAATATTATGAAAATGTAAATAAAGAATATATTACCTGTGAGGATCTATCCTAGGATAGTCAAAAATTATGCTTTACTTAAATTTGCATAATATTTTGTATTTCTAGCCAATATAGAGTATTTAACTTTGTATTTTCTTAACTTAAAATGGCAGATGTACTATTTTACTATAAAAACGCCGTTGAAATTGTTAATGATGAGGTTGTTCAAATAGAACTATGGCAGAATGACCATAGAAATTTTTTATATTATGAAAACGAACTGAAAACGATACCCGAAATATAATTCAAAGGGATCAACATATTACCCTGAAAAAACGAAACATATATTGAGCAAAAAAAAAATGAAGAAAAAAGTAAAGAATTGGGCAAAGTAATAAAGTACACTGTGTAAAGAAAATTGGTAAAGAAAACCCTAAAAATGTTTTCAGAATTTTGAAATAGCTACCCGGCTTTACCCTAATGGTTGAATATCCGTATACGGTATACCAATAGTATTTAACCAGCTCCCCATTGCAGGATAATAAAAGGATTCCGGACAGATTTATTGAAAAGCTACTAAAAACGATTACAGTGACTCGAGACTCAGCATGATGCAATAATGATTTACATAACTTAATGTATTTCATAATAGCTAAGAGTTGAAATGATATTGAAATCATTCGAAGCATTAATATTATATTTTTCTGATATTTTTTAGAGACTGGGAAGCGTAAATGCAAAACATGTGGCAACACACGTAGGATACGACTAGTGAAGCCTGGAGTGAGACCTAGACCAAAACCAGGAACAACTATGAAGATAACAAAGTAGGTTACATCAGATAAGTCACGTGCAAGAAAATGGGAGCAAAAGGGATAAGAAATAAATAAGTTTGAAGAAGAAAGAAAATCATTACAAAAAAGACACGATCGAACATTTTTTTTTCTTGAAAAGTGTCCATGATCATGAAGCCTCACCCCTGGGCTTCATTATATACTTCCCTATCCGAAATGTAAATTAGGCTATACGGTTTCAACTCAGAGTCACATATTCGAGACTCTTGTATTTCACCTCAGTAAAATGAAGGTCACACAAGGAATACAGTAGTGCAAACAAAACTACATTGCTGATTCAATTTGGGACTAAGTGAAAAATTGCTTCTAACTTCGTATTGCTGAACCTCTGGATAAAATCGCTTTTGAATTTCATAATTATTGGAATACCGTATTATCTTTCAATGTAAGAAATCTTTCATTTAAATTTCACAGGCCTAATCTGAACAAGTATCTTTTAGCTATTAATCAAATAGAAAAGGCAATCCTTGAAGCTGGGGCAATGAGTCAGTCAGTATTCACAAGGAATTCAATTGCAAAATTAAAACAGCTCAAAGATACAATTAAAACAGCATGTGACAGTAAACAGTATGTGCTTGCAAGACAGCTGGTTGGACATGCAGTTTACTTAACATCACTTGGTAAGTAGGACAGGAAAAATGTAAACTGATTATAATATCAATAATAATAATAATAATAATAATAATAATAATAATAATAATAATAATAATAATAATAATAATAATAATAATAATAATAATAATAATAATAATAATAATAATAATAATAATAATAATAATAATAATAATAATAATAATAATAATAATAATAATAATAATAATAATAATAATAATAATAATAATAATAATAATAATAATAATAATAATAATAATAATAATAATAATAATAATAATAATAATAATAATAATAATAATAATAATAATAATAATAATAATAATAATAATAATAATAATAATAATAATAATAATAATAATAATAATAATAATAATAATAATAATAATAATAATAATAATAATAATAATAATAATAATAATAATAATAATAATAATAATAATAATAATAATAATAATAATAATAATAATAATAATAATAATAATAATAATAATAATAATAATAATAATAATAATAATAATAATAATAATAATAATAATAATAATAATAATAATAATAATAATAATAATAATAATAATAATAATAATAATAATAATAATAATAATAATAATAATAATAATAATAATAATAATAATAATAATAATAATAATAATAATAATAATAATAATAATAATAATAATAATAATAATAATAATAATAATAATAATATGAGTTATTTTATTCTTTCCATCAGTATCAAAAAGAACTCGTCGTCAAACCGCAACAGGTTCATCTGTCTTAACAGATATCCAAACATTTATTGGAAATGATCAGTTTACAAAACTATTGGCGTTGGATGGTGGTGTTACGTTATCATTTGCAGTCGATACAACGGGAAGTATGCAATCTGAAATTGATGGATCTATTGCAATGGCAACAGCTATTGTCAACCAACCACGAACATATCTTTGTGATTATGTTTTGTCACCTTTTAACGATCCAATCACTGCAGCAGGCAAGTAAATGATGCTATATGACTTTGGATTGATTCTAGAAATATGATTGGTTAACGGCAAGCAGAATATCTAGCAAAGATTTGGACGGTATTAAAAGATCAATTTCCAAATGTGATGATCTAATCCTTTCATACTTTTGTGTACATTTTATAGTAACTTAAACCATGTGAAGTGCGTGCCGAGATCCAGGATTGCATAATATAATACGCAAGGAAATCTTAATTCTTGCCAGAATATTTTACTTGTTTGAAGTCTATTCCACTTGTTTTCAGCAAACATTTCTTATTTGAAGTAAGAAATAAATGTTTATGTCCAATATTCAAACGATTTGCAAGTATCAAACTTTTCCTGTTTATCTACTGTAAGCCAGAAGAGGTGATGTTCGGGGCTATTATAGGAAGGAGATGCAATTTTGGATATTTCCATGTATGACAGCAAAATTTTATAGGGGATGAGAGCCGCCTGGAGACTATATAATGATACTAACAAAACACATGAAAAATCGAACAAAAATTCCTTATTTTCAGCAGGTAAATGCTTGGACAGATAACTCTAAATACAGCACGTCCCCGCACAGCTCTTGGTACTGAA
Organism: Haliclystus octoradiatus; assembly: GCA_916610825.1. Taxonomy (NCBI): domain Eukaryota; kingdom Metazoa; phylum Cnidaria; class Staurozoa; order Stauromedusae; family Haliclystidae; genus Haliclystus; species Haliclystus octoradiatus. The sequence continues at coordinate 21,123,381 of OU744450.1, read as the reverse complement.
TGTTTCTGACGGGTTGTAAAGCACTTCTAAAAGCAAAGAACAACTGAGTTAGGAAGTCTTCTAATCTATTTTTAGGTCATGGACCAGTGGTTTACAGAGCACCAGAAGAAAAGGAACTTTTCATTAACAGTAATCTCAAATCTTTGAAGGCATTACGCGGTGGTGATTGTGAGGAACTCGCAATCACAGGAATTCAAGAGATATTCTCGTCGACATCAATTATGGAATTCTCACCAATATACGTGTTCACAGATGCTGGCGCTAAAGATGCATCAGAAGACAATATAGATACACTGCTTACCAGTGCACTAGCATTATCAGCACCAATCAATTTCTTCATATCAAAAGAACGTAAGAAATTAACTTTCAAAAACAAACTGCAGGTTTGCCGGAAATCATATCCCAAAATTGTCAATAATGTATTCTTTCTTGGAATTTTGCATTAAAAATGTCATTTTGGTGCCTCAAAGCAGGGTCGGGGAACCGAACATAACAGCCAGCAGCATATTTTCTGCTTACACAACTGGAAACCGAAAATTTCACAGCAGGATTCCAAAATTGTAAATTTAATGCCCCCAAATTGCCAGCATTGTGCTGAAATGGTACCCATAAAATGGCACGCCCCAGTTTATCGCCTACATATGGAAGTACCCGTTTCACGCGTTCATTTTGTGAGCCCAGGTGCAGCTGCAAGCCCTGCAGCAATCCGAGGGCTTGCTATAAATAATAGTATACTCCATTTTGAAACATACTAGGAACTTATTGACGAACAAGTTGATGTGATTGAGTGAATTAGATATTCGTAAAAGGATGTTCTGTAACACTACCATAGCAGGAATAAAAAATAAGCATAAGAAATAGTTGGAAGCTTTATCATTGTCAGTTTTACATTTGTAATGTTAATTCATTTCCTTCACGTAGATCCATCGTGCATAACAGATTCAGCAATTGAAGTATTCAGAGACTTGGCATTGAATACAGGTGGAGAGCTGTTAATTTTTGGAAACGGATATGAATTGAAAGCTATGAGCACATACGTTAATACAGCCTTAGGAGGTGGTAGTATCATCCCAGTTGAAGGAAATACAGGTACAAATACAATAACAATCGGTAGTGGAAGACGTAAAAGAGCAACATCAGGTCGTTCAGAGTATACAATCAATGTCGATGATACAGTTGAGAAGTTAACAGCATCTGTTAGTACACAACGTGATACATCTGATGTGTTGCTAATTGATCCAAGTGGTAGAGCAGTTTCTGGAGGGAAGAAATTAAAACGTGGCGCAGTATTTGTTGTTGTTACTCCTAAAGTAGGACAATGGAAAATCAGTATTTCTGTTAGTGGTGGAAAACATTCAATTACATGCAAAGGAGTGAGTCTAGAAAACATTGATTTTGGTTATGAGTTCTTAGTTGGTATTAAGACAAGAGGTACAATCAAACCAATCATTTCGGCAACACCAATTAAAGGTATGTATAAGCTATTCTCAATTACATTGGTGCATGTACAAGTGTACAGAAATAAAGGAGTCAATCTCCGAGTACGTCAGGCTACTAGTATCCATCATCGGCTTAGGATCCGGAATGGAGCTAATGTAATAACAACCAGGAGCGAAGTAGCAGTCTAAAAGTACAATCCTTGGAAAATAAACACTGCAAAATCGAAATTTGCTAGGATACTTACATTTTCGGAGCCGGATTCAAACTAGACTCGGACTTGGTTGGTTTTATTGGTATTTTATTGGATCCACTACTACAGAATTAATTAATCAATGATCACATTTTACTATCAAATGGAATCAAAACCCTAATATTGAAAAGTTCACCAAATATACTGAGCATTCCCGGGGGGAGGGGGATCTCCATACCTCCCCGGGGGAGGGAATCTCCATACATCTCTATGGGGAGAATGGGGAAGTGCCGTTTTCAAGGGGTACCATTTTCAGATGTCTGTGAAATTTGACGGTGACAATTTAGAGATATTTAAAATTTTCCTTTGTTTTGTTTGTGTAAATATGAAATTTTAGGGTCTTCCTTCTCATTTGCTGAGAAATTCACGGTTTTCCTCAATTTCTGAAAATGGCACAAGCCCGTCAAAAAACTACCGAAGTAATCCCCCATCCGGTTGAACGTTTCAAGTGTTTATAAACACTATAGGGTCCAGGAAATTAAAGTCCTAGATTTGCCATTGAGTTTGAGACCTATGGATATGGAATCAGGCCAGTGAATGGGAAATCAACACAAAACTGCTGTCCCGGATTGTTGTCTTTTCTAATACAAGTGATATTAAAATCAGAAAATATTATCACCACAAAATATGATTATATAGAAACTATCAATCTCAGTGGTATAAACAGAATACATTTATACTTTTAGGAAAAACAGCAACAGTCATTATCGCCATTTCTGGGTTTGAAAAAGTTGTTTCTGGATCATTACGATTAGGATTCCTTGGTAAAAGTAAAGAATCATTTGGTATTAAACACACCTTACAACCTTATGGGACATCGCCTGGTCGTTTCACAGTCAAATACAATATTCCTCAATCAACATACTACTTGGTTGTGGAAGGTAAAACTAAAAATGGACGTTCATTTAAAAGGATGTCGCCAAAACCAGTCAGACCACAAAAGATAGTCATTCAAACAATTATGGCTCGTAACGGTTACGCCATAACACGTGGTGACTCAAGAGGCACAACTATAATATTGGGAGTGAGGAATCTTGGGGCAACAGAAAGATTCACGGTGTCGGTATCAGACAGTAAAGGTTACCTTGCTTCACCAGCAAAAAAGAGTACATATATTGTAAAAGATCGTTTATCATTATTACCATTACGATTTAAAGCCCCCAGGTCAGCAAAGAAAGGTTCCACATATATGGTTCAAGTTATTGTTAGAGGCAAATTATCAAAGACAAAACAAAGCAAAGCATTGATGATGCTAGTTGTGTAACGAGATGGAAAGACAGACAGACTAGTTGTGTAACGAGACAAACGCATATGCTGCTTATTAAGTTTTTAGATAATAATATTAAAGATACGTGCAGCTTAAACATTTCGGATTTTTAGGCGACGCAAAATGTTAGCAAAATAGAGGCTATATATTGATCAGTTATTCAAGTATATATAAATACTGAGATTTAAACAAGTTTTAGTATTAAGCGTGGAGAATTTGTTAAAATAAATATTTTTGTAGAAATATTTTATAAGATTATTTTTAAAGAAACTTTGTTGATATATTAAAGGCTCATGAAGATTTGCAATAAAATTCTCTAATTTGATTCTTCTTAAAGTGGGAAGAAACCCCCTTTTACATATGTGGTAGAACTCGACGTGAAAAAAACAATGGCATAATTCTTTTTTCGATCTGGAAATTATTTCTTGATGAAAAACGCCTTCAAAATGGTGTTTTGACCAAAACGTCACTGAGAAAAAAAAGGGATTGGATCTAGCTTTATGGCGACAAAATCGGTAAACGGAAAATTCAACTTGCGTCAGCTCTATTAAGTATCCAGTCTACTTTTTCAATAGTACGAGCGCGGTTACGTTTCCACGTAATATTGCTTTTGCGTCTATCGTCAACTTAATCGCATTCAGTAATGGCGTTTGTCTCGTAGTTTAGTAACTGCAATATTCAAGGTCAGCAACACAGAGTATAGCGTGCTGCAACATGTAAGCTTTCACGATTGCCTTTACTTCATTGCTCATCAAAACTATAAGGGGAATAAGTAGGGTAACATATTTAGCGAGGCAAGCGCAATAATGTATGCATCCAGAGCGATGATGTTAGCTGTTATTTTGATATGTTTTTATGAAGCTGATACAAGTTGAATTGAGGCTGACACGAGTTGATAGTATAGAAATATAAAAAAGAACAGAAGTAGTTTGTTGTTTATGCTTACGATATACCAAGAAAACCCATCAAAGTCTTACAGCATCATTTCATATCAGTTTAGATCATTTATGCCCTATAAGAATGTATCCAGAGCGATGAAATTGGCTGTTATATTGATATGTTTTTATGAAGCTGATACCAGTTGAGTCATTTTGAATAAACATGCCGAAGAATTGCAGAACAAAAATCCCTAAAAAAATTCGCGAACGTAAATTACGAAAAAATTGAATTGTTTCTCCCGTTCCCAATCAAAGTCGTAACTTTAAAATCAAACGTCCCACGCATAGAAATCTATGTTTTTTGGCGGGAAATGTGATTCAAATCACACGTGTCGTCAGATCAAAGAGATCAATCCTTTTATTGTTCGTTTTAACATGGATCATGGATTTTGATTAACAATTTGAAATGGATCAATCCGGTAATCTAGCATCAGTTGAAAAATTGGAAGAAGATGAAGTCAGTACTCTGGAACTGGAACGTAATCCCATCATAATAGAATCTGGTCAAATAGAACAAACCAGTATTATACCTCAAGCAGCATGGGAATGTCTGTTTTCAAGACAAGATACCGAGTCAAGCAGGACAGCGAAATACCAAGATGCAGCTGAAAACCTTATCAAGCATTTCAGCTTGGCAACAACAACAACTTTTGTAGTGTGGAATACTGCTGGAAGGGTTTTGGAAAAACAGGTATGACAATTAAACAACTGTAAAAATGCAAACAACAAAACTACTTTGGGAATGTCTTGTTACTTGCGAGAAATCCTCTCAATTATGGAATTTCTGATGTGAAAATTCATATTATGTTTAGAACAATGACGTAGCGTACATGGCTTTGAATTGGAAGATGTATGTCTGCCAGCATGGGAAATCACAGCCCAAACCAAAAGTTTGCAAATTAAGTAAGCAGTCAGTCATATACAGATCCATCTCTGCAGCATACAAATTAAATATGAAATACGTAGTAAGAAGACTACTTGCAAGGGATGAATCTTGAAAAGTTTTTTGTATTTTGCCAATTTTTACCATCTCCATACAGCAGCCACCTGTCTATTGCAGCCATGACAATGTTGTAGAAATGTACCATGTGAGTTGATGTACTCATTGAATTATCCTTTGAGAGTGTGATGTCTAAACAGGAATATCAAGGACCCTTCATAAGATTTATTCTAATAACGTACTTGTAATGGTAATTCCTACTCCTAGTTAACCAATATATTGAGCTAAATGAACACTTTCGTCATTCTTTTAAAAGTGGAAATAATGGAATGGCCTCTCTATTAACGGGACTTGAGGAATTTTTTATGAGAACGGCCCTTAGTGAAAAAATCCTGAAATGGCCGCTGAAAAAATTGGGAAACAAAACAACAACACAATCTAAAAATGATGTCAATTTTCTGAAGGGCAATAAAGAATTGTAACTTTGAAATCTATGACCTCCAAACATTTATAACTGTACCATAGAATTTCATTTCAAATATTATATCTAGCTATTATTTCAAATACAAGTGAATATGAACAAAAAATCTATATTAGTCGAATGATAGTTTGTACCAAGTGATGCATTTGAAACATGACACACTCCATTTAATAATGATCAAATATAAGCAGCAAATATTATAAAGTCAATAATCTTATAATCAATAGTTGTATATCATAAACTTAGAACAGACCCAACTAGTGACACACATAATAATCTAGAATACACCATAGCGACATCTGGAGGCTACGCAGTTGACCTCTCCTGAAAATCGAAAATTTGCAACATTAATCTATCCACACTAACGAAGAATAATTTACATAAAAAATTGTTTCAACAAGGATGTTGAGAGTGGATAAATAGAAACAACAGATAGCCTCCAGGGGTCATTTGAGTACTGCTGATTACAGGGAGGGTCAAATTTTGCTAGAAAGCTTGAATATAACACTATATGTTAACAATGAAACAATCAATTGTCATTTGCAGATATGAAGACCTGAATCTGAAGCTTTCCAGCGAGGTGTAAATTTGTTCAAATGCATTACAGATATCAGAAATCCATTCAACATGAATCGCATACATGTATTATCGATGCATGAAAGGAAGGTACTACATTATCAAGTTGAATTTGTAACAATCTCTCACAGGATTAACCATTTGGTCTGTTCTGTTTCTTGTGGCATGTGTGACGTGTGATGTGTAGAAAGTACAGATCATTAACTTAGTTACAGTGGCGGCTGGTGACATAAATAGTTGGTGGGGCAGGACGGTTGGTGAGGGTGCCGAAGGCACCGGATTTTCTAGGGGGTACAGGGGCATGCTCCCCCGTAAAATTTTTCAAATTTGAGGTGTCATAGCCCTATCTGTGGCGTGATGTAAGCTTCAAATGTTGGCAAAAGGTGTATATTTGAGATTGTCATACATACCTATAAACTGTATGATGCTCTGCAAAAATTCAGATTTAAAAAGAGCTCCTAAACTGTTTACTATGGTACTATCTATATTGTATTTAATTTAGCTTATAGTAATGTTTTAATTAATATTGTAAATGGCTGTATGTAAGTGGAATTGTTGTTGTGGTAATTCTATGTATTTCCCTTTCGTTTACAAATGATTTGATGCCAGTATGACGTTGTCATATATATTTGTAAATGACGCTTCAGCGCTCTCTCTCTATAAATTCCATCAGAACTTTTGAAAGAACTTAAAGTAGCCTATGATATACAACCAAAATATGATATGTTGTTCAATATCTAATGAAAAGTCTGATCTCATCTAGCAGGAAACAATAGGTTGCAGGAGTCAAGTTTAAAACGTTTTGAAGGTGTATTTAAAAGCATAAATGATGAATTAGGCCTACTTCTTCTTGCATTAGTTTTTTGTGAAATATCATAGCCTTCCAGTAATTGCTCTCATAAATAAGAAATGTGAATTTTCTGCTGTGGTTTGGCTTATGAATCATAAAAAATATCAATTTTTTACCGCTTCTGGATGTAAATAGTGTAGGATGTAAATTCAATGTGAAATAATCAGGGGTCATCAATAAACCAGATTGCAGAGAAGGGTGATTGCACACCTGAGAAGAGCGTTCCCTGGAAATGTTTTGGGGCAACAGAATTACGTTTCAGTAATAATTTGCAGACGATTGCTGGTGATATTTCGTTATTGGAGATCTCGGAAATTACATCACAAGCGTACAGTTGCGGGGGGTACAAGGTGGAGGGGTACCAATCATCACAGTAGGCCTACAGATGTATCTTTAAATCGTCCCTGAAAAGGTTTGGCACTGGAGGCACACTAAGAGTAACAAAAGCTCTACAAACATCAATTTTGCGGGCATTTCAATCAGCAATTTTAAAGAATCTGTTGACTTGCTTACTAAAACCACAACAACAAAAGCAGAAACTAATGAGAAGAGGGGGAATCTTTGCAAGTAGCCTAGCGTACATAGAAGGTAGGCGGGTTATTTGAAAGTGTACTGCTGAATACAGGAAGGGTCCAGTCTGACTCTGACTCTCTGAGTACTTCATGGATGGCCCTTGAGCGTGTGACACTGTGTTATATTAAATTGGTTTTACTATTATATTTATAAGTGACATTCCGGATTCCCCTACTCCTTTCGCCCCAATTAATTGTCCGACCGTTGCTTGAAACCAGTTGTCTTTTCGAGACTGGCCAAACATTAGGGTAAAAATAATAGATATAACTTTCTTTTCATTAGATTTTACTTTTATGGGTCCGTCGAGTGTGGTAGTCATAGATCCAAGAAGAGTGGAAAATAATGTTGCTGAGCCAGCCTGAGTACATAAATGCTTGAATTCATCTGTACCACATGGTGGTACTGAATCTCCATAATGCTTTCTAATATAGATTCTTAACTTCTTGATTTGAACATATAACTCATATTCAATAACTAAATGTTTTGTCGTTTTAGTGTCCAGTATTACTGATGACTCTACTATATCATTGTTATCATTATCTATGTCATTTGAATCATTGCTAGTACTGCACGTGTGCACTATTTCTTGAGAATACTCAGATTGCGAACTGTCGCCTACGTCCAATTCGGAACGGATTGCTTGGAACTAAAACGAAGAAAGAATAGTTATTTGTAATAATAGTATTATTATTTAAGGAAATTACAATTTTGCAATAAAAACAAAAATTACAAAGCTTGAATTTGCTGCTTCAAGGATGTTGTGGACAAATCGTATCTTGGAATAATTTGTAAAAGTCATAAATATATACACATACATATTAAATTATTAGGTAATGTGGTGCTTTGTTGACTAATATTTTTTAATGCTATTATATACAGGATATACCGCAGTTGTATAACTATCTTTTTATTTATTTTCAATTATGTAATTCTTGTTTCTAAAACATTTGAGATAAATGACAGCGATAATTATCTCATTGAACTGTCAAATCAGCTGTCATTTATCACAAATTTCAGGAGTAAGAAATGTTCAATGTATATGTATCGTTACTATAATTCTTACCTTGGAGAATGAATAATGTTGTTCATAATTAGAAGGCAGCCTTGCTGTGTATTCCCTTTTACTTAAAGAATTAAAAATACAATGTGAACATAAAAAACCGTGTTTACCAAAGTTTTTATAAAAAAATGCCTTGGAAAAAATATTTGAGCGACCAAGTCTTGTGCCAAGGTCAATCAAGTATTGTGATGTGGAATTCCATGCTTCATGGTGTTTGTTTGAACAAGATTTTCTCTTAACCGTAACACATTTACTCATTTTGCTAGTAAATTTTGGGATTTAAAAACAGCTGATTTTGCTGACTTTCAAGTTGTTTATTTAAAATGTTTCATAACCCTGGTTTGAAATTCGCGCGGATTCCAGCGTGGCGTACAACAGGGTAACAGCAAGATTAAGATAATCAAACGAACAAATATGAACTAAGAATAAGAATGATATTTGATTTATATATACATGCAGTTTTCTAATACATATATTGCTATATTTTAACCAATATTCAAGCTTGTTTCATCAGCGATCGCCAGATTATTTGCAGATTGAAGTTGGAAAGAATTTCAAAAAATCCCTTCGAAGCGTCGTGAATGTAAGTTTTGAGAAAACTTAAAATATCTCAACATGCTATCTTCCGATCATGCTAATGTTATAAACAGGCCAAGAACAAGTATAAAGCAACTCAAAAGTGAAGAAATTTTTACAATCCGTTTAGAAACCATTTATAGGCGATCAAGGTTTGTAGGCTAGTAAATTTTAACAAAATATCGTCAAAATGGCGCGAAAAAGTAAACTGTTGACTTCTTTCTGACACTCTATTGGCTAGAATGTCAAATCGAAGCTACTTCGAAGCTGTATTTACAGGACGCAAGTTTACTTTTTTAACCAATCACGGTTTGTCCCCCTTGCTGTGTTCTGCATCATTCATCCACCAAGCATTCAATTATTATAAAACCATTGAAAATTCTTCAGTACATTTCAATGTAAAATTCTATAAAATATCGGAAAATATTACAAACCTGATAGAGGGCTCAGACGTTCTTATTCAAGTTTACCCAGCCGTATACTAGAACTGCTCTAGAACTGCAGTAATGCAGATTCTATCATTTTTGGCTTTGCGGTATATCTTCATTGCATAAATTATTATCCTCTCTATCAATGTTATCTGATTAACAAAATTAGGGTTTTGCAATGTGAAGTCTCTTTCCTGATTATACATACGCCACCAAATTATTTTACCAGTCTAATATTCATTCCTCTGACTAGAAAGTAGAACATGTTAGCATCATGTCACAATCTGTAGTTTATAAGATGCAGTAATATAGTGCAGAAGCTACTTTGCACAAATACCTTTCTACAGAGACGATAAATCAGATGGACATATTTCGATTCTGTGAAAAGAGGAATTATAAAACCAACGGTTATGGTGTTCTTATGGCGTTTTCCACCATACATTATGATTTTTACCCTCAAAAGAATACTCCATTTTCAGATCAGACATATGCTTACAACAATAAATTCTACTTGTAATTATTATTATTATTATTATTATTATTATTATTATTATTATTATTATTATTATTATTATTATTATTATTATTATTATTATTATTATTATTATTATTATTATTATTATTATTATTATTATTATTATTATTATTATTATTATTATTATTATTATTATTATTATTATTATTATTATTATTATTATTATTATTATTATTATTATTATTATTATTATTATTATTATTATTATTATTATTATTATTATTATTATTATTATTATTATTATTATTATTATTATTATTATTATTATTATTATTATTATTATTATTATTATTATTATTATTATTATTATTATTATTATTATTATTATTATTATTATTATTATTATTATTATTATTATTATTATTATTATTATTATTATTATTATTATTATTATTATTATTATTATTATTATTATTATTATTATTATTATTATTATTATTATTGTTATTATTATTATTATATAATATATTTAAAATTCTATTATTGATGTAAACATATATTGAAATATTATTTCAAAGTATCTAAATCAATAGATAATCATGATAGTATGATTATTCATACAAATTAAAGTGTAATAATCTATTCAAATGTTACAAAAATTGTGTGTTCAGCTAGAAAATACCCGTTAATCCATTTATGTATCATGATTAGCGTTTTTCGAAATTTCGAGAAGTTTTGGCGGACATTCAATCTTAGGGCTTTTTAATGGATGACGTCAGAAGTTAACGGTCTAGATGTTCTAATCAGTCTATGGTTTTGGTACGTTGCGTCAGCCATTATGGATGCCCATGGTCGCTATGTGTTTTCCATTAAGTTTGGCAATGGAATCAGCAGTCTATGTAATTCTGTCTTTGTCACCGCAAGGAGGGATCACATGGAGAAGCATTGCGCATGCGTGAACGTCATTGTATTGCAGCTACAGCTATCGCAGTGAACAGAAGTTTAATTTATTAGTCAATTTATTTGTACAATTTACTTGATCAATTTTATTAATATTCAATCATGGATAAATCTATGGAAGACGAGAAGCATGGAGCTACAATTAGCTCTATTTCCCCTACACTAGAATTAACTATTGCTGATTCACTGAAAGATGAATTTGCTGAGATATCCAAACAATTTGCTAATGCAATGGCGGAAGGGATTGTCGCAATCGGCCCACCTTGACGATGCGATTATTGCATCAGATGACGAGCAGCCAGATGAAGAGGACATTTCTAATGAAGGTCCGGCTTTTGAAATCCTTGCTGAATTGAAGCAAGAGCTGGCAGGGGAGACCGCAGGTCCACCCGTGAATGAAAAACTCGCCCAAGTAGTAAGTACACTTGGCAAGGATGGATTGCCTGCAGGAACATTGTCTGGAAAACTAGAGGCGCAACATCGGCCAGCCAACTGCAAGGAACTTTAACGTCAACTACCAGATCTCAAGACATTAAACTGCAAAAAGTGCAGAACAGTGTGTGTAAAGGTATGTGTGCATTAACCAATGTCATGGACAAAATAATGTCAAATTTATCCGAGACGCCCAATGGCGATATAATATTTCAAGGTGTGACAGACGCCATGTCTCTCTTTGCCAATGCATTCAGAGAGTTAAATGATCGTAGACGAGAGTCAATGAATCCTGACTTGGGGCACTATTCCGGTAACGAACAAATTGTTCGGAGACGAATTACTTAAAAAAGTAAAAGATTTATCGGACATGTGAAACGACTGGGTAAAAAGATCCAGGAGAAACCTTACGCGAGTCGTACAGGGAGATACCAGCCCTATTCTAGAAAGCTGTCAGGGTATTCACCCGCAAGAGTATACGGCCAAAAGTCTTTTTTGGACCAACGCCCGGCGAACCGCAACCGACCTTACTACAACCATTCACAAAAGAAGGGGAGGAACAAGAGCCAAAAAGACTCAACAAAGTAACTCAGGTAAGCGATGCTAATGCATTAGCTCGACAAGTATATTATTGATAGCGTTAATGGCTATAAAATTGAGTTCATTGACGGCATACCCTCACAAAAGAAATGGAAAAAAATTGTTTCATTCTCACATATTGAACAAAAAGCCATCCACGCACAGATTATTAAACTTCTTAACAAAGGAGTCATAGTACAATCAAGTCATGAAGTCGGTGAATTTTTATCACCGATATTTGTTCGCCCTAAAAAGGACGGAAGCCATCGGCTGATTTTAAATTTGAAAGAACTTAATAAATCAGTAGAATATCATCACTTTAAAATGGATTCTTTAGAATCCTTTGTAGCCAGGTTGTTTTATGGTCTCTGTGGACCTAAAGGATGCCTATTATACCGTACCTATTCACAAGGATCATCAAAAATTGCTGAAATTTGATTGGCAAAATTGCTTATATCAATTTACATGCTTACCGATGGATTTGTCTTCAGGACCACGATTATATACTAAGATATTGAAGCCCTGTGTACTCTACATTAAGACAGAAAGGCCATCTTAGCGTCTGTTATATTGACGCCTCCTATTTACAAGGTGGCAATGAAGCTGAATGTCAAACGAATGTGAATGACACTTATGAATTATTCTCTACCGTTGGATTTTTAATTAATGATGAAAAGTCCAAGTTAAAACCTGAACAATCCCTCGAGTTTTTGGGGTTCATTTTGAATTCAATAGATATGACTGTGTGTCTCTTACGGTAGAAAAAAGGGGGAAAATTAAAAAATATTGCAAGCAAATTCTTACCTGAAAGAGTCTGAAAATCCAAAGATTATTAGAAGTTATCGGAACACTAGTTTCGAGTTTCCCAGGTGTTTTACACGGACGTTTATTTTACCGCTATTTAGAACATGACAAAACTCTAGCTTTGCGGGCGTCAAAGGGTAATTTTCAAGGCCTCGTTGACCTTTCTTCTGACAGTCGAGAAGAACTAAGTTGGTGGTGTGATAACATTGACACAGTATTTCGCCCAATCGGACGAGCATGCGCTGAAGTTAAAGTAACAATACACACAGAGTCACAGACGCGTCTGAGTCAGGTTGGGGAGTAGTACGTGATACAAAGAAAATTGGGGGTCGATGGACCCCTGTTGAACAAGCGGGACATATTAACGCTCTGGTATTAAGAATTAACAGCCATATTGTTAGCTGTAAATCATTTTGTTCAGACATCATTGACTCTCACATACTAGTTTATTGTGATAATACCACTGCTGTATTTTATATCAAATCGCTTGGTGGTACTCACTCTATGGGTTGTCATAAAATTGCTAAATAAATTTGGCTAGAATGCGCTAAGCGGAACAATTGGTTAAGCGCCGCCCACATCCCGGGAAATGCAATGTCCAGGCAGATTATTTGTCCATGTCTAGAAAATTTGATGATAATAAAGAGTGGATGCTCAATAAACAATCTTTTGAACGTATAATTAGCATTTTCGGGTTACCCGAAATAGATTTATTTACATCCAGAGTGAATACACAACTGCCTGTTTATGAGGCATGGATGCCTGATCCCGACGCTTCGTTTATTGACGCATTTTCTATTAAATAGAACAATACTATATTTTATGCTTTTCCTCTGTTTAGCCAAATATCGCGATGTGTACAGAAGATAGAATTGGAACAGGCGGAGGGAATAGTGGTCGTTCCTCTATGGCCGACTCAACCATGGTACTCAAAACTAATGCGGATGCTTATCGATGTACCATGAAATTTACCACTCCGCTCAAAAACATTAATGTTGCCGGGTTTTCCAGCAGCTCTGCACTCATTACACAAAAAGCTGACGCTAGCAATATGCAAATTGTCACGGGATCCCTGCAAAAGCAAGGAGGGTTTCTCAGCAGGCTTCCGATATTATCGTCAACTCATGGGGGAAAGGTACTCAGAAACAGTACGAGTCGTATCATAGACGATGGGAATTGTATTGTAATCAACGGGAAGTCGATATCACTCATCCCACTTTAGCACATGCATTAGATTTTTTAATGCAACTTTATGAATCAGGTATCAGCTGCAGTGCTCTGAACACTGCTCGATCAGCACTGTCTTGTATAATTGAGACGGAAAATAATATTGCGTTTGGTTCTCACCCGACAATAGTCAGGTTTGCGAAAGGAGTATACGAATCGAGGCCAGTAAGACAACGAAATCAAGAAATCTGGGATGTGTCTATAATTTTAAACTATTTTAAAACAATTCCAAACTCTGAGGAAACTTCATTGAAATTACTATCGTTAAAGACATTAATGCTTTTGTCATTAGTGACGGCTCAAAGAGGACAAACAATGCTATTGTTAAATCTAGACGACATGACAATAACTGATACTAATATTAAATTTGCAATCACTAAGCACGTGAAACAGTCTAGACCAGGTCTTAAACCTTTACTGATAGAACTTGAGCCTTATTCAGAAGACATTAAGCCTTTGTGATGTAACTACTCTAAAACTATACATTATGCGTACACCCACTATTCGTGGTAAATGTAATCAACTCTTTATAACTTATGCAAAGCCGCATCACCCAGTCTCTAGAGACTCAATTAGACGCTGGTTAAAACAGGTTATGAAACTGAGCGGTATCGATGTCAATAGCTTTAAACCACATAGTACTCGCTCATCTGCAACATCTGCAGCAGTCGTAAACTCTGTATCTATGGAAAACATAATTGCTACAGCCGGTTGGAGTTCTGCCTCCACATTGAAAAAATCTATCGTAAACCGATTATCAAGATTCCAAAATTTGCGGACTCAATACTTAACGCTGTTAATCATTAAATATATCGATATAGTCTTTTCGTTTGATAATATCAATTGACCATTTATTCATGTGTACAGCTCGCTTTGAAGTCTCTATGTGATCCCTCCTTGCGGTGACAAAGACAGAATTCAAAAATTAAACGAGACTTAACAGTAAGTTGAAGTTTGATTGGAATTCTGTCTGTCACCAAGCAAGGAGGGATTACATGCCCGCCCTGACCCAGCCCTAATTGACTGTTGAAATACTACGTATTATTGTTAGTCAATTGGAAGAATGTAATCGTACACTCCCAAAATAAGGAGTTTGGATTAATCTAATATCGCTGTAACATGAATTTGGCTTTAAGAGAATGACGTTCACGCATGCGCAATGCATCTCCATGTAATCCCTCCTTGCTTGGTGACAGACAGAATTCCAATCAAACTTCAACTTACAGGTAAGTCTCGTTTAATTTTTGAAGTCTATGCGTAGGTAGAACACAAAACTCCATGCGTTTCCAAACACTGAGATGTGCCGCGCCGTAAAGAAGAAACTAAAACAACATCAATTTATAACCGTAAATTATAACATAAGATTGAAACAAATAAATTCTCAGCTTTTCAAATGAACAATGTAAACATACAACAGTCATATTTATAGGGAAGGTAATATAAATGTGTTATGTATTTAACTACATAGAGAATGTTGAAGGATAGAGCAATAGACAACAGTAAACACAACCTTTACTTAGATAACACTTCTTAGAGTGAACCGCAATAACATAAGAGCTGCACCATATAGGTGTGACATAATAGGGGGTAGCATAGAAACACTACAAAATGAACAACACAAGTCATTTTAATGACTCGATGAAATCAGAGTCTCATGAAATGTTTCATCAAAGTCCTCGCTGTTAGTTCTTCGTAAAACCCCGGCATAAAACATAACTTTTCTGCTATCAAATGTACATATAAGACTTCTACATACCATAAATACACTTTTTAAGTCATAAATGCTTGGTATTTTATGTAAATAAGCAAAGATTCCCAAAGATTAGTTTGGTTTCAATGCTTCAAAACATCGCAAACCATGTTATTTTTTCGTTCCAAGTTTCATAGTCCGTGTACGTCATATTTCACTATAACAAAACAATATTAAGATCTTTCCAATTCTTACTGCATATATTCATCTCCAGTTTAGCTTGCCTTGTTTTGTTTTCACTGTAGTTTATCAAATGCTTTCAAACCATGTTTCAAAATCCATAAAACATTTCAGTTCCAATTTTACGGTCATCCACAGCGATCAAAGTTGGTGCAGCTTCTCTTTAAATAAAGCTTCATCACTCCAAAATTGACAGAAAATTGTTTCAACACATTGAATAATATCCCTCCAAATACTAAATATTGGACATTTCAATTAAATATGTAGTTCAAAATATGTTTCACGAGATAAAATAAGCAAAAAAGCGCATTGATTCCCGCATCTTGGTCAAGTTATTAGGAAATTGAAGAATTAGCCGATTTGATCTATTACATGGTTTATTTATGTTATTAAAATAAATGGTAATAAATTATATTGTGTAAATATATACTGTGATTATTGTGTAACTGCTAAAGTCATATGATCTTAATATAGTAATTGTAATGTATGTTGAAATATAGTCAGTTTAGTTCTATTCAGACATAATGTAAGAGTGTTCTCTGTCTAGAACGACATCACAAAATAAACTGAGACATGCAGATGAGTATTTATCACTAGATTTTACTCTTAGAAATGTATCGAAATAAATTCAAAACATTTCTCGAGAAAATATCTAATTTAAAGGGGGCATTTAGGGTTTTCACTTTCTCCAACAGTTCAAGTTACTTGCAGGTCTCTCAAAATGAAACATGGATGACTAGATATCACTAGAGATAACTCGTATACATGTATTAAAGTAAATCCAAAAAATTCCATCAGAACAGGTCGAGTTTAGATTTTGATTTCTAATTGAACAGATCGAGTTTTAATTTGCAATTTTTGTCCATGACATTCCAGAATGCTTTAATAGAAGTTGTAGAGTTAGGTTGTATGCAGATGATGCAAAGTTTTACTGTTCAAGAGCAACAGAACATAATGGCCAATTATCTACAACATTGAGCAATTTCTGTCATTGGGCAAACCCATGGCAAATGAAGTTTGCTCATGAAAAATGTAATTTTGTTTCTATTGGCAATTCTCAAGTCAGCAGCCTGAAATATTCTTTAGATCTTAAAAGCATACATTGTATATGTACGACCAATCCTTGAATCAGCCACAGAAGTTTGGAATCCAAACTATGTAAAAGATATTAATAATCACTTGAAAAAAACTTCTATCATGATTGGTGGATTTGTACCACGTGTTTAGCAGTTATGTCAAGGACAACCCACGAAATTCCATGGCAACCCCAAAAAGCGTGCAGGTATAGGTTTTAGCCAAACAACTAGAACACATGGTTTTGAAAATGGCGACTAGAAATTCAAAGGCAACGGAAATTCATAAAATCAACTTAAATGTATACTCTGTAATTGAAAATTCAATTGAGAAATTAAAAAAAGTAACAACTTGGGATTTGCTACATTTAGATGTAACTTTTACTATATATTTCTAATATTGCAAACATATTGAATTCTTTGCGTTATATTTTTAAATAATATTCGTAACACTTTCATTCAACATTTAATGAAAAATCAATGACCCATTAAATTAGCCAAAACAAATCATTGTTGTAGTGAAATTGATGAGAGATAATTGATGTTCCAGACAAAGGTTATGTTACATGATTATTAAAATGATTACATCACTCTTTGTTCGTGGGCCATCGAAATTTAGACCCACTCGTTCTCTAACAACAAACTCGAAATCCATATCGTAAACTCGGCGGCCTCGTTTACGATATGGATTTCTCGTTTGTTGTTAGGGAACCCGTGGATCTAAATTCCGATAACCCATTCACAAGAGTGATGTAATCCCTTATTATTAGCATTGAACGAGTTCAAAAGCAATTCACTAAACGACTATACCTATTAGCACATATTACATTTTCTAATTACACTGATCGCTTGCACCCTCTCTAGCTACAATCATTAGAATTGCGTCGATTAAGGTCCGATCTGAGAATGGTGTACACAATTCAAAATAGAATTGTAGACGTTGATGTTGATACACCATTTAAAATAAAACCAACGACAAAATATGATTTAAGAAGTCATTCTTTAATCCTAATCCGGGGGAGGTAACTCCAGCTCTTCATGGACGGGGGGTGCCTCTTTGGAAAGAGGTGATCATTACCCAAAAAGTTCCAAAAATTTAAAAATGTTACACAAAAGGTTCCAGCACGTTGATTGATTTTAAGTAAATACACAAAAATGATGCAAAAGTTTTTCAAAAATTCTTCAAAAAGTCAAAAATAGGATACCCAAAAGCTCCAAAATTTGAGATCTTATACCCGAAAAGCTTTTTTCAGCTGGAATACCGACCCCAAAAGAGTGACACGTCCCTGATAGCCGTCATATTGGAGTTACCCCCGGGGTCTTAATGTTAGTACCAGTTAGTTGTAGAAATAATTACTGTTGGTGTTGGTTCCATTTTTTGTAACCGTGTTGTAAATATATGGAACTTTCTGCCTCATAATGTAGTAATCATCAAAAACAACTACGCAATTCAACACCAATTTAACAGACATTGATCTCTGTCCCTATTGTAGAAAAAATTCCACAGATAGACCTACTAATAAATCGCACAAATTAATCACTATTATACCAAAGTAAGTTATCTTACGACATTGCTTATGTCATCTTCAGAAATTTATTTAAAAAGAAAAGTAGCTCCGCTACGCTCGAATCATGGTGAATGATTTGATAATCAAAATACAACAATTGAAATCAAATTCAATAGAATATCAAATCAATCAAATCACCATGCAAAGAAATATAAAATCAAAAAATCAAATTGAAAAAAGTAAAATCAATCCAATCGAATGATATAAAATCAGATCAATAAAAAAATCAACTTCAATCAAATAAAATGAAATAAATTAAAACTATATCCAAATAATATAATAATATAAAGAAAAATATATCCAAATAATAAATCAAATAAAAAAAGGAAAAAATTTTAATGCAGACCGATGGTATTGAACTCCAACCCCATGCGCCCAAAGCAGACGCTCCAATCCTAGACCATACCAAGATAGAGCAAATAAAGTGATTTTCACTACTTATAATACAGGTGTGAGTTCGTAAGCTGATGTCGCAGCAGAATTAAAACATTTAATAAACAACTTTAAAGAACGGAAATAACCAATAACCATTAAAACTATTACCAGAAGAATATTTATTTCTCGCTAATTATACTAGGGGCCTAGCGCAATTTTTTGACCTGCAGTAAATGATGTGAAATTTTCCCTTCGGATTATCGCCTTGTTATTGTTGTCGCATAGACAAACTGGTTTAAATAGTCTTTAGAATTTATTGCAAATAAAACCATGACGACTGGCTCAGCAGTTTTATGTAATGAATAACTTCAGAAAACAATATAAACAATAAATATATAACACTGTCTTGTCTAAGCCCCCAAACAAATGATGAATTGTCGATTTAAAAGTTCTTATGGTCAAAACACAACAAAAATTATCTTCGAAGTTTCACCTCAAGTAGTGATGTTACAGAACGATTAAAACCTTTCATTAACCATTTCAAATGACGAGAAGAAGAAAACAATCATGTGTTCTACCAATGAAGAGATAAACACGATGTAAACTAATCCAGGAGTATTAAAAAACATTTCATTTAATAATGCAATTGTAGTCTCGCTAAGCTGCGAGTTGGCCATCATGGCGGGCAATGGAAAATTTTTATGTCAAATCCAGTAAAAATTTGGAATTATCACACAGCTTGCCCATTGTATTTTTAACAATACAATGGTGTTTCTTGCGCAATCGTTTTTTGTTCGACCTTTGTTAGCACGCAAAGCAGTATGTTGAACGTTATTTCAAAAGAACAATAGATTGAGTCAAAAATGAAATGAAAACGTTTCCACCATGACAGGATAGACTCAAGGTCACTTACGTAACCATGAGTCGAAAATGCATCATTGGGGATGAAATATACGAAAATATTTTTGATCTTATTGAATCAGATTGTCCATTCAGGCAAGGATTCAATTCTCTAATGAAAATCATTTCAAAGAGCAAAAAATCGAATTTGTCTTTGCAGCGACGTAGAATTTGAAACAGCTTTGAAACTTTGAAACTAGTATTCACCGAAAATCAACTGATAGCGGTTTACTTCTTCATTACCAGAGCCATGTCGACCAACGCTATAAGACAGGACTTTTAAAAACAATGATAAACCGTGCAACGAGCTTATGCTCCTCTGAACGTCTTTTTAACGAAGAGTGTGTAAATATAAAACGTATTTTTAACCAACCTAAATATCCAGCTTCTCTTTTAAATTCTATTTTATGTAAATTAAGTTTTATTCCAAATTTTAATAATGATATAAATGTTTCAAACACTGTAAATAATGTAGATGATAAAACTGTAAATATTATAATACCTTTTGAAGAACAGTGATCGGCCGATCATGTACGAACAGAACTTAGCCGATTAAGCAACAAAATCAGCTTAAATTTTAGACCTGTTTTTAAAAGTAAAATAATTATTGATGATCTCAGATACCGTGAGGAAAAACCAAAGATTTTAAATCAACAAAGCGTAGTGTACCAATTTAAGTGTGGTTTGTGTAAAGCAAACTATGTCGGTTTTGCTTGCCGGCATCTACACGAACGCGTAAAAGAGCATGCAAGACAATCTTCTGCTGTTGGTAAACATCTAAAAAATGCACACGGTCTCGCCCCTAAGGATATCGGTAATCAATTCTCAATTCTACGTCGCTGCAAAGACAAATTCGATTGAATCATTATATCTTCAACTATAGAAAACAATACAATATTATAGGAGTTCAATCTTTCCTTTAATAACCTGTCAATTATCTTTAATTTAATGTTGACAAGTCTATCCAGAGCTGTCCCTAGCATGGCGTTGGGGGTTGATATCCCCCTGGAGACTTAATCAGTCGGCAATTCTTACTTGAAATGTCTCCAGTCGGCAAAACAGGGAAGAAATGGCAAAGGAATATTGTGATGTTCGCTTTCTAAAGCTAGGGCCAAACGGAGGAACTAAGAGTAGAAATAAGAGAGTTCTTTCAATTCTTGTCCATTTATTCATGTCCACACAAATTATGAATACTGTATATAAAGACAATTACCTTAATGTTGGGCACGATGGGATAAAAACATGGCTCGAAAATTTTTATTCTGAGAAGTCTGATGACGACTTTAGGTCAATATACAATTTAAACATGCACGGCAAACCTTTGTGTGGCAAATTCAACTCTGGATACTCCACCTTAACTGGCTTCCAATTTATGCTTTACATATCCGGATCAGACTCCGCTGAAGTCGGCAAAGTTATTTGTTGACACCCCCCTGAAAGAAAAATTTGTACCGACGGCCATGAATATATCTTATCTTATCTAATATTATCTTATCCTAGATAGATACAGCCAGTTAGGTTTACGAAGAGGGTAAATTTTGGGGTTTTTCAAAAAGCCAGGTTTTCACTTTCTTCAACTTGTGGGTCTCTCAAATCAAAGCAAGGTATGCCGATGACTAAATGTCACTCAACATGAATTACATCATCATGTATAGACATGCATTGAATATTGATATAAAATATATAGTCTTAAATGGATGTATCAAAATATAAACTAAATATTTCTTTTAAAAAATGTTTTGAATTTACTTCGATGCGTGTCTATAGGTAATATCTAGTGGTATCTAGTCATCTGCAATCCTCGCTTCATTTTGAGAGACCTAAAAATTGGAGAAAGTGAAAACCCCAAATGGCCCCTTTGTCAACTTTAATTGCTTTACAATATCTAAATATAAATTATATATTTTCTCGAGAATTGTTTTGAATTTATTTCGATACATTTCCAAGAGTAATAATTAGTGATAAATAGTCATCTGCATGTCTCAGTTAAATTTCATTTTGAGGGACCTACTAGTCGAAGATAAAAATGAGGAATATTATTCAATGTCTGGATTAGATAATAAAAATTTGGGATAAATAATAACAGAATCAATTTTTATTAAATAAGCAATAATAAAAATAAAATTAATTTGATGAAGGGTCAATTTCAAGTTAGTGCGCATGCTCGGTAAACTTCTGTAGCTTTATCCAATCCGCTAAAGCTACGGCAACCGTAGCTTTATCCTTGTCCATATTATATATGCCATAAACCATTCGACTTGAATCACTTGATAATAAAAGTTTTTCAAAATCCCGTGAATTGTAAACTGGATATTGTGAAGTGTAACCGACTGTTTAATTTTCATGACGAAATACTATTATGATAAAATGTGGAATTTTCTGCTACATAATCAGAGGTTTCCTTCGTTTCACGTCTTACTTCTGTTCTCCATTTTGTTCAGATATCTTGTGTGTTAGGCTTTGGCCGCCCAACCAGAGCACAGTGACCGCTTTAGATATGTTACGGCACATGCGCGCGCAGGTGGTCGAATCATTTATCTGTTTGTCAAATCGCGCCCGCACAGCTGATTTGCACTATCAGATGGTACGTAACAAACGATAAACCACTAAATAGCTTACCCATTTAATTAACGGACTTTTATCAGATCAGGAAGTTAAAAATGAGCTAGATTGGGGATAAAAACAAAATAGAGAATACATTGGGAAGTAAATTCTACGGCAGAAGCATAATTGTAAATGGTATAAAAGAGTCAGATCAAGTTCTGAATCTCGCAACAGCAACAAGCGATCTGACTCCATAATTCACAATGGAAGGCAAAGGATACATGTCAACGTTATTCGTTCTAATTGCTTTGTTCCAATGTGCATATTCTTTCACTCTGGATAATAACTTGATGAATACATTAGATTTAACAAGAGGTGCATTATTATCATTCAAAGCAACACAACCAAATATTATTGAAACCGTCACAGGTAAGATCGGGATTCAATGTACTGTGAGGAGTAGCCTCGTCTGCGTGTAGCATTTATGAATAACTAATTAGATAAGAGCCTATAAAAGGCGTGTTAATGTTATACGTAGAGACTTTAGTGAACAATGTACTCAAGAGGAGTAGAAGTCAGTTATTATATGATTACAAGTACGGAACTTGTGTCTTCATTGTGTTACGATTATGAAGCGGAATTGGGGTCAAAACTGCTGTGCGGTCGTTGGATTCTCGTTTCGACGTTGAATTCCATTCCGTGTTTCTATTCCGTCGTCATTTGCGCTGCCATCTGCGCATCAAATTGAAACATCACAAAGAATATATTTCAGAGCCCGTCAGATCAAATTTTAGATGGCTTTAGTTTAACGGGAGAATTTCTGGAAAATACAATGATTATTTAGTTTTATAAGACTTATAGTAAGAGTTCTGGATTGTAAAATATTGGAGCTTATATGAATATGGAAAACGATGGCAATGTTTGCAGTGTATTTATTGAGAAATATTTAATTATTATCGGAGCCATGTATTGAAGGTTGACAGACAGACTCTGAAAATCCAACATCAAAATCCATGAAATATCGAAGCGGCAGACGCTATTTCAAAATATTGGACATTTTGTAGTTTTGCAGTAGTGTGACTTTTTCATTCTGATCAATGACATCAATCATATTGTCCTAGATTCTTAGATATTGCGAAGAAAAGTATCCGAGACAACGTTTGAAAACAACATACCAGTATATCTAATGGTGTAATCTACATTGGTATAATTAAATGTGCAACCGACAACAAAACACTACAAAGATTATTATGAAGCGGAATCGGGGTCATAATTCCGACCGTTCGTGCCGTCGTTGAATTTCATTCCATGTTTCTATTCCGTCGTCATTTGCGCTGCCATCTGCGCATCAATTTGAAAACATCACAAAGAATAAATTTCAGGGCCCTTCAGGTCAAATTTTAAATCTCTTTAGTTTAACGGGATAATTTCTGGAAAATACAATGATTATATAGTTTTATAAGACTTATAAGAGGTCTGGATTGTAAAATATTCAAGCTTATATGGATATGGAAAACGATGGCATTAATGTTTGCAGTTTATTATTGAGAAACATATAATTATTATCGGAACATGTGATTGAAGGTTGACAGGCAGACTCGGAAAAAGCAAAATCAAAATCCATGAAATATAGAAGCAGCAGACGCATATTCAAAATATTGGACATTTTGTAGTCTTGCAGTAGTGGGACTTTTTCATTCTGATCAATGACATCAATCAGATTGTCCTAGATTCTTAGATTTTCCGAAGAAAAGTATTCGAGACAACGTTTAAAAACAAAATACAAGTACTTCACATGGTGTTAGGGTGCATCGGTGTTATCAGTATTTCATGGATTTTGATGTTGCATTTTCGGAGTCTGCCTCCTGTTACATTTTCCTATATAATAGCTATAATAATGATAGCTATGAATCTTTCTCAATTAATGACATAAATGATATTAATAAATTAATAAACTGCAAACATTTCCATTGTTTTTCTGTCATATAAGCGTGAGTATTCCACAGTCCAGACCTCTGATAGAAATTGTAACAACTATTTTAACGAACAATAAAGTAAGCAATGAATGCTAAGCCTGAATCTGACAGTAATTAAAATCCACTGTAGATTATATCAAACATAAATCGAAAACCTTCCTCTTGGTAATAAAACACCTTGGTCAAAAGTGAGAGACAATTTGATAGTTGCGCAGATGGCAGCGCAGACGGAAGCGCAGACGACGTAATGAAGTTCAACAACGAAGCAAGATCCAACGACGACTCCGCAGCTCAGAATATTGACCCCGATTCCGCGCGAAATTAATTGCGCAGATGGCAGCGCAGATGACGACGAAATGGAAACACGGAATGCGGATATATAATATCAAATATAAATCGAAAACCTTCTTATAAATATAAATATAAAACACCGTAGTCAAAAGTTAGAGACAACTTGCTAGTAGCTAGTTGCACGAGCCCCGGCACGAACGTTCGGAATTATGACCCCAATTCCGCTTCATATATGATACCCGGTAGATCGTAACAGTACAGTTTTCTTCAATTTTCCTTTGACTGTGCCCATTATATGCTATAATTGATAAATACTATGAAAATGTGAATAAAGAATACAAATTTACCTGTGAGGATCTATATATCCTAGGATAGTCAAAAATTATTCTTTATTTAAATTTGCATAATATTTTGTAATTATAGCCAATAAAGAGTGTTTAACTTTGTATTTTCATAATTTAAAATGGCAGATGTACTATTTTACTATAAACACGCCGTTCATGCACTATTAATGATGAGGTTGTCCAAATAGAACTGTGGCAGAATGACCATAGAAAATTTTCAGATCACGAAAACGAGCTGAGAACGATACCTTAAATATGAAATTTCAAAAGGATCGACATATTACCCTAAAAAAACGAGAGAAATAATATTGGGCAAAAAATTGGAAAAAGAAGTAAAGAATTGGGCAATGTAATAAAGCACACTTCATGAAATGGAAAAGATAACCCTAAAATTGTTTTCAGAATTTTGAAAAAGCTACCCGGCGGCCTGCGTGTTAGGCTTTGGCCGCACATTGACCGCTTTGGATATGTTACGGCACATGCGTGCGCAGGTGGTCACAACTTCTATCTGTTTGTTAAATCGCTACCCGGCCTTACCCTAATGGCTGAATATCCGTATACGTATACAAAAAGTATTTAACCAGCGCCCCATTGCAGGATAATAAAAGGATCATTCATTCGAAGGATCATTCATTCATAAAAGGATCAAATCATTCGAAGCATTAATATCATATTTTTCTGATATTTTTTAGAGACTGGGAAACGTAAATGCAACACATGTGGCACAACACTAGTGATGCCTGGAGCGCCTAGAGCGGGACCTAGACCAAGACCAGGAATAACTATGAAGATAACAAAGTAGGTTACATCAGATAAGTCACGTGCAAGAAAATTGGAGCAAAAGTATAGATACTGATACAGGAATTAGATTAAATGACTGTTTAGACAGATAAGAAATAAATAAGTTTGAAGAAGAAAGAAAATTATTACAAAAAAGACACGACCGATCATTTTTTTTTCTTGAAAAGTGTTGATCATGAAACCTCACCTCTGGGCTTCATTATATACTTCCCTACCCGAAATGTAAATTAGGCTATACGGTTTCAACTCAGAGTCACATATTCGAGACTCTTGTATTTCACCTCAGTAAAATGAAGGTTACACAAGGAATACAGTAGTGCAAACAAAACTACATTGCTGATTCAATTTGGGACTAAGTGAAAAATTGCTTCTAACTTCGTATTGCTGAACCTCTGGATAATATCGCTTTTGAATTTCATAATTATTGGAATACCGTATTATCTTTCAATGTAAGAAATCTTTCATTTAAATTTCACAGGCCTAATCTGAACAAGTATCTTTTAGCTATTAATCAAATAGAAAAGGCAATCCTTGAAGCTGGGGCAATGAGTCAGTCAGTATTCACAAGGAATTCAATTGCAAAATTAAAACAGCTCAAAGATACAATTAAAACAGCATGTGAAAGTAAACAGTATGTGATTGCAAGACAGCTGGTTGGACATGCAGTTTACTTAACATCATTTGGTAAGTAGGACAGGAAAAATGTAAACTGATTATAATATCAATAATAATAATAATAATAATAATAATAATAATAATAATAATAATAATAATAATAATAATAATAATAATAATAATAATAATAATAATAATAATAATAATAATAATAATAATAATAATAATAATAATAATAATAATAATAATAATAATAATAATAATAATAATAATAATAATAATAATAATAATAATAATAATAATAATAATAACAATAATAATAATAATAATAATAATAATAATAATAATAATAATAATAATAATAATAATAATAATAATAATAATAATAATAATAATAATAATAATAATAATAATAATAATAATAATAATAATAATAATAATAATAATAATAATAATAATAATAATAATAATAATAATAATAATAATAATAATAATAATAATAATAATAATATGAGTTATTTTATTCTTTCCATCAGTATCAAAAAGAACTCGTCGTCAAACCGCAACAGGTTCATCTGTCTTAACAGATATCCAAACATTTATTGGAAATGATCAGTTTACAAAACTATTGGCGTTGGATGGTGGTGTTACGTTATCATTTGCAGTCGATACAACGGGAAGTATGCAATCTGAAATTGATGGATCTATTGCAATGGCAACAGCTATTGTCAACCAACCACGAACATATCTTTGTGATTATGTTTTGTCACCTTTTAACGATCCAATCACTGCAGCAGGCAAGTAAATGATGCTATATGACTTTGGATTGATTCTAGAAATATGATTGGTTAACGGCAAGCAGAATATCTAGCAAAGATTTGGACGGTATTAAAAGATCAATTTCCAAATGTGATGATCTAATCCTTTCATACTTTTGTGTACATTTTATAGTAACTTAAAGCATGTGAAGTGCGTGCCGAGATCCAGGATTGCATAATATAATACGCAAGGAAATCTTAATTCTTGCCAGAATATTTTACTGGTTTGAAGTCTATTCCACTTGTTTTCAGCAAACATTTCTTATTTGAAGTAAGAAATATATGTTTATGTCCAATATTCAAACGATTTGCAAGTATCAATCTTTTCCTGTTTATCTACTGTAAACCAGAAGAGGTGATGTTCGGGGCTATTATAGGAAGGAGATGAAGATGGAATTTTGGATATTTCCATGTATGACAGCAAAATTTTATAGGAGATGAGAGCCGCCTGGAGACTATATAATGATACTAACAAAACACATGAAAAATCGAACAAAAATTCCTTATTTTCAGCAGGTAAATGCTTGGAAAGATAACTCTAAATACAGCACGTCCCCGCACAGCTCTTGGTACTGAATGTTTCTGACGGGTTGTAAAGCACTTCTAAAAGCAAAGATCAACTGAGTTAGGAAGTCTTCTAATCTATTTTTAGGTCATGGACCAGTGGTTTACAGAGCACCAGAAGAAAAGGAACTTTTCATTAACAGTAATCTCAGATCTTTGAAGGCATTACGCGGTGGTGATTGTGAGGAACTCGCAATCACAGGAATTCAAGAGATATTCTCGTCGACATCAATTATGGAATTCTCACCAATATACGTGTTCACAGATGCTGGCGCTAAAGATGCATCAGAAGACAATATAGATACACTGCTTACCAGTGCACTAGCATTATCAGCACCAATCAATTTTTTCATATCAAAAGAACGTAAGAAATTAACTTTCAAAAACAAACTGCAGGTTTGCCGGAAATCATATCCCAAAATTGTCAATAATGTATTCTTTCTTGGAATTTTGCATTAAAAATGTCATTTTGGTGCCTCAAAGCAGGGTCGGGGAACCGAACATAACAGCCAGCAGCATATTTTCTACTTACACAACTGGAAACCGAAAATTCCACAGCAGGATTCCAAAATTGCAAATTTAATGCCCCCAAATTGCCAGCATTGTGCCGAAATGGTACCCATAAAATGGCACGCCCCAGTATATCGCCTATATATGGAAGTACCCGTTTCACGCGTTCATTTTGTGAGCCCAGGTGCAGCCGCAAGCCCTGCAGCAATCCGAGGGCTTGTTATAAATAATAGTATACTCCATTTTGAAACATACTAGGAACTTATTGACGAACAAGTTGATGTGATTGAGTGAATTAGATATTCGTAAAAGGATGTTCTGTAACACTACCATAGCAGGAATAAAAAATAAGCATAAGAAATAGTTGGAAGCTATATCATTGTCAGTTTTACATTTGTAATGTTAATTCATTTCCTTCACGTAGATCCATCGTGCATAACAGATTCAGCAATTGAAGTATTCAGAGACTTGGCATTGAATACAGGTGGAGAGCTGTTAATTTTTGGAAGCGGATATGAATTGAAAGCTATGAGCACATACGTTAATACAGCCTTAGGAGGTGGTAGTATCATCCCAGTTGAAGGAAATACAGGTACAAATACAATAACAATCGGTAGTGGAAGACGTAAAAGAGCAACATCAGGTCGTTCAGAGTATACAATCAATGTCGATGATACAGTTGAGAAGTTAACAGCATCTGTTAGTACACAACGTGATACATCTGATGTGTTGCTAATTGATCCAAGTGGTAGAGCAGTTTCTGGAGGGAAGAAATTAAAACGTGGCGCAGTATTTGTTGTTGTTACTCCTAAAGTAGGACAATGGAAAATCAGTATTTCTGTTAGTGGTGGAAAACATTCAATTACATGCAAAGGAGTGAGTCTAGAAAACATTGATTTTGGTTATGAGTTCTTAGTTGGTATTAAGACAAGAGGTACAATCAAACCAATCATTTCGGCAACACCAATTAAAGGTATGTATAAGCTATTCTCAATTACATTGGTGCATGTACAAGTGTACAGAAATAAAGGAGTCAATCTCCGAGTACGGCAGGCTACTAGTATCCATCATCGGCTTAGGATCCGGAATGGAGCTAATGTAATAACAACCAGGAGTGAAGTAGCAGTCTAAAAGTACAATCATTGGAAAATAAACACTGCAAATCGAAATTTGCTAGGATACTTACATTTTCGTAGCCGGATTCAAACTAGACTCGGACTTGGTTGGTTTTATTGGTATTTTATTGGATCCACTACTACAGAATTAATAAATCAATAATCACATTTTACTATTAAATGGAATCAAAACCCTAATATTGAAAAGTTCACCAAATATACTGAGCATTCCCGGGGGAAGGGGGATCTCCATACCTCCCCGGGGGAGGGAATCTCCATACATCTCTATGGGGAGAATGGGTAAGTGCCGTTTTCAAGGGGTACCATTTTCAGATTTCTGTGAAATTTGACGGTGACAATTTAGAGATTTTTAAAATTTTCCGTTGTTTTGTTTGTGTAAATATGAAATTTTAGGGTCTTCCTTCTCATTTGCTGAGAAATTCACGGTTTTCCTCAATTTCTGAAAATGGCACAAGCCCGTCAAAAACTACCGAAGTAATCCCCCCTCCGGTTGAACGTTTCAAGTGTTTATAAACACTATAGGGTCCAGGAAATTAAAGTCCTAGATTTGCCATTGAGTTTGAGACCTATGGATATGGAATCAGGCCAGTGAATGGGAAATCAACACAAAACTGCTGTCCCGGATTGTTGTCTTTTCTAATACAAGTGATATTAAAATCAGAAAATATTATCACCACAAAATATGATTATATAGAAACTATCAATCTCAGTGGTATAAACAGAATACATTTATACTTTTAGGAAAAACAGCAACAGTCATTATCGCCATTTCTGGGTTTGAAAAAGTTGTTTCTGGATCATTACGATTAGGATTCCTTGGTAAAAGTAAAGAATCATTTGGTATTAAACACACCTTACAACCTTATGGGACATCGCCTGGTCGTTTCACAGTCAAATACAATATTCCTCAATCAACATACTACTTGGTTGTGGAAGGTAAAACTAAAAATGGACGTTCATTTAAAAGGATGTCGCCAAAACCAGTCAGACCACAAAAGATAGTCATTCAAACAATTATGGCTCGTAACGGTTACGCCATAACACGTGGTGACTCAAGAGGCACAACTATAATATTGGGAGTGAGGAATCTTGGGGCAACAGAAAGATTCACGGTGTCGGTATCAGACAGTAAAGGTTACCTTGCTTCACCAGCAAAAAAGAGTACATATATTGTAAAAGATCGTTTATCATTATTACCATTACGATTTAAAGCCCCCAGGTCAGCAAAGAAAGGTTCCACATATATGGTTCAAGTTATTGTTAGAGGCAAATTATCAAAGACAAAACAAAGCAAAGCATTGATGATGCTAGTTGTGTAACGAGATGGAAAGACAGACAGACTAGTTGTGTAACGAGACAAACGCATATGCTGCTTATTAAGTTTTTAGATAATAATATTAAAGATACGTGCAGCTTAAACATTTCGGATTTTTAGGCGACGCAAAATGTTAGCAAAATAGAGGCTATATATTGATCAGTTATTCAAGTATATATAAATACTGAGATTTAAACAAGTTTTAGTATTAAGCGTGGAGAATTTGTTAAAATAAATATTTTTGTAGAAATATTTTATAAGATTATTTTTAAAGAAACTTTGTTGATATATTAAAGGCTCATGAAGATTTGCAATAAAATTCTCTAATTTGATTCTTCTTAAAGTGGGAAGAAACCCCCTTTTACATATGTGGTAAAACTCGACGTGAAAAAAACAATGGCATAATTCTTTTTTCGATCTGGAAATTATTTCTTGATGAAAAACGCCTTCAAAATGGTGTTTTGACCAAAACGTCACTGAGAAAAAAAAGGGATTGGATCTAGCTATATGGCGACAAAATCGGTAAACGGAGAATTCAACTTGCGTCAGCTCTATTAAGTATCCAGTCTACTTTTTCAATAGTACGAGCGCGGTTACGTTTCCACGTAATATTGCTTTTGCGTCTATCGTCAACTTAATCGCATTCAGTAATGGCGTTTGTCTCGTAGTTTAGTAACTGCAATATTCAAGGTCAGCAACACAGAGTAGCGTGCTGCAACATGTAAGCTTTCACGATTGCCTTACTTCATTGCTCATCAAAACCATAAGGGGAATAAGTAGAGTAACATATTTAGCGAGGCAAGCGCAATAATGTATGCATCCAGAGCGATGATGTTAGCTGTTATTTTGATATGTTTTTATGAAGCTGATACAAGTTGAATTGAGGCTGACACGAGTTGATAGTATAGAAATATAAAAAAGAACAGAAGTAGTTTGTTGTTTATGCTTACGATATACCAAGAAAACCCATCAAAGTCTTACAGCATCATTTCATATCAGTTTGGATCATTTATGCCCTATAAGAATGTATCCAGAGCGATGAAATTGGCTGTTATATTGATATGTTTTTATGAAGCTGATACCAGTTGAGTCATTTTGAATAAACATGCCGAAGAATTGCAGAACAAAAATCCCCAAGAAAATTCGCGAACGTAAATTACGAAAAAATTGAATTGTTTCTCCCGTTCCCAATCAAAGTCGTAACTTTAAAATCAAACGTCCCACGCATAGAAATCTATGTTTTTTTGGCGGGAAATGTGATTCAAATCACACGTGTCGTCAGATCAAAGAGATCAATCCTTTTATTGTTCGTTTTAACATGGATCATGGATTTTGATTAACAATTTGAAATGGATCAATCCGGTAATCTAGCATCAGTTGAAAAATTGGAAGAAGATGAAGTCAGTACTCTGGAACTGGAACGTAATCCCATCATAATAGAATCTGGTCAAATAGAACAAACCAGTATTATACCTCAAGCAGCATGGGAATGTCTGTTTTCAAGACAAGATACCGAGTCAAGCAGGACAGCGAAATACCAAGATGCAGCTGAAAACCTTATCAAGCATTTCAGCTTGGCAACAACAACAACTTTTGTAGTGTGGATACTGCTGGAAGGGTTTTGGAAAAACAGGTATGACAATTAAACAACTGTAAAAATGCAAACAACAAAACTACTTTGGGAATGTCTTGTTACTTGCGAGAAATCCTCTCAATTATGGAATTTCTGATGTGAAAATTCATATTATGTTTAGAACAATGACGTAGCGTACATGGCTTTGAATTGGAAGATGTATGTCTGCCAGCATAGGAAATCACAGCCCAAACCAAAAGTTTGCAAATTAAGTAAGCAGTCAGTCATATACAGATCCATCTCTGCAGCATACAAATTAAATATGAAATACGTAGTAAGAAGACTACTTGCAAGGGATGAATCTCGAAAAGTTTTTTGTATTTTGCCAATTTTTACCATCTCCATACAGCAGCCACCTGTCTATTGCAGCCATGACAATGTTGTAGAAATGTACCATGTGACTTGATGTACTCATTGAATTATCCTTTGAGAGTGTGTTGTCTAAACAGGAATATCAAGGACCCTTCATAAGATTTATTCTAATAGCGTACTTTTAATGGTAATTCCTACTCCTAGTTAACCAATATATTGAGCTAAATGAACACTTTCGTCATTATTTTAAAAGTGGAAATAATGGAATGGCCTCTCTATTAACGGGACTTGAGGAATTTTTTATGAGAACGGCCCTTAGTGAAAAAATCCTGAAATGGCCGCTGAAAAAATTGGGAAACAAAACAACAACACAATCTAAAAATGATGTCAATTTTCTGAAGGGCAATAAAGAATTGTAACTTTGAAATCTATGACCTCCAAACATTTATAACTGTACCATAGAATTTCATTTCAAATATTATATCTAGCTATTATTTCAAATACAAGTGAATATGAACAAAAAATCTATATTAGTCGAATGATAGTTTGTACCAAGTGATGCATTTGAAACATGACACACTCCATTTAATAATGATCAAATATAAGCAGCGAATATTATAAAGTCAATAATCTTATAATCAATAGTTGTATATCATAAACTTACAACAGACCCAACTAGTGACACACATAATAATCTAGAATACACCATAGCGAAATCTGGAGGCTACGCAGTTGACCTCTCCTGAAAATCGAAAATTTGCAACATTAATCTATCCACACTAACGAAGAATAATTTACATAAAAAATTGTCCCAACAAGGATGTTGAGAGTGGATAAATAGAAACAACAGATAGCCTCCAGGGGTCATTTGAGTACTGCTGATTACAGGGAGGGTCAAATTTTGCTAGAAAGCTTGAATATAACACTATATGTTAACAATGAAACAATCAATTGTCATTTGCAGATATGAAGACCTGAATCTGAAGCTTTCCAGCGAGGTGTAAATTTGTTCAAATGCATTACAGATATCAGAAATCCATTCAACATGAATCGCATACATGTATTATCGATGCATGAAAGGAAGGTACTACATTATCAAGTTGAATTTGTAACAATCTCTCACAGGATTAACCATTTGGTCTGTTCTGTTTCTTGTGGCATGTGTGACATGTGATGTGTAGAAAGTACAGATCATTAACTTAGTTACAGTGGCGGCTGGTGACATAAATAGTTGGTGGGGCAGGACGGTTGGTGAGGGTGCCGAAGGCACCGGATTTTCTAGGGGGTACAGGGGCATGCTCCCCCGTAAAATTTTTCAAATTTGAGGTGTCATAGCCCTATCTGTGGCGTGATGTAAGCTTCAAATGTTGGCAAAAGGTGTATATTTGAGATTGTCATACATACCTATAAACTGTATGATGCTCTGCAAAAATTCAGATTTAAAAAGAGCTCCTAAACTGTTTACTATGGTACTATCTATATTGTATTTAATTTAGCTTATAGTAATGTTTTAATTAATATTGTAAATGGCTGTATGTAAGTGGAATTGTTGTTGTGGTAATTCTATGTATTTCCCTTTCGTTTACAAATGATTTGATGCCAGTATGACGTTGTCATATATATTTGTAAATGACGCTTCAGCGCTCTCTCTCTATAAATTCCATCAGAACTTTTGAAAGAACTTAAAGTAGCCTATGATATACAACCAAAATATGATATGTTGTTCAATATCTAATGAAAAGTCTGATCTCATCTAGCAGGAAACAATAGGTTGCAGGAGTCAAGTTTAAAACGTTTTGAAGGTGTATTTAAAAGCATAAATGATGAATTAGGCCTACTTCTTCTTGCATTAGTTTTTTGTGAAATATCATAGCCTTCCAGTAATTGCTCTCATAAATAAGAAATGTGAATTTTCTGCTGTGGTTTGGCTTATGAATCATAAAAAATATCAATTTTTTACCGCTTCTGGATGTAAATAGTGTAGGATGTAAATTCAATGTGAAATAATCAGGGGTCATCAATAAACCAGATTGCAGAGAAGGGTGATTGCACACCTGAGAAGAGCGTTCCCTGGAAATGTTTTGGGGCAACAGAATTACGTTTCAGTAATAATTTGCAGACGATTGCTGGTGATATTTCGTTATTGGAGATCTCGGAAATTACATCACAAGCGTACAGTTGCGGGGGGTACAAGGTGGAGGGGTACCAATCATCACAGTAGGCCTACAGATGTATCTTTAAATCGTCCCTGAAAATGTTTGGCACTGGAGGCACACTAAGAGTAACAAAAGCTCTACAAACATCAATTTTGCGGGCATTTCAATCAGCAATTTTAAAGAATCTGTTGACTTGCTTACTCAAACCACAACAACAAAAGCAGAAACTAATGAGAAGAGGGGGAATCTTTGCAAGTAGCCTAGCGTACATAGAAGGTAGGCGGGTTATTTGAAAGTGTACTGCTGAATACAGGAAGGGTCCAGTCTGACTCTGACTCTCTGAGTACTTCATGGATGGCCCTTGAGCGTGTGACACTGTGTTATATTAAATTGGTTTTACTATTATATTTATAAGTGACATTCCGGATTCCCCTACTCCTTTCGCCCTACGTCTTTTCGAGACTGGCCAAACATTAGGGTAAAAATAATAGATATAACTTTCTTTTCATTAGATTTTACTTTTATGGGTCCGTCGAGTGTGGTAGTCATAGATCCAAGAAGAGTGGAAAATAATGTTGCTGAGCCAGCCTGAGTACATAAATGCTTGAAGTCATCTGTACCACATGGTGGTACTGAATCTCCATAATGCTTTCTAATATAGATTCTTAACTTCTTGATTTGAACATATAACTCAGATTCAATAACTAAATGTTTTGTCGTTTTAGTGTCCAGTATTACTGATGACTCTACTATATCATTGTTATCATTATCTATGTCATTTGAATCATTGCTGGTACTGCACGTCTGCACTATTTCTTGAGAATACTCAGATTGCGAACTGTCGCCTACGTCCAATTCGGAACGGATTGCTTGGAACTAAAACGAAGAAAGAATAGTTATTTGTAATAATAGTATTATTTTGGTACAAAATAACAACACAACTAAATTTGCACAACGTTTCGACTGATTGACTTCAGCCATTCTCAAGTGAATGTTTTTTATTATTAATTAAGATATATTTATACATAAAAATGTTTGCCCCTTGAGGGTAAAGTTACATCATGAAAAATATTTACAATTATATGAGATCTATATCAGTGACAACAGTAACTATGGTAACTAGCCTATAGATATGAAATGCATGCAGTTATTTGAAAACTTTGGCCCGGATGGAATCGCCCTGAACGTTTAATGTTGGTTTCAGTTCTTGAATTGCCAGCATTTCATTCACGAGACAATCGAATTTTTTTCTTGTTAATGACTGATACTTTCGCTCTCTCATAATACTTAAGGCCTTTAAAATTGATAAATACATGATTGTGGTGAATTTCTCTTTTATATCTACGAATAGACCATTTACCTCTAGTTGGAATTTTTTCAGTTCCCTTGTTCTCACTTTGATTTCTTCTTTGATGATATTCATCTGATAACTTTCCGTAGAATCTTTCCATTTTTTTGACTTTACACTCTCTACTCTGGCAAATGTTGGTGTAACGCCAAAGTTTAAACAGAGTCGTAAATATTCTAGACCAGTTTCACAACTGACTAGGTGGTTGCTACACTTTTCTAATCTCCGGAAAAGTAGTAACTGATTGTTGCGTTTTATAATATTTATCAGAATCTTCTTGGTGATAATTTTGGTACAAAATAACAACACAACTAAATTTGCACAACGTTTCGACTGATTGACTTCAGCCATTCTCAAGTGAATGTTTTTTATTATTAATTAAGATATATTTATACATAAAAATGTTTGCCCCTTGAGGGTAAAGTTACATCATGAAAAATATTTACAATTATATGAGATCTATATCAGTGACAACAGTAACTATGGTAACTAGCCTATAGATATGAAATGCATGCAGTTATTTGAAAACTTTGGCCCGGATGGAATCGCCCTGAACGTTTAATGTTGGTTTCAGTTCTTGAATTGCCAGCATTTCATTCACGAGACAATCGAATTTTTTTCTTGTTAATGACTGATACTTTCGCTCTCTCATAATACTTAAGGCCTTTAAAATTGATAAATACATGATTGTGGTGAATTTCTCTTTTATATCTACGAATAGACCATTTACCTCTAGTTGGAATTTTTTCAGTTCCCTTATTCTCACTTTGATTTCTTCTTTGATGATATTCATCTCATATAATTGTAAATATTTTTCATGATGTAACTTTACCCTCAAGGGGCAAACATTTTTATGTATAAATATATCTTAATTAATAATAAAAAACATTCACTTGAGAATGGCTGAAGTCAATCAGTCGAAACGTTGTGCAAATTTAGTTGTGTTGTTATTTTGTACCAAAATTATCACCAAGAAGATTCTGATAAATAGTATTATTATTTAAGGAAATTACAATTTTGCAATAAAAACAAAAATTACAAAGCTTGAATTTGCTGCTTCAAGGATGTTGTGGACAAATTGTATCTTGGAATAATTTGTAAAAGTCATAAATATATACACATAAATATTAAATTATTAGGTAATGTGGTGCTTTGTTGACTAATATTTTTTAATGCTATTATATACAGGATATACCGCAGTTGTATAACTATCTTTTTATTTATTTTCAATTATGTAATTCTTGTTTCTAAAACATTTGAGATAAATGACAGCGATAATTATCTCATTGAACTGTCAAATCAGCTGTCATTTATCACAAATTTCAGGAGTAAGAAATGTTCAATGTATATGTATCGTTTCTATAATTCTTACCTTGGAGAATGAATAATGCTGTTCATAATTAGAAGGCAGCCTTGCTGTGTATTCCCTTTTACTTAAAGAATTAAAAATACAATGTGAACATAAAAAACCGTGTTTACCAAAGTTTTTATAAAAAAATGCCTTGGAAAAAATATTTGAGCGACCAAGTCTTGTGCCAAGGTCAATCAAGTATTGTGATGTGGAATTCCATGCTTCATGGTGTTTGTTTGAACAAGATTTTCTCTTACCCGTAACACATTTACTCATTTTGCTAGTAAATTTTGGGATTTAAAAACAGCTGATTTTGCTGACTTTCAAGTTGTTTATTTAAAATGTTTCATAACCCTGGTTTGAAATTCGCGCGGATTCCAGCGTGGCGTACAACAGGGTAACAGCAAGATTAAGATAATCAAACGAACAAATATGAACTAAGAATAAGAATGATATTTGATTTATATATACATGCAGTTTTCTAATACATATATTGCTATATTTTAACCAATATTCAAGCTTGTTTCATCAGCGATCGCCAGATTATTTGCAGATTGAAGTTGGAAAGAATTTCAAAAAATCCCTTCGAAGCGTCGTGAATGTAAGTTTTGAGAAAACTTAAAATATCTCAACATGCTATCTTCCGATCATGCTAATGTTATAAACAGGCCAAGAACAAGTATAAAGCAACTCAAAAGTGAAGAAATTTTTACAATCCGTTTAGAAACCATTTATAGGCGATCAAGGTTTGTAGGCTAGTAAATTTTAACAAAATATCGTCAAAATGGCGCGAAAAAGTAAACTGTTGACTTCTTTCTGACACTCTATTGGCTAGAATGTCAAATCGAAGCTACTTCGAAGCTGTATTTACAGGACGCAAGTTTACTTTTTTAACCAATCACGGTTTGTCCCCCTTGCTGTGTTCTGCATCATTCATCCACCAAGCATTCAATTATTATAAAACCATTGAAAATTCTTCAGTACATTTCACTGTAAAATTCTATAAAATATCGGAAAATATTACAAACCTGATAGAGGGCTCAGACGTTCTTATTCAAGTTTACCCAGCCGTATACTAGAACTGCTCTAGAACTGCAGTAATGCAGATTCTATCATTTTTGGCTTTGCGGTATATCTTCATTGCATAAATTATTATCCTCTCTATCAATGTTATCTGATTAACAAAATTAGGGTTTTGCAATGTGAAGTCTCTTTCCTGATTATACATACGCCACCAAATTATTTTACCAGTCTAATATTCATTCCTCTGACTAGAAAGTAGAACATGTTAGCATCATGTCACAATCTGTAGTTTATAAGATGCGGTAATATAGTGCAGAAGCTACTTTGCACAAATACCTTTCTACAGAGACGATAAATCAGATGGACATATTTCGATTCTGTGAAAAGAGGAATTATAAAACCAACGGTTATGGTGTTCTTATGGCGTTTTCCACCATACATTATGATTTTTACCCTCAAAAGAATGCTCCATTTTCAGATCAGACATATGCATACAACAATAAATTCTACTTGTAATTATTATTTTATTATTATTATTATTATTATTATTATTATTATTATTATTATTATTATTATTATTATTATTATTATTATTATTATTATTATTATTATTATTATTATTATTATTATTATTATTATTATTATTATTATTATTATTATTATTATTATTATTATTATTATTATTATTATTATTATTATTATTATTATTATTATTATTATTATTATTATTATTATTATTATTATTATTATTATTATTATTATTATTATTATTATTATTATTATTATTATTATTATTATTATTATTATTATTATTATTATTATTATTATTATTATTATTATTATTATTATTATTATTATTATTATTATTATTATTATTATTATTATTATTATTATTATTATTATTATTATTATTATTATTATTATTATTATTATTATTATTATTATTATTATTATTATTATTATTATTATTATTATTATTATTATTATTATTATTATTATTATTATTATTATTATTATTATTATTATTATTATTATTATTATTATTATTATTATTATTATTATTATTATTATTATTATTATTATTATTATTATTATTATTATTATTATTATTATTATTATTATTATTATTATTATTATTATTATTATTATTATTATTATTATTATTATTATTATTATTATTATTATTATTATTATTATTATTATTATTATTATTATTATTATTATTATTATTATTATTATTATTATTATTATTATTATTTAAAATTCTATTATTGATGTAAACATATATTGAAATATTATTTCAAAGTATCTAAATCAATAGATAATCATGATAGTATGATTATTCATACAAATTAAAGTGTAATAATCTATTCAAATGTTACAAAAATTGTGCGTTCAGCTAGAAAATACCCGTTAATCCATTTATGTATCATGATTTCGAGAAATTTTGGCGGACATTCAATCTTAGGGCTTTTTAATGGATGACGTCAGAAGTTAACGGTCTAGATGTTCTAATCAGTCTATGGTTTTGGTACGTTGCGTCAGCCATTATGGATGCCCATGGTCGCTATGTGTTTTCCATGAAGTTTGGCAATGGAATCAGCAGTCTATGTAATTCTGTCTTTGTCACCGCAAGGAGGGATCACATGGAGAAGCATTGCGCATGCGTGAACGTCATTGTATTGCAGCTACAGCTATCGCAGTGAACAGAAGTTTAATTTATTAGTCAATTTATTTGTACAATTTACTTGATCAATTTTATTAATATTCAA
This sequence comes from Haliclystus octoradiatus, assembly GCA_916610825.1. Taxonomy (NCBI): domain Eukaryota; kingdom Metazoa; phylum Cnidaria; class Staurozoa; order Stauromedusae; family Haliclystidae; genus Haliclystus; species Haliclystus octoradiatus. The sequence goes on along the minus strand of OU744450.1, from coordinate 21,083,170 downwards.
TCATGGATAAATCTATGGAAGACGAGAAGCATGGAGCTACAATTAGCTCTATTTCCCCTACACTAGAATTAACTATTGCTGATTCACTGAAAGATGAATTTGCTGAGATATCCAAACAATTTGCTAATGCAATGGCGGAAGGGATTGTCGCAATCGGCCCACCTTAACGATGCGATTATTGCATCAGATGACGAGCAGCCAGGTGAAGAGGACATTTCTAATGAAGGTCCGGCTTTTGAAATCCTTGCTGAATTGAAGCAAGAGCTGGCAGGGGAGACCGCAGGTCCACCCGTGAATGAAAAACTCGCCCAAGTAGTAAGTACACTTGGCAAGGATGGATTGCCTGCAGGCACATTGTCTGGAAAACTAGAGGCGCAACATCGGCCAGCCAACTGCAAGGAACTTTAACGTCAACTACCAGATCTCAAGACATTAAACTGCAAAAAGTGCAGAACAGTGTGTGTAAAGGTATGTGTGCATTAACCAATGTCATGGACAAAATAATGTCAAATTTATCCGAGACGCCCAATGGCGATATAATATTTCAAGGTGTGACAGACGCCATGTCTCTCTTTGCCAATGCATTCAGAGAGTTAAATGATCGTAGACGAGAGTCAATGAATCCTGACTTGGGGCACTATTCCGGTAACGAACAAATTGTTCGGAGACGAATTACTTAAAAAAGTAAAAGATTTATCGGACATGTGAAACGACTGGGTAAAAAGATCCAGGAGAAACCTTACGCGAGTCGTACAGGGAGATACCAGCCCTATTCTAGAAAGCTGTCAGGGTATTCACCCGCAAGAGTATACGGCCAAAAGTCTTTTTTGGACCAACGCCCGGCGAACCGCAACCGACCTTACTACAACCATTCACAAAAGAAGGGGAGGAACAAGAGCCAAAAAGACTCAACAAAGTAACTCAGGTAAGCGATGCTAATGCATTAGCTCGACAAGTATATTATTGATAGCGTTAATGGCTATAAAATTGAGTTCATTGACGGCATACCCTCACAAAAGAAATGGAAAAAAATTGTTTCATTCTCACATATTGAACAAAAAGCCATCCACGCACAGATTATTAAACTTCTTAACAAAGGAGTCATAGTACAATCAAGTCATGAAGTCGGTGAATTTTTATCACCGATATTTGTTCGCCCTAAAAAGGACGGAAGCCATCGGCTGATTTTAAATTTGAAAGAACTTAATAAATCAGTAGAATATCATCACTTTAAAATGGATTCTTTAGAATCCTTTGTAGCCAGGTTGTTTTATGGTCTCTGTGGACCTAAAGGATGCCTATTATACCGTACCCATTCACAAGGATCATCAAAAATTGCTGAAATTTGATTGGCAAAATTGCTTATATCAATTTACATGCTTACCGATGGATTTGTCTTCAGGACCACGATTATATACTAAGATATTGAAGCCTGTGTACTCTACATTAAGACAGAAAGGCCATCTTAGCGTCTGTTATATTGACGCCTCCTATTTACAAGGTGGCAATGAAGCTGAATGTCAAACGAATGTGAATGACACTTATGAATTATTCTCTACCGTTGGATTTTTAATTAATGATGAAAAGTCCAAGTTAAAACCTGAACAATCCCTCGAGTTTTTGGGGTTCATTTTGAATTCAATAGATATGACTGTGTGTCTCTTACGGTAGAAAAAAGGGGGAAAATTAAAAAATATTGCAAGCAAATTCTTACCTGAAAGAGTCTGAAAATCCAAAGATTAGTAGAAGTTATCGGAACACTAGTTTCGAGTTTCCCAGGTGTTTTACACGGACGTTTATTTTACCGCTATTTAGAACATGACAAAACTCTAGCTTTGCGGGCGTCAAAGGGTAATTTTCAAGGCCTCGTTGACCTTTCTTCTGACAGTCGAGAAGAACTAAGTTGGTGGTGTGATAACATTGACACAGTATTTCGCCCAATCGGACGAGCATGCGCTGAAGTTAAAGTAACAATACACACAGAGTCACAGACGCGTCTGAGTCAGGTTGGGGAGTAGTACGTGATACAAAGAAAATTGGGGGTCGATGGACCCCTGTTGAACAAGCGGGACATATTAACGCTCTGGTATTAAGAATTAACAGCCATATTGTTAGCTGTAAATCATTTTGTTGAGACATCATTGACTCTCACATACTAGTTTATTGTGATAATACCACTGCTGTATTTTATATCAAATCGCTTGGTGGTACTCACTCTATGGGTTGTCATAAAATTGCTAAATAAATTTGGCTAGAATGCGCTAAGCGGAACAATTGGTTAAGCGCCGCCCACATCCCCGGGAAATGCAATGTCCAGGCAGATTATTTGTCCATGTCTAGAAAATTTGATGATAATAAAGAGTGGATGCTCAATAAACAATCTTTTGAACGTATAATTAGCATTTTCGGGTTACCCGAAATAGATTTATTTACATCCAGAGTGAATACACAACTGCCTGTTTATGAGGCATGGAAGCCTGATCCCGACGCTTCGTTTATTGACGCATTTTCTATTAAATGGAACAATACTATATTTTATGCTTTTCCTCTGTTTAGCCAAATATCGCGATGTGTACAGAAGATAGAATTGGAACAGGCGGAGGGAATAGTGGTCGTTCCTCTATGGCCGACTCAACCATGGTACTCAAAACTAATGCGGATGCTTATCGATGTACCATGAAATTTACCACTCCGCTCAAAAACATTAATGTTGCCGGGTTTTCCAGCAGCTCTGCACTCATTACACAAAAAGCTGACGCTAGCAATATGCAAATTGTCACGGGATCCCTGCAAAAGCAAGGAGGGTTTCTCAGCAGGCTTCCGATATTATCGTCAACTCATGGGGGAAAGGTACTCAGAAACAGTACGAGTCGTATCATAGACGATGGGAATTGTATTGTAATCAACGGGAAGTCGATATCACTCATCCCACTTTAGCACATGCATTAGATTTTTTAATGCAACTTTATGAATCAGGTATCAGCTGCAGTGCTCTGAACACTGCTCGATCAGCACTGTCTTGTATAATTGAGACGGAAAATAATATTGCGTTTGGTTCTCACCCGACAATAGTCAGGTTTGCGAAAGGAGTATACGAATCGAGGCCAGTAAGACCACGAAATCAAGAAATCTGGGATGTGTCTATAATTTTAAACTATTTTAAAACAATTCCAAACTCTGAGGAAACTTCATTGAAATTACTATCGTTAAAGACATTAATGCTTTTGTCATTAGTGACGGCTCAAAGAGGGCAAACAATGCTATTGTTAAATCTAGACGACATGACAATAACTGATACTAATATTAAATTTGCAATCACTAAGCACGTGAAACAGTCTAGACCAGGTCTTAAACCTTTACTGATAGAACTTGAGCCTTATTCAGAAGACATTAAGCCTTTGTGTTGTAACTACTCTAAAACTATACATTATGCGTACACCCACTATTCGTGGTAAATGTAATCAACTCTTTATAACTTATGCAAAGCCGCATCACCCAGTCTCTAGAGACTCAATTAGACGCTGGTTAAAACAGGTTATGAAACTGAGCGGTATCGATGTCAATAGCTTTAAACCACATAGTACTCGCTCATCTGCAACATCTGCAGCAGTCGTAAACTCTGTATCTATGGAAAACATAATTGCTACAGCCGGTTGGAGTTCTGCCTCCACATTTGAAAAAATCTATCGTAAACCGATTATCAAGATTCTAAAATTTGCGGACTCAATACTTAACGTTGTTAATCATTAAATATATCGATATAGTCTTTTCGTTTGATAATATCAATTGACCATTTATTCATGTGTACAGCTCGCTTTGAAGTCTCTATGTGATCCCTCCTTGCGGTGACAAAGACAGAATTCAAAAATTAAACGAGACTTAACAGTAAGTTGAAGTTTGATTGGAATTCTGTCTGTCACCAAGCAAGGAGGGATTACATGCCCGCCCTGACCCAGCCCTAATTGACTGTTGAAATACTACGTATTATTGTTAGTCAATTGGAAGAATGTAATCGTACACTCCCAAAATAAGGAATTTGGATTAATCTAATATCGCTGTAACATGAATTTGGCTTTAAGAGAATGACGTTCACGCATGCGCAATGCATCTCCATGTAATCCCTCCTTGCTTGGTGACAGACAGAATTCCAATCAAACTTCAACTTACAGGTAAGTCTCGTTTAATTTTTGAAGTCTATGCGTAGGTAGAACACAAAACTCCATGCGTTTCCAAACACTGAGATGTGCCGCGCCGTAAAGAAGAAACTAAAACAACATCAATTTATAATTGGAAATTAAACGAGACTTACCTGTAAGGTGAAGTTTGATTTAGATTCTACCAGTCACCACAGCAGCATAGATTATATGAGATATTAGCGCATGCGCAGTATCTAATTCAGTATTGAAAGTCGGTGTTTTTTGTGACCGACGGAATTAATAAGCAAAAATTTTATTTTTGGGGAGGATAATCGTTGTAGGGTGGGCATATAATCTATGCTGATGTGGTGACTGGTAGAATCTAAATCAAACTTCACCTTACAGGTAAGTCTCGTTTAATTTCCAATTCTACCATTCACCGCAGCATAGATTATCTGAGATTTTAAAGCAACGAGGACACAAGAAACACAATGTAAAATGTCCACACAAAAATCAATAAAAATCGATTTTAACTTCAATAAGTTTATGAAAAACTGTAAGATATGTTTCAAATCAATAAATATGAAACAAAACTATTGTATAATAGACATGATATGATAAGATATGTAGTTAACTTCCATTAATAATTGCCTCTGCAAATGTGGTATCAATAGTAATTGGCTTGTTGTAAAATTTTCTAAATGTACAATCATTACTCCATGACGCTGCTTTAAGAATAGATGACAGTGGTGCATTAGTTGACAAAGCTTTACTAGTAGATGCAGATCTAGTGCTATGTGGTTTAAACAGATCACAATTAATACCAGCATCTATCATAACATTTTTTATCCAGCGAGATATAGTATCTTTTGATACTGCTTTATAAGGATTAATCAAACCGATAAATAATTTCTTTTCTGATCCACGGATGGCACTAGTGCGTTTAATATATTCCTGTAACGCTGAATATACGCATAACCGTTTATCATCATTAAAACTAGGTAATATCATTTCTGGCTGACAACGTCCTGGCTTTGATTGTTTAACTAGATCCATAATTGTAAATTTATATAATTCATCAGTTACAAATACGTCCTTCAAACTCATTAAATATATCGATTGGCACCTTTGACCAGTGATCAAAGCAATAAGCATAACAACTTTCATTGATAATTGCTTCATACTTAGTTTATCAAGAGGTGGAAATGTTTTGAGGTAATTTAAGACAATTTTTGTATCCCATGTACTCTGATACCGTGGAAATGCGGGTCTGTTGCTGAACACCGCTTTCAAGAGTCTATTTACAAGTGGATGAGAACCAATTGTCTTATCACTATCTAATATTACAAATGAAGAAAGTGCACAGCGTGCAGTATTGATGGCACTGTAGCCTAATCCAGTATCATAAAGGCTAGCTAAGAAATCTAACACAATATTTATAGGTGTCTGAAGGGGATTTGTATCCCGTTCAGAACAAAAACTTGACCATCTTTTTGAATACACTCTATACTGTTTCTGAGTTGTACCTCTCCATGATTCTTGCAAGATTTCCTGAGTTCTGCTTGAAATATTGATGTTTTTGAAATATTGCCGGATAAACGGCATGCCATCAGTTTGAGGTTTTTCCCCAGTGGGTGTGTCTTTGATTTCGCAAACGGTAGTATTAGTGGAGTTGGCTGATTTTGAATCAGTATTGGTTCCGATATTAAATGTTTCAACAATTTTCCGAACCATGCTTGTGCAGGCCAAATCGAGGCTATCAACAACATTTCGGCCTGTTCCTCCTCTATCTTCTGTAGAATGATTGGCATTAAGCTAAAAGGAGGAAAAGCACATCCATAATATTTTCCCCAATAAACTGTAAAGGCATCAATCAGTACTGCACCTGGATCAGGCATTCAGGCAACATATATGGGTAATTGCCTGTTCAAACGAGAGGCAAATAAGTCAATATCAGGAGTTCCCATACGTTTAAATATGATTTGGCATATGCTGGGCAATAATTGCCATTCTGTTCTATCATCAAAAATGCGGGATGCAGAATCTGCAATATCATTGTCTTTTCCTGCTATATGGGTAATCGATAACCATATATCCCGATCCTTACACCAAAGCCAGATTTCTCTGGCAATATTATTACACTCTTCAGAATGGCAGCCACCCATATTCCTAATGTACGATAAAGCTGTAGTATTATCTGTAGAAATCTTGACATGGGTATTTACAGCATCAGATAGCAGTGACTTAAGCCCATACAAGATTGCTAATAATTCAAGACAGTTTATATGTAAGTTAACCTCGTTTTCCAGCCATCTGCCACCTGTTATAGATTTATCTATATATGCACCCCAACCCTGTTTGGAAGCATCTGTGTATATCTCATGCACTATAGGACCATGGTGAATGTTACGTTTGAAAATGAGTGCATTATTAAGCCACCAATGAATGTCAGCTTTTGCTCTATCAGATAGTGCCATTGACTTGTCAAAACACCAATTGGACATATCCAGAGCGTTTGCCTTTTCTTTTTCTAATTGGCGGTAGTAGAGCTGTGCATATTCAACGGCAGGAAAGAAAGACACCATGGTACCTACAAGTCTAGCAGTTTCTCGAATAGTTATATTAGTATTATCCAAACAATACTGTGCTAGCTGCTTGAAATTCTCAAATTTCTTGCGCGAAATTGATACAGTCATATCCTCTGAGTTTAATACGTAACCAAGATGTTCAATGCATTGTACAGGTTTAGCGATAGATTTGGCTATATTTGGTATAAACCCTAATTGTTCTAGCAAATTCATAGTTGTCTCAATATTTTTATTGCATTCTAGTTTTGTATCTCCTTGTAAAAAAGAATCATCTAGATATGCACTAGAGACGTATCCCATTTGATGTAACTGTGCATAAATGGGTTTCAAAAGTTTGGTAAATATGCGGGGAGCACTGCAAAGTCCTTGAGGTAAACATGTGAATTTATATAACTTATCTCTCCAAATAAATTTCAGATATTTCTGACATTCTGTATGAACAGGGACAGAGAAGTATGCATCAGACAGATCTATTGATCCCATATAACAATCTTTTTTCATCAAGGTGATACATGTATTGATGTTCTCCATTTTAAAATGGTTGTATTCAATATACTTATTTACCTCCTTAAGATTGAAAATGAGCCGATAAGAACCCTGCTTCTTTTCACGAAGAAATACAGAAGAAACAAATTCATCGACTTCGTGGACACTTGAGGAAATTATGTTCCGAGTCAGGTAGTCCTGGATTTGTAGATCCATGGCTTTACTCATGTCAGCTGTGAACCTAATTTGCCTTACAGGCTTCAATTGAATAGGTTTTATGGAATCAAATTCCAGCTTATAGCCTGAGACAATCCCAAGTATAAATTTATCAGAAGTTAGACCTTGCCAACGAGAATAATGATACTTTATATTACCACCAATGCATTTTCTTACCTCTAATTTTTTGGAGGAAACTTCCCCTTCTCTTTCTGATGTTGACTTGGGTATTTACGATTTTTGAAATTGCTGTTGTTCTTGTAATGGACGGTCTTTCTGTCGTTGGAATAATGCTTTGTTGCATTGTAATTGTTGTAACTTTGACGATACATTTGGGACGGCTGTTGTGGTAGTCGCCCCGTTTTCGATAAAAAAGAATTAGTACTTTTATTTCCATAGTTACTAGTACCATAAGTATTACTCTTCAGTTTTCTTTTTAAAATATTTGATTCATTAATATTTTTTAGCTTTTCAGGGACATCGTCCCCGAATAAATTTTCGTTAACAGGTGATTTGTGAGAACACAAATTCTGATATTGTTTGTCTAAATCGGGCTTTATAAAATCCCGCCGACATAAGTTTAACGAATGATTGGCACTCGAAATAAGGACCATAGCTTTGGACAGTGGATCCCATAACTCCTTGGTAGATGGAAGAGGTGTACCTAAGTCTAGAGCCTCACCAATCTTACCAACAACAGTTACCAAGGGGATAAGTCCCCGTATTAAAATGTCCTGCGACGCTTGAATTTTCGTATCCACTGAGCGAGACTGTGGTTTCATTGCGTTCCATATTTCGCTGTTTACTCTAATATTTGATAGCATTTTTACATTAGATGGCCGCAAAATTCCATCCATTTTTGACATTTTCCCAAAGATTAGTTTGGTTTCAATGCTTCAAAACATCGCAAACCATGATATTTTTTCGTTCCAAGTTTCATAGTCCGTGTGCGTCATATTTCACTATAACAAAACAATATTAAGATCTTTCCAATTCTTACTGCATATATTCATCTCCAGTTTAGCTTGCCTTGTTTTGTTTTCACTGTAGTTTATCAAATGCTTTCAAACCATGTTTCAAAATCCATAAAACATTTCAGTTCCAATTTTACGGTCATCCACAGCGATCAAAGTTGGTGCAGCTTCTCTTTAAATAAAGCTTCATCACTCCAAAATTGACAGAAAATTGTTTCAACACATTGAATAATATCCCTCCAAATACTAAATATTGGACATTTCAATTAAATAGGTAGTTCAAAATATGTTTCACGAGATAAAATAAGCAAAAAAGCGCATTGATTCCCGCATCTTGGTCAAGTTATCAGGAAATTGAAGAAGTAGCCGATTTGATCTATTACATGGTTTATTTATGTTATTAAAATAAATGGTAATAAATTATATTGTGTAAATATATACTGTGATTATTGTGTAACTGCTAAAGTCATATGATCTTAATATAGTAATTGTAATGTATGTTGAAATATAGTCAGTTTAGTTCTATTCAGACATAATGTAAGAGTGTTCTCTGTCTAGAACGACATCACAAAATAAACTGAGACATGCAGATGAGTATTTATCACTAGATTTTACTCTTAGAAATGTATCGAAATAAATTCAAAACATTTCTCGAGAAAATATCTAATTTAAAGGGGGCATTTAGGGTTTTCACTTTCTCTAACAGTTCAAGTTACTTGCAGGTCTCTCAAAATGAAACATGGATGACTAGATATCACTAGAGATAACTCGTATACATGTATTAAAGTAAATCCAAAAAATTCCATCAGAACAGGTCGAGTTTAGATTTTGATTTCTAATTGAACAGATCGAGTTTTAATTTGCAATTTTTGTCCATGACATTCCAGAATGCTTTAATAGAAGTTGTAGAGTTAGGTTGTATGCAGATGATGCAAAGTTTTATTGTTCAAGAGCAACAGAACATAATGGCCAATTATCTACAACATTGAGCAATTTCTGTCATTGGGCAAACCCATGGCAAATGAAGTTTGCTCATGAAAAATGTAATTTTGTTTCTATTGGCAATTCTCAAGTCAGCAGCCTGAAATATTCTTTAGATCTTAAAAGCATACATTGTATATGTACGACCAATCCTTGAATCAGCCACAGAAATTTGGAATCCAAACTATGTAAAAGATATTAATAATCACTTGAAAAAAACTTCTATCATGATTGGTGGATTTGTACCACGTGTTTAGCAGTTATGTCAAGACAACCCACGAAATTCCATGGCAACCCAAAAAAGCGTGCAGCTATAGGTCTATACCCGCACGTGTGCGGTTATATACCTATACCTGCACGGTTTTAGCCAAACAACTAGAACACATGTTTTGAAAATGGCGACTAGCTGCGACAGATTGAATATTTTTTCATAAAATCAACTTAAATGTATACTCTGTAATTGAAAATTCAATTGAGAAATTAAAAAAAGTAACAACTTGGGATTTGCTACATTTAGATGTAACTTTTACTATATATTTCTAATATTGCAAACATATTGAATTCTTTGCGTTATATTTTTAAATAATATTCGTAACACTTTCATTCAAATTGCATTTAATGAAAAATCAATGACCCATTAAATTAGCCAAAACAAATCGTTGTTGTAGTGAAATTGATGAGAGATAATTGATGTTCCAGACAAAGGTTATGTTACATGATTATTAAAATGATTACATCACTCTTTGTTCGTGGGCCATCGAAATTTAGACCCACTCGTTCTCTAACAACAAACTCGTGGATCTAAATTCCGATAACCCACTCACAAGAGTGATGTAATCCCTTATTATTAGCATTGAACGAGTTCAAAAGCAATTCACTAAACGACTATACCTATTAGCACATATTACATTTTCTAATTACACTGATCGCTTGCACGCTCTCTAGCTACAATCATTAGAATTGCGTCGATTAAGGTCCGATCTGAGAATGGTGTACACAATTCAAAATAGAATTGTAGACGTTGATGTTGATACACCATTTAAAATAAAACCAACGACAAAATATGATTTAAGAAGTCATTCTTTAATCCTAATCCGGGGGAGGTAACTCCAGCTCTTCATGGACGGGGGGTGCCTCTTTGGAAAGAGGTGATCATTACCCAAAAAGTTCCAAAAATTTAAAAATGTTACACAAAAGGTTCCAGCACGTTGATTGATTTTAAGTAAATACACAAAAATGATGCAAAAGTTTTTCAAAAATTCTTCAAAAAGTCAAAAATAGGATACCCAAAAGCTCCAAAATTTGAGATCTTATACCCGAAAAGCTTTTTTCAGCTGGAATACCGACCCCAAAAGAGTGACACGTCCCTGATAGCCGTCATATTGGAGTTACCCCCGGGGTCTTAATGTTAGTACCAGCTAGTTGTAGAAATAATTACTGTTGGTGTTGGTTCCATTTTTTGTAACCGTGTTGTAAATATATGGAACTTTCTGCCTCATAATGTAGTAATCATCAAAAACAACTACGCAATTCAACACCAATTTAACAGACATTGATCTCTGTCCCTATTGTAGAAAAAATTCCACAGATAGACCTACTAATAAATCGCACAAATTAATCACTATTATACCAAAGTAAGTTATCTTACGACATTGCTTATGTCATCTTCAGAAATTTATTTAAAAAGAAAAGTAGCTCCGCTACGCTCGAATCATGGTGAATAATTTGATAATCAAAATACACCAATTGAAATCAAATTCAATAGAATATCAAATCAATCAAATCACCATGCAAAGAAATATAAAATCAAAAAATCAAATTGAAAAAAGTAAAATCAATCCAATCGAATGATATAAAATCAGATCAATAAAAAAATCAACTTCAATCAAATAAAATGAAATAAATTAAAACTATATCCAAATAATATAATAATATAAAGAAAAATATATCCAAATAATAAATCAAATAAAAAAAGGAAAAAATTTTAATGCAGACCGATGGTATTGAACTCCAACCCCATGCGCCCAAAGCAGACGCTCCAATCCTAGACCATACCAAGATAGAGCAAATAAAGTGATTTTCACTACTTATAATACAGGTGTGAGTTCGTAAGCTGATGTCGCAGCAGAATTAAAACATTTAATAAACAACTTTAAAGAACGGAAATAACCAATAACCATTAAAACTATTACCAGAAGAATATTTTTCTCGCTAATTATACTAGGGGCCTAGCGCAATTTTTTGACCTGCAGTAGATGATGTGAAATTTTCCGCTCGGATTATCGCCTTGTTATTGTTGTCGCATAGACAAACTGGTTTAAATAGTATTTAGAATTTATTGCAAATAAAACCATGACGACTGGCTCAGCAGTTTTATGTAATGAATAACTTCAGAAAACAATATAAACAATAAATATATAACACTGTCTTGTCTAAGCCCCCAAACAAATGATGAATTGTCGATTTAAAAGTTCTTATGGTCAAAACACAACAAAAATTATCTTCGAAGTTTCACCTCAAATAGTGATGTTACAGAACGATTAAAACCTTTCATTAACCATTTCAAATGACCGCGAGAAGAAGAAAACAATCATGTGTTCTACCAATGAAGAGATAAACACGATGTAAACTAATCCAGGAGTATTAAAAAACATTTCATTTAATAATGCAATTGTAGTCTCGCTAAGCTGCGAGTCGGCCATCATGGCGGGCAATGGAAAAATTTTTATGTCAAATCCAGTAAAAATTTGGAATTATCACACAGCTTGCCCATTGTATTTTTAACAATACAATGGTGTTTCTTGCGCAATCGTTTTTTGTTCGACCTTTGTTAGCACGCAAAGCAGTATGTTGAACGTTATTTCAAAAGAACAGTAGATTGAGTCAAAAATGAAATGAAAACGTTTCCACCATGACAGGATAGACTCAAGGTCACTTACGTAACCATGAGTCGAAAATGCATCATTGGGGATGAAATATACGAAAATATTTTTGATCTTATTGAATCAGATTGTCCATTCAGGCAAGGATTCAATTCTCTAATGAAAATCATTTCAAAGAGCAAAAAATCGAATTTGTCTTTGCAGCGACGTAGAATTTGAAACAGCTTTGAAACTTTGAAACTAGTATTCACCGAAAATCAACTGATAGCGGTTTACTTCTTCATTACCAGAGCCATGTTGACCAACGCTATAAGACAGGACTTTTAAAAACAATGATAAACCGTGCAACGAGCTTATGCTCCTCTGAATTTCTTTTTAACGAAGAGTGTGTAAATATAAAACGTATTTTTAACCAACCTAAATATCCAGCTTCTCTTTTAAATTCTATTTTATGTAAATTTAGTTTTATTCCAAATTTTAATAATGATATAAATGTTTCAAACACTGTAAATAATGTAGATGATAAAACTGTAAATATTATAATACCTTTTGAAGAACAGTGATCGGCCGATCATGTACGAACAGAACTTAGCCGATTAAGCAACAAAATCAGCTTAAATTTTAGACCTGTTTTTAAAAGTAAAATAATTATTGATGATCTCAGATACCGTGAGGAAAAACCAAAGATTTTAAATCAACAAAGCGTAGTGTACCAATTTAAGTGTAGTTTGTGTAAAGCAAACTATGTCGGTTTTACTTGCCGGCATTTACACGAACGCGTAAAAGAGCATGCAAGACAATCTTCTGCTGTTGGTAAACATCTAAAAAATGCACACGGTCTCGCCCCTAAGGATATCGGTAATCAATTCTCAATTCTACGTCGCTGCAAAGACAAATTCGATTGAATCATTATATCTTCAACTATAGAAAACAATACAATATTATAGGAGTTCAATCTTTCCTTTAATAACCTGTCAATTATCTTTAGTTTAATGTTGACAAGTCTATCCAGAGCTGTCCCTAGCCTGGCGTTGGGGGTTGATATCCCCCTGGAAACTTAATCAGTCGGCAATTCTTACTTGAAATGTCTCCAGTCGGCAAAACAGGGAAGAAATGGCAAAAGAATATTGTGATGTTCGCTTTCTAAAGCTAGGGCCAAACGGAGGAACTAAGAGTAGAAATAAGAGAGTTCTTTCAATTCTTGTCCATTTATTCATGTCCACACAAATTATGAATACTGTATATAAAGACAATTACCTTAATGTTGGGCACGATGGGATAAAAACATGGCTCGAAAATTTTTATTCTGAGAAGTCTGATGACGACTTGAGGTCAATATACAATTTAAACATGCACGGCAAACCTTTGTGTGGCGAATTCAACTCTGGATACTCCACCTTAACTGGCTTCCAATTTATGCTTTACATATCCGGATCAGACTCCGCTGAAGTCGGCAAAGTTATTTGTTGACACCCCCCTGAAAGAAAAATTTGTACCGACGGCCATGAATATATCTTATCTTATCTAATATTATCTTATCCTAGATCGATACAGCCAGTTAGGTTTACGAAGAGGGTAAATTTTGGGGTTTTTCAAAAAGCCAGGTTTTCACTTTCTTCAACTTGTGGGTCTCTCAAATCAAAGCAAGGTATGCCGATGACTAAATGTCACTCAACATGAATTACATCATCATGTATAGACATGCATTGAATATTGATATAAAATATATAGTCTTAAATGGATGTATCAAAATATAAACTAAATATTTCTTTTAAAAAATGTTTTGAATTTACTTCGATGCGTGTCTATAGGTAATATCTAGTGGTATCTAGTCATCTGCAATCCTCGCTTCATTTTGAGAGACCTAAAAATTGGAGAAAGTGAAAACCCCAAATGGCCCCTTTGTCAACTTTAATTGCTTTACAATATCTAAATATAAATTATATATTTTCTCGAGAATTGTTTTGAATTTATTTCGATACATTTCCAAGAGTAATAATTAGTGATAAATAGTCATCTGCATGTCTCAGTTAAATTTCATTTTGAGGGACCTACTAGTCGAAGATAAAAATGAGGAATATCATTCAATGTCTGGATTAGATAATAAAAATTTGGGATAAATAATAACAGAATCAATTTTTATTAAATAAGCAATAATAAAAATAAAATTAATTTGATGAAGGGTCAATTTCAAGTTAGTGCGCATGCTCGGTGAACTTCTGTAGCTTTATCCAATCCGCTAAAGCTACGGCAACCGTAGCTTTATCCTTGTCCATATTATATATGCCATAAACCATTCGACTTGAATCACCTGATAATAAAAGTTTTTCAAAATCCCGTGAATTGTAAACTGGATATTGTGAAGTGTAACCAACTGTTTAATTTTCATGACGAAATACTATTATGATAAAATGTGGAACTTTCTGCTACATAATCAGAGGTTTCCTTCGTTTCACGTCTTACTTCTGTTCTCCATTTTGTTCAGATATCTTGTGTGTTAGGCTTTGGCCGCCCAACCAGAGCACAGTGACCGCTTTTGATATGTTACGGCACATGCGCGCGCAGGTGGTCGAATCATTTATCTGTTTGTCAAATCGCGCCCGCACAGCTGATTTGCACTATCAGATGGAACGTAACAAACGATAAACCGCTAAATAACTTACCCATTTAACTAACGGACTTTTATCAGATCAGGAAGTTAAAAATGAGCTAGATTGGGGATAAAAACAAAATAGAGAATACATTGGGAAGTAAATTCTACGGCAGAAGCATAATTGTAAATGGTATAAAAGAGTCAGATCAAGTTCTGCATCTCGCAACAGCAACAAGCGATCTGACTCGATAATTCACGATGGAAGGCAAAGGATACATGTCAACGTTATTCGTTCTAATTGCTTTGTTCCAATGTGCATATTCTTTCACTCTGGATAATAACTTGATGAATACATTAGATTTAACAAGAAGTGCATTATTATCATTCAAAGCAACACAACCAAATATTATTGAAACCGTCACAGGTAAGATCGGGATTCAATGTACTGTGAGGAGTAGCCTCGTCTGCGTGTAGCATTTATGAATAACTAATTAGATAAGAGTCTATAAAAGGCGTGTTAATGTTATATGTAGAGACTTTAGTGAACAATGTACTCAAGAGGAGTAGAAGTCAGTTATTATATGATTACAAGTACGGAACTTGTGTCTTCATTGTGTTACGATTATGAAGCGGAATTGGGGTCAAAACTGCTGTGCGGTCGTTGGATTCTCGTTTCGACGTTGAATTCCATTCCGTGTTTCTATTCCGTCGTCATTTGCGCTGCCATCTGCGCATCAAATTGAAACATCACAAAGAATATATTTCAGAGCCCGTCAGGTCAAATTTTAAATGGCTTTAGTTTAACGGGAGAATTTCTGGAAAATACAATGATTATTTAGTTTTGTAAGACTTATAGTAAGAGTTCTGGATTGTAAAATATTGGAGCTTATATGAATATGGAAAACGATGGCAATGTTTGCAGTGTATTTATTGAAAAATATTTAATTATTATCGGAGCCATGTATTGAAGGTTGACAGACAGACTCTGAAAATCCAACATCAAAATCCATGAAATATCGAAGCGGCAGACGCTATTTCAAAATATTGGACATTTTGTAGTTTTGCAGTAGTGTGACTTTTTCATTCTGATCAATGACATCAATCATATTGTCCTAGATTCTTAGATATTGCGAAGAAAAGTATCCGAGACAACGTTTGAAAACAACATACCAGTATATCTAATGGTGTAATCTACATTGGTATAATTAAATGTGCAACCGACAACAAAACACTACAAAGATTATTATGAAGCGGAATCGGGGTCATAATTCCGACCGTTCGTGCCGTCGTTGAATTTCATTCCATGTTTCTATTCCGTCGTCATCTGCGCTGCCATCTGCGCATCAATTTGAAAACATCACAAAGAATAAATTTCAGGGCCCTTCAGGTCAAATTTTAAATGTCTTTAGTTTAACGGGATAATTTCTGAAAAATACAATGATTATATAGTTTTATAAGACTTATAAGAGGTCTGGATTGTAAAATATTCAAGCTTATATGGATATGGAAAACAATGGCATTAATGTTTGCAGTTTATTATTGAGAAACATATAATTATTATCGGAACATGTGATTGAAGGTTGACAGGCAGACTCGGAAAAAGCAAAATCAAAATCCATGAAATATAGAAGCAGCAGACGCATATTCAAAATATTGGACATTTTGTAGTCTTGCAGTAGTGGGACTTTTTCATTCTGATCAATGACATCAATCAGATTGTCCTAGATTCTTAGATTTTCCGAAGAAAAGTATTCGAGACAACGTTTAAAAACAAAATACAAGTACTTCACATGGTGTTAGGGTGCATCGGTGTTATCAGTATTTCATGGATTTTGATGTTGCATTTTCGCAGTCTGCCTCCTGTTACATTTTCCTATATAATAGCTATAATAATGATAGCTATGAATCTTTCTCAATTAATGACATAAATGATATTAATAAATTAATAAACTGCAAACATTTCCATTGTTTTTCTGTCATATAAGCGTGAGTATTCCACAGTCCAGACCTCTGATAGAAATTGTAACAACTATTTTAACGAACAATAAAGTAAGCAATGAATGCTAAGCCTGAATCTGACAGTAATTAAAATCCACTGTAGATTATATCAAACATAAATCGAAAACCTTCCTCTTGGTAATAAAACACCTTGGTCAAAAGTGAGAGACAATTTGATAGTTGCGCAGATGGCAGCGCAGACGGAAGCGCAGACGACGTAATGAAGTTCAACAACGAAGCAAGATCCAACGACGACTCCGCAGCTCAGAATATTGACCCCGATTCCGCGCGAAATTAATTGCGCAGATGGCAGCGCAGATGACGACGAAATGGAAACACGGAATGCGGATATATAATATCAAATATAAATCGAAAACATTCTTATAAATATAAATATAAAACACCGTAGTCAAAAGTTAGAGACAACTTGCTAGTAGCTAGTTGCACGAACCCCGGCACGAACGTTCGGAATTATGACCCCAATTCCGCTTCATATATGATACCCGGTAGATCGTAACAGTACAGTTTTCTTCAATTTTCCTTTGACTGTGCCCATTATATGCTATAATTGATAAATACTATGAAAATGTGAATAAAGAATACAAATTTACCTGTGAGGATCTATATATCCTAGGATAGTCAAAAATTATTCTTTATTTAAATTTGCATAATATTTTGTAATTATAGCCAATAAAGAGTGTTTAACTTTGTATTTTCATAATTTAAAATGGCAGATGTACTATTTTACTATAAACACGCCGTTCATGTACTATTAATGATGAGGTTGTTCAAATAGAACTGTGGCAGAATGACCATAGAAAATTTTCAGATCACGAAAACGAGCTGAGAACGATACCTTAAATATGAAATTCCAAAAGGATCGACATATTACCCTAAACAAACGAGAGAAATAATATTGGGCAAAAAAATGGAAAAAGAAGTAAAGAATTGGGCAATGTAATAAAGCACACTTCATGAAATGGAAAAGATAACCCTAAAATTGTTTTCAGAATTTTGAAAAAGCTACCCGACGGCCTGCGTGTTAGGCTTTGGTCGCACATTGACCGCTTTGGATATGTTACGGCACATGCGTGCGCAGGTGGTCACAACTTCTATCTGTTTGTTAAATCGCTACCCGGCCTTACCCTAATGGCTGAATATCCGTATACGTATACAAAAAGTATTTAACCAGCGCCCCATTGCAGGATAATAACAGGATTCCGGACAGATTTATTGAAAAGCTACTAAAAACGATTACAGTGACTTGAGACTCAGCATGATGCAATAATGATTTAAATACATTAATGGACTTCATAATAGCTAAGAGTTGAAATGATATTGAAATCATTCGAAGCATTAATATCATATTCTTCTGATATTTTTTAGAGACTGGGAAACGTAAATGCAACACATGTGGCACAACACTAGTGATGCCTGGAGCGCCTGGAGCGGGACCTAGACCAATACCAGGAATAACTATGAAGATAACAAAGTAGGTTACATCAGATAAGTCACGTGCAAGAAAATTGGAGCAAAAGTATAGATACTGATACAGGAATTAGATTAAATGACTGTTTAGACAGATAAGAAATGAATAAGTTTGAAGAAGAAAGAAAATTATTACAAAAAAGACACGACCGATCATTTTTTTTTCTTGAAAAGTGTTGATCATGAAACCTCACCTCTGGGCTTCATTATATACTTCCCTACCCGAAATGTAAATTAGGCTATACGGTTTCAACTCAGAGTCACATATTCGAGACTCTTGTATTTCACCTCAGTAAAATGAAGGTTACACAAGGAATACAGTAGTGCAAACAAAACTACATTGCTGATTCAATTTGGGACTAAGTGAAAAATTGCTTCTAACTTCGTATTGCTGAACCTCTGGATAATATCGCTTTTGAATTTCATAATTATTGGAATACCGTATTATCTTTCAATGTAAGAAATCTTTCATTTAAATTTCACAGGCCTAATCTGAACAAGTATCTTTTAGCTATTAATCAAATAGAAAAGGCAATCCTTGAAGCTGGGGCAATGAGTCAGTCAGTATTCACAAGGAATTCAATTGCAAAATTAAAACAGCTCAAAGATACAATTAAAACAGCATGTGAAAGTAAACAGTATGTGCTTGCAAGACAGCTGGTTGGACATGCAGTTTACTTAACATCACTTGGTAAGTAGGACAGGAAAAATGTAAACTGATTATAATATCAATAATAATAATAATAATAATAATAATAATAATAATAATAATAATAATAATAATAATAATAATAATAATAATAATAATAATAATAATAATAATAATAATAATAATAATAATAATAATAATAATAATAATAATAATAATAATAATAATAATAATAATAATAATAATAATAATAATAATAATAATAATAATAATAATAATAATAATAATAATAATAATAATAATAATAATAATAATAATAATAATAATAATAATAATAATAATAATAATAATAATAATAATAATAATAATAATAATAATAATAATAATAATAATAATAATAATAATAATAATAATAATAATAATAATAATAATAATAATAATAATAATAATAATAATAATAATAATAATAATAATAATAATAATAATAATAATAATAATAATAATAATAATAATAATAATAATAATAATAATAATAATAATAATAATAATAATAATAATAATAATAATAATAATAATAATAATAATAATAATAATAATAATAATAATAATAATAATAATAATAATAATAATATGAGTTATTTTATTCTTTCCATCAGTATCAAAAAGAACTCGTCGTCAAACCGCAACAGGTTCATCTGTCTTAACAGATATCCAAACATTTATTGGAAATGATCAGTTTACAAAACTATTGGCGTTGGATGGTGGTGTTACGTTATCATTTGCAGTCGATACAACGGGAAGTATGCAATCTGAAATTGATGGATCTATTGCAATGGCAACAGCTATTGTCAACCAACCACGAACATATCTTTGTGATTATGTTTTGTCACCTTTTAACGATCCAATCACTGCAGCAGGCAAGTAAATGATGCTATATGACTTTGGATTGATTCTAGAAATATGATTGGTTAACGGCAAGCAGAATATCTAGCAAAGATTTGGACGGTATTAAAAGATCAATTTCCAAATGTGATGATCTAATCCTTTCATACTTTTGTGTACATTTTATAGTAACTTAAACCATGTGAAGTGCGTGCCGAGATCCAGGATTGCATAATATAATACGCAAGGAAATCTTAATTCTTGCCAGAATATTTTACTTGTTTGAAGTCTATTCCACTTGTTTTCAGCAAACATTTCTTATTTGAAGTAAGAAATAAATGTTTATGTCCAATATTCAAACGATTTGCAAGTATCAAACTTTTCCTGTTTATCTACTGTAAGCCAGAAGAGGTGATGTTCGGGGCTATTATAGGAAGGAGATGCAATTTTGGATATTTCCATGTATGACAGCAAAATTTTATAGGGGATGAGAGCCGCCTGGAGACTATATAATGATACTAACAAAACACATGAAAAATCGAACAAAAATTCCTTATTTTCAGCAGGTAAATGCTTGGACAGATAACTCTAAATACAGCACGTCCCCGCACAGCTCTTGGTACTGAATGTTTCTGACGGGTTGTAAAGCACTTCTAAAAGCAAAGAACAACTGAGTTAGGAAGTCTTCTAATCTATTTTTAGGTCATGGACCAGTGGTTTACAGAGCACCAGAAGAAAAGGAACTTTTCATTAACAGTAATCTCAAATCTTTGAAGGCATTACGCGGTGGTGATTGTGAGGAACTCGCAATCACAGGAATTCAAGAGATATTCTCGTCGACATCAATTATGGAATTCTCACCAATATACGTGTTCACAGATGCTGGCGCTAAAGATGCATCAGAAGACAATATAGATACACTGCTTACCAGTGCACTAGCATTATCAGCACCAATCAATTTCTTCATATCAAAAGAACGTAAGAAATTAACTTTCAAAAACAAACTGCAGGTTTGCCGGAAATCATATCCCAAAATTGTCAATAATGTATTCTTTCTTGGAATTTTGCATTAAAAATGTCATTTTGGTGCCTCAAAGCAGGGTCGGGGAACCGAACATAACAGCCAGCAGCATATTTTCTACTTACACAACTGGAAACCGAAAATTCCACAGCAGGATTCCAAAATTGCAAATTTAATGCCCCCAAATTGCCAGCATTGTGCCGAAATGGTACCCATAAAATGGCACGCCCCAGTATATCGCCTATATATGGAAGTACCCGTTTCACGCGTTCATTTTGTGAGCCCAGGTGCAGCCGCAAGACCTGCAGCAATCCGAGGGCTTGTTATAAATAATAGTATACTCCATTTTGAAACATACTAGGAACTTATTGACGAACAAGTTGATATGATTGAGTGAATTAGATATTCGTAAAAGGGTGTTCCGTAACACTACCATGGCAGGAATAAAAAATAAGCACAAGGAATAGTTGGAAGCTATATCATTGTCATTTTTACATTTGTAATGTTAATTCATTTCCTTCACGTAGATCCATCGTGCATAACAGATTCAGCAATTGAAGTATTCAGAGACTTGGCATTGAATACAGGTGGAGAGCTGTTAATTTTTGGAAGCGGATATGAATTGAAAGCTATGAGCACATACGTTAATACAGCCTTAGGAGGTGGTAGTATCATCCCAGTTGAAGGAAATACAGGTACAAATACAATAACAATCGGTAGTGGAAGACGTAAAAGAGCAACATCAGGTCGTTCAGAGTATACAATCAATGTCGATGATACAGTTGAGAAGTTAACAGCATCTGTTAGTACACAACGTGATACATCTGATGTGTTGCTAATTGATCCAAGTGGTAGAGCAGTTTCTGGAGGGAAGAAATTAAAACGTGGCGCAGTATTTGTTGTTGTTACTCCTAAAGTAGGACAATGGAAAATCAGTATTTCTGTTAGTGGTGGAAATCATTCAATTACATGCAAAGGAGTGAGTCTAGAAAACATTGATTTTGGTTATGAGTTCTTAGTTGGTATTAAGACAAGAGGTACAATCAAACCAATTATTTCGGCAACACCAATCAAAGGTATGTGTAAGCTATTCTCAATTACAGTGGTTCATGTACAAGTGTACAGGAATAAAGGAGTCAATCTCCGAGTACGTCAGGCTACTAGTATCCAACATCGGCTTAGTATCCGGAATGGAGCTAATGTAATACTAAGTAGGAGCGAAATAGCAGTCTAAAAGACGTACAATCCTTGCAAAATAAACACTGCAAAATCGAAATTTGCTAGGATACTTACATTTTCGGAGCCGGACTCAAACTAGACTCGGACTTGGTTGGTTTTATTGGTATTTTATTGGATCCACTACTACAGAATTAATTAATCAATAATCACGTTTTACTATTAAATGCAATCAAAACCCTAATATTGAAAAGTTCGCCAAATATACTGAGCATTCCCGGGGGGAGGGGGATCTCCATACCTCTCCGGGGGAGAGGATTTCCATGCATCTATATGGGGAGAATGGGGAAGTGCCGTTTTCAAGGGGTACCATTTTCAGATTTATGTGAATTTTGACGGTGTCAATTTAGAGATTTTCAAAATTTTCAGAACTTTTCCTTTGTTTTGCTTGTGTAAATATGAAATTTTAGGGTCTTCCTTCTCATTTGCTGAGAAATTCACGGTTTTCCTCAATTTCTGAAAATGGCACAAGCCCGTCAAAAAACTACCGAAGTAATCCCCCCTCCGGTTGAACGTTTCAAGTGTTTATAAACACTATAGGGTCCAGGAAATTAAAGTCCTAGATTTGCCATTGAGTTTGAGACCTATGGATATGGAATCAGGCCAGTGAATGGGAAATCAACACAAAACTGCTGTCCCGGATTGTTGTCTTTTCTAATACAAGTGATATTAAAATCAGAAAATATTATCACCACAAAATATGATTATGTAGAAACTATCAATCTCAGTGGTATAAACAGAATACATTTAATTATCCGATTTAATTTAATTATAAATGTAATTATCCGAGGACTAAATATAAACCCAGATTATGAAAATGACACTGATTACCTCAAAAGTTTAACTGTTAACATCTTGGGTGAAGATGTGGAGATTGAGTCCTGCCATCGCCTTGGAAAACCATCAGATGTGCGCTCGCAACCATTATTAGTAAAATGCTGTGATATGCGAAGCAAACTTATGCTGCTTACAAATGGTAGACGTCTACGTGAAGATGATGGTCTGGAAAGTGTCTAGATCTCACCAGATTACACCAGAGACGAACAAAAATTCCAAACTAAACTCAGAACGGAATGCAGAGAGAGAAATGAGGGGTGTAAAATCTCGACAGATCGATGGGTCAGACGTAATTTCGGTTTAATCCAAGTGAAAAATATCAGAAAGAAGACAATACCCCAGCCCCGGACTCAACCGAGTAGTAATTGACTCAATATGAATAGCAGCACAAACAAGAAAAGAGTAAGTACAACCATAAACACAATAAATAAAATAACTAAAACAAAAGAGATAAAAATCTTAACAATTAATGCTCAATGTCTAACATCTGAGCGATTAACAGAATTACAGACATACGCTGTTGATGATGATATAGACCTAATAATTATACAAGAGACATGGCTACATCCAGAATCAATAGGATGTTCTATTCCTGGTTATTGTCTATATAGAAATGACCGAAATGGCAGGCATGGTGGCACTGCTA
Source organism: Haliclystus octoradiatus (assembly GCA_916610825.1). Taxonomy (NCBI): domain Eukaryota; kingdom Metazoa; phylum Cnidaria; class Staurozoa; order Stauromedusae; family Haliclystidae; genus Haliclystus; species Haliclystus octoradiatus. The sequence continues at coordinate 21,059,557 of OU744450.1, read as the reverse complement.
TATTTTACAAAAATATCATGAAAGTTTATTTAGATCCAACCCTGACAAGAAAGGCCCAGGGGATTGAATACGAACAATTAGTAGTAAAACTACAAATACCAAATAATAAAATTATATACATCATAAATTTATACAATCCTCGCTATGAGAATTACCGCCAAGCCCTTGACATCATTCGTGATACCACAGAGACTTAAACTGAAAGAAATTGTGACTTCATATTTGCAGGAGATTTGAACATTGACTACCATAAAAACACTCCTATAACGGAAATAGATTATATGATATCATCTACTTCATTAAAACATACAATAACTACATGTATTCCAAAAACTGTCCGTAATTCAGACCACCTTGGGCTGTATTCTGTTATGAAATATGATGCTACAGAACAACCTAGAAAAACAACCAGAACTGTAAGAACATACAAAAACTTTGACAGAGTTGCATTTTGTGAAGAACTCTTGAACGTTGATCTGACTAAATTTGAAGAAGCAATAATGGATGAAGATGTAAACAAAGCAGCCATGATATTACAAACAATATTGCAGGACACTCTGAACAAATATGCACCAGAAAAAACAATTGTAATGTATCCAAATTACGCAACATGGGTAACTGTTGAACTAAGAGATCAATTAAAGAAACGCAACAAAATGCGCTATACGGCTATGAAGACGACATCATCAAAAGATTGGGAACTGTATAAACATCAGCGCAATCAAGTAACATATAAACTCAGACAGGCAAAAATAAATTACAACACAGAAAAATTTATTGAATGTGGTGACAATGTAAAAGAAGTATGGAACCTTGTCAAAAAGCTGACGAGAAAAACTAATTATAAATGTACAGCAAAAACGAAATCAGAATTAAATGAAATCAACAAATTTTTCAGTGAGGTTGGATCAACCATTAAGAACCAAACTCACACAAAAACCAACTATGAAACAATACAACAACATTCACAAACATTCGAATTCACAAATGTCACAACCATTGACACAATTAAAGCTGTAGGGCTACTACCAAACTGGAAAGCACCTGGCTACGATGGCATAATGGCTTCGCAATTAAATCTGCCCTTCCAGCCATTGCGGCACCATTTACAAAACTTATCAACCTATCCCTAAAGACATCAAAGTTTCCATCTTGCTTCAAAAACGCTATAGTATCACCAATACCAAAAGTACCAGGTACTATAGAACCAGATAAGCATCGACCACTTGCACTTTTATCGTTACTGTCAAAAGTTGTGGAAAGAATAGTTTACATCCAACTGCCCTTCTTATCTCCTATCCTAAATAAATATCAACATGGATTTCAACACTGTCGCTCGACAGTTACAGCCCTTCTGAACATAACGGAAAGAATTCTTAAAAACATGGACACTCGTGATACTTCCTTGTTAATTCTCATGGACCTATCTAAAGCATTCGATAGCCTTCAACATAATATTTTATTGGATAAACTTAAACTATTCGGATTATCTGACATTGCATTGGCATGGATAGAATCGTACTTAAAAGACCGCAAACAGACCATAAAAGTGAACAACATCTACTCTGACGAAGTTACACTGTCATGTGGAGTACCTCAAGGCTCAGTACTTGGACCATTGCTCTTTTTAGTTTATGTGAATGATCTACCAAACGTAATTTAACATGGCGCAGCTGGTCAGTTTGCCGATGACACACAAGTATTGTATAATTTTAAATCTAAAGACAACCAATCACTGTGTAATGTACAAAAACAAATTAATGATGATTCAAAAAGAGTTTCGACTTGGTTTGCTGCAAATTCTCTACTACTCAACACTAATAAAACAAAAATTATGGCTATTGGTCACAAAAAGTTAATTAACCGAACTCTGCCAACTTTGACAATTGACAAACAAAGTATAGAGTATGTAAGTACAGCTAGAAACTTGGGCGTGGTCTTTGATAATGAAATGAGTTTCAAGAAGCACGTCGATAAAATCTTAAGAACTGCTTCCTACAGATTATCTGCAATATCAAAGATTCGCCCTTATATTCCAGCTGGGTTATTTAAAACACTTATAGAATCAAAAAATTTAAATCCTTGTCTCTACGCTATCGAAGTCTGGGCCTCATGCAACAAAACACAGCTTAGAAGGGTCCAGATAGGAATACAAAATTGGGCGGCAAAATTGATATGTGGAAAGCGAAAGTTTGATAGAATGGAAAACGCACTTGAACGACTGGGATGGCTCTCTATCAGCCACATGTCACATCTCCGTACTGCATGTACAGCCCATCAATCTAAATTAGGAATATATGGTTCAGAATTAAAGACTTTATTTAATAAAAGTAACCACAAATATATTACAAGAAAAAACATGTACATTCTCCCGCGCGTCCATACTGACCGTGGTAAACGATCATTCAGCTTTCGAGGTGCACAATCACTAAATAAATATTACAAATAGGATTCATACAATATAATTAATTATAAACAAGAAATAAAAAATACACTATACTCTCAATCAAACTGATTATTATAGACGAGGATGACGCCGTCAGACATCAAGAAACGACTGCTTAACAATAATGCCTTATATAACACATACATGTAATCAAATAGAACAAAAAGCAAAAATCATGTATCATAGTTGTTTATATGTCTTTAAATAAACTATTTCTATTCTATATTCTATTCAGAATACATTTATACTTTCAGGAAAAACAGCAACAGTCATTATCGCCATTTCTGGGTTTGAGAAAGTTGCTTCTGGATCATTACGATTAGGATTCCTTGGTAAAAGTAAAGAATCATTTGGTATTAAACACATCTTACAACCTTATGGGACCTCGCCTGGTCGTTTCACAGTCAAGTACAATATTCCTCAATCAACATACTACTTGGCCGTGGAAGGTAAAACTAAAAATGGAATTTCATTTAAAAGGATGTCGCCAAAACCAGTCAGACCACAAAAGATAGTCATTCAAACAATTATGGCTCGTAACGGTTACGCCATAACACGTGGTGACTCAAGAGGCACAACTATAATATTGGGAGTGAGGAATCTTGGGGCAACAGAAAGATTCACGGTGTCGGTATCAGACAGTAAAGGTTACCTTGCTTCACCAGCAAAAAAGAGTACATATATTGTAAAAGATCGTTTATCATTATTACCATTACGATTTAAAGCCCCCAGGTCAGCAAAGAAAGGTTCTACATATATGGTTCAAGTTATTGTTAGAGGCAATTTATCAAAGACAAAACAAAGCAAAGCATTGATGATGCTAGTTGTGTAACGAGATGGAAAGACAGACAGACTAGTTGTGTAACGAGACAAACGTATATGCTGCTTATTAAGTTTTTAGATAATAATATTAAAGATACGTGCAGCTTAAACATTTTAGATTTTTAGGCGACGCAAAATGTTAGCAAAATAGAGGCTATATTGATCAGTTATTCAAGTATATATAAATACTGAGATTTAAACAAATTTTTTAGTATTAAGCGTGGAGAATTTGTTAAAATGAATATTTTTTTAGAAATTTTTAAATTTTAGAAATTTAGAAATTTAGAAGACTATTTTATAAAGAAAGTGTGTTGATATATTAAAGGCTCATGAAGATTTGCAATAAAATTCTCTAATTTGATTCTTCTTAAAATGTGGGCCCGGGTTACTTTGAATGCGTTCCCTCGTGAGAAAGCATTCAATGCTTACGAGATGACCTGATCATGTAACCGTTCATTTCTTTATACCATTATGTAGCACTATAATCAGTATTGAGAAGTTATTATGATCAAATAAACATCTATCTATCTATAACTAACTAACGGCTAGTGGTTATAATCATAATCATCATTATGTTATTATTATTATTATCATCGCATTTTCCTACACTTGTAAAACAATGTTAAAAAGTTTGAAAAGTAGTTGCCTAATGGCACGTTTTAATGCCACGATGTATGATTTTAAATAATAGATAATTTTAGATTTTAAATAAATTGATTTTAAATAATTAGCTTTTAATCGTCATACTTTCAGTGACTCTATAGATTTAATAGCGATCAGCATAGTCAATCTATAATCTATATTTGCAAATAGCAAATATCTTTTAGTAAATCACATCTATAGTCTACAGACACTTTCAATAAGAATATTATATTTGGCCAGATGTCGATATCTATGAATCAGAGATTGCGATTGACAGGGGTCAAATGTAAATGGTGTTGGTGAAGAAGAGAGACGTATCTCGAACGGGTTTGAACACATTTAGTTGGTAAATCCCCACGATTATCGAGAGATTTATATGAAGCCCGACTTGAATAGCCTTCGCGCAGACCTTACGGAAACAAAATCTAGCCTCTTAGTTAGTAATGGTGTACTAGAAATATACTAGCGAGGAGGTTAGATTTTAATCCAGTGAGGTCTGCAGCTGCACGCAGGTTTCCGGGCGCAGGTTAGATTAGAGGATTTGGAAGCATGAGTAATTGATGTAGTATTCTCACTTTGTTTCTTGGTAGTAGTTCCGATTGGAAGATATATTGACAATTTATAAGTTAATTTTCAAGTAAAATGCAGATTGTCTTTGTGAATAAGTCTGAACAGGTAGGCAGGCAATGCAATAGTAATCATTGAAAATAGAAAAAATCGTTAAAAACAGGTGACCGATATAACAGGCTTAGAATGATGATTATGCTGATGATAACTGTTGTGGAGGCAATAGGGGCAACAGTAGAGCAGACAGACAGTTGTAATTCCAATTCCATTACTTAAGACTATTAATTAATAATAATAATTATAATTAATAATAATTGATAATAATTACTATAATTTATAATAATTATTATAATAAATTTTATGTTTATCTAATAGCAGATAATATAGGGCTCTATGTCTTCATTTGACAGAGCGATAAATAATAATAATATATGGCGAAAGAGTCAAAGAATACACATTCTTTACTGTTACTCAAAATCTGTCTGAAGATCGCTGTGAAAAGCGTGAAACTTGAGTAACAGTAAAGAATGTGTATTCTTTGACTCTTTCGCCATATAATATTATTATTATTAATTATTATATAATTAATAACGATTTACAATCAGCACAAAATGATATTCATTGAACAATGTACTGAATTTAAATTAATTCTAATACTATCACACTATCGAAATTAGATTTACAAAATTAATAAAAGTTGTAATCTCTTATAATATGCAAATAATCCCAAAAAGTATGTACCTTGATGTAGAAAAACTGGATTCTATTTCAATATAACTTAAATTTAGATATATACCTACCAATTTGCAATTTTAATGAGGCCTACCATTCACAAATATCTGTAACAAATTTCAAATTTTAAATTTAAAGACAAAATTTTATAAACATCACATTAATTTCAATTAAATTATATACCAATTAAATGATTTAATTTCATTTACAAATTTTCAATATTTCCATTGATATTTCAATAAATTATATTTTTTCCATAATCGACATTTCTTTATTAATAAATCTGTGTAATTAGAATTAACATTTAAAGATGAGTTTATATAAACACCATTTTGTGATGGATAAGGTGTCCATCTAGATTCTAATGGATGTCCATAACGTATAAAATGTTGTATTTGTTTTTGTATTGCATCCGATAAAGCCAAGTCAATGTTATCAGACTTGGGATTTTTATAACTCTCAGTATCACCAAACAATGCATTAATATCCCAACCACTGTAAGTATAAGATGATGTACTATTATACCATCTATGAAATATCGCTTGATTTGGTTTTGTTAGCATATAATAACGATATAAAATAAAAATACTTGAGAAACTTAATTTATCAACAATGTCATTTAAAGGACAATTCAATCTTATATCACTTGCCATTCTTTCGTAAATTTCTTGATTAGATAAATTATCATTATAATATAATATCATAGCCTCATATACTAAATGTGTTGAAAATAAACCTAATGTTTTATTTAAATAGTGAAATAGTGTTGTATTTGATTTCCCAAATAACGTAATGTATGGATAAATATCAATTTCTTGTGAACTACTTCCAACCATAATTGGAATATTGTGTTTAGGTTTATAATCAAAATTGAATACAGGTAATACAATTCGATCCAAAATAGCCAATGAAATTTTCATTTCTTTCATAACGGGTAAACCAAAATGATTTTTTAACAACCAAGGATGTTTCGAATTATACCATGGAATTGCTAATAACAATTCACCTGTGGTTAAATTTTGTAAACAAGTATAAGTTGCATCCAAAGAATTATTCATACATCGAACATTTTCTAATATTACTTCATTATTTTTCAATGCTTCGTCATGAGTTGTTGTTATAATACTTGGTCCACTTGTAACTATAATTTGATGAAATAAATTCTGATCCTTTGTTAACGGTGATTGTAGCATAACTAATGTTGATAACGCACCAGCTTCCCATCCCATTAACGTTACTGAATTAGGATCGCCACCAAAATTTATAATATTCTTTTGAATCCAATTTAATACTAGAATCTGATCCATGAATCCATAATTACCTGATGAATTTGATATTGCTTGTGCAGATAGACAATCAAGTGCCAGAAAACCAAAAACATTTAAACGATAATTAAATGTTACCACAACAACATTCATATTAGTTACCATGTCAACAGAGGGTCTCTGTCCAGGGTAAGAACCGGAATAATGGGTTAAACCCCCACCATGGAAGTATACCATAACAGGTAATAATTTGTTTTTATTAATTGATGGTGTCCACACATTAAGATATAAACAGTCTTCATTACCAGTTAATGTGTTTGTATCAGGATGAATCTGTGCACAATTATTACTATAATTTGTAGCTGACAATATCCCATTCCAGCATGATTTATTCGTTGACTTTAATGTTTTAGGTGGCTTCCATCTTAAATCCCCAATAGGGGGGACACTATATGGTATCCCCTTGAATACATATGCTGTCTTTTTATTACTTGAATTTAAACTTTGTTCGGCTATACCTTCTATGCTACCACATTCAGAATTTACAATAACAGATAAAGGAATGGGTGTTGGCTGTAGCACTGGTTGTTCACCTGCATCAGAATAATACAGATATACCAGACCAAATACTATAAGTAAAAAAATTGGTATAACAACAAAAGCTGCAATTCTTTTCCTATGTTGACGACTACATGTTTGTTTGTATTTCTTCAAGTGTGATAAACGTTGTCCATCTTTTAATGCTATTTCATCATCAGTGCCAAAATCAGATTCCGAAATCCAAGATACTCTAGGTCTGCCATGCTGTTTCGTGAATTTCATAATCGGTTGACGTTCTCCTGGACTTGGCTGAATCCCTGGCATTGTTCTTGGATGTTTGCAACTCTTTCCTCATAAAGAAATAATTCTAACGTGCATTACAACTAAATATAGGCAATTATTATTTTGAAATCTCAATTAATCGGTCATATAATAGGTTCGTGCAATCCTCACAATGGAACGGATGCAACATTTTCGGGTTTTGTAACTTGCAAAGAAAACCACAAAAACAACACCCGGCGTCATTACAGTATAGCCTCACTTTGGGTTAAATTGATGTTGAAATGTTTTTAAATAAGAGGCTAAAAACCCTTCTATTCTATTGCAAAATTACGCTTTAATCGTATCTTTTAGTAAGCAAATTAACAAGTTAATAGCGTTTCCGACTTGCATTTGAAATATTTAGTATTAATAAAGAATTCTTGAAATTGGGTTCTACATAATAGTTAGAATATAATTTATAGCCGTTATGCGGCAGGGGCGCCGGAGCCATATGAGAACGACAGGGGCAGACCCTACAAAAATGCACCTCGCAGCAATTCCGAATTTTAAGAACAATTATTTTCATTGTACATTCATATATTAGTCGATAGCCATCTTTAATTTAACGTGAGTAACTTGTTATCAAGTATCAAGTTATGAGAATCCTGCAGTTTATGAGAATTATACAAAAGGCCACATTTTGCCCCCATCTAAAGCACCCCTAGCTATGCGGCTCATCCCTCATTGAATAAATCTCGGTATCAGACATAAAAATATTTTTTTTTTGAAAATACATGACTGTCAGGATAATATATTGAAATTAGACTGAAAAATGGACACATTTTAGAGTCTATTCTAAAAAGGATGTTAAAAAATTGGAATAAATAATTTTACTTTGAATATTGTACACAAATATACCACCAGAGTGAATTAAAAACTTTCAAAGATGTAGCTCACATTTTCCTATGGACTAAACAAACGAATGGATACGATATGACACCATACTGTCTATATACCATCACAGCTGAAATTTAAATTTTTAAAGTAATTATTACATATTGTATAAAAATAATTCTCTAAGTTATGCATTGTAGATAATTATGCACAATTTGAAGCTATTCATTTTAATCCTATTTAACAATATTAAAATCAAAAACATTAAAATAATGTACTGTAAAATCGTTATCTTCCGCTCTGATCAATTTTTGATGAATATATAATTATGGGCAATAACGCTTTGCCGCCATTATTGATTTAAAATAATTGGGAGGGGTCAATATCGAAAAAGTCACAATCAAGCGATCAACAGTTACTATTAACCAATCATATAGCTCAATTCCCAGAACGACAACGCAATTGGTCATGTACCGGATGGCCGCGTTGTTATTCCGTCAAACTATGATGAAAGCAGTCATTCAGAACTCAATTACAAATGATGATACAATACACAAATGTCCTAATACAATACACATACTGTAGCTTAATCATTCAATTGAATATTGGGCCATGCATGCAAATACATTCACTATAAGTCTTCTAAGAATAGCATTATAGCATCTCAGCATCTTCTTGAATTAAACCACCGTATGGTTATGAACAGGAAAACCTGAAGGCTGTGTAGCGATCTATACAATCTATACAGTATGAGCGACAAAATATTTACAATTGTTTGAAAAGGAATTAAATCAATGAGATGACCCATCAATGATGTCATAGCAACTTAATTTATATTTTTCTAATAGATATAAAAAAACAACTTATGACGAATTTTTTAATAATGTATCAAGAGAAGTGAGCACACTCTATATGCTATTGTCGTGAATTACTCGATCGGTAAATTGGAATATATGCTGACATATTCAGCCTACCAGATATGTTTTCAGTTGTAACGTTAACCCCGCTTTTAAGAGTTACCACACATTTCTTTTCATTAAATTTGCAAAATTCTTCGAATGTAATATATAGTTCACGATTTATCACTGCAAAAAATAAATTTAAGAAATGTGTTCTGGAATAAAAGAAAATATTTCTGAATTTGAGAAATCTTTTCTAGCACGTTGGTAAGAAAAATGTTCTTAACAACAAAATCTTAACAAGAAGATGTTTCTGTTTTGAAGATAATTATTCTCATTTTAACAAGAATTTTCTTCCCTAGAAAACTGTTTGCTCTCACTTGCTAGCTATTTCCAGATTTTCTTCTTTGTTTTAAAACATTATTATAAAACTCAGACTGATTTTCTTGTGAGCAGAAGTATTTTCTTTCTTGGACCTTCTTTCAAAAACAATTTTCTTGTTTCAGATATTTATTCTTGAGTCATTTCTTTTCCAATTACCTGAGATATTTTTTCCTTGCATTTAGATTCTTATTGTGCCCAGATATTTATCATTATTCCTGCAAAACACCACAACAAATTCTATGGATAATTTGTTTACATTTTTGTTGCAAGGATGAACAGCTGAGAAAGCTTATATAAAAATTCACTGTTACAAGCGTTCTTAATTAGACGATGGATCCCCGTTTTGTGGGGGTACGTCCAGAGTTACAGAACGAGAGAATACTCACTTGGAATTCCAGGGTAACTTCATATTGTTGGTAAACGTGGACGTGCCAGTTATTGAGGGTACCTTTTCAATGCACTTCAATTTTTGGGGTATATATCTCAGAATTTTCAAAATTATTCTGATTATTTTTATTTTCAATGAGCAAAAAGGGCAATGTAAACCCGTGAAGCTGTATCAATTCTTAAATATGCGTCGACTTAATATATTTTGGAGTGCAAATTGCTGGATTCAAAACTGCACCCCTTCTCGTCCCTGAAATTTCTTATAGTTAAATACTCTGGGTATAAAAAATAGGAATTTGAAGTAACGAAAAAGATGGATAGGCTGTTATAAGATGGGTAAATTCTCTCGAAGTCAGTTTCTATTTTATTAATTTATTAATTATAAATAATACATTGGGCGCCAAAGCTGATGCATTGAAGTGTGTTCATGTATCAAAACTATCATCCCAGCTGTCATAATAATTTACATATCAAATAATACAAAAGGCTATTACAAATCAAAAATACGTTGTGTAGACCACTGACCAACAAATAACCAGCCACAAATATAAATTCTGATCAATAATTACGCTCTAAATTGTCTACAACTGCAATTCGTTATCCTTTTACACTCTATTGCAGAAATGGATGGTAATTCTAAAGTCTGAACCCCGTTACTGGTGGATTTTCTGTATTCAATAGCCTGCGCACAGACACACTTTTGCTTCATGTAGTGTGTTATACGAGGGCTACTAGTTCACTTGAGTAGCAATTAGCATAACTAGACTAATGTCGATTTCTCCCCCCTCCCCTGTGTATTTATTGCATGTAAGGAGAGTGAATGTATTCTATAGGCTGTCAATCATTTTACCCTCATAAAATTTGGAACCCGACGAGGAGATCGAACCCACGACCCTCTGATACAATTTACACGAATGTCAAATGTCTCTAATACATGTATTTTTATTGTGCTACATTGTCCTGCGTACTAAAGACATACTGTTATGCCAATGCATATAATACGCATTGGCATAACAATACTTATAACTGCATCTTAAAATTAAATGCTGATACGTAGAAGATAAAGTATTCTGGGATCACGGATACAATTATGTAAGATGCCATTATTTTAACACATTTTCTGACAAAATCTTATTAAATCTGGTCAATCACGTCTGGCTTTTAATTGATTATAGCCTAATACATTTGATTTGCTGAATTTGTTTCGCTAATGAACAATAGCATTTGGTAAAATTGTTAGTATATATTTCGGGCTTCGTTTTTGGTTTTAGATAAAGATAATAGCATGATATAGCCCATGATTCTGAATAAAAGTCAGTCTCCAATCAAATTTTTATTAATTTGGCCACATCGAATGAGCAATAAGTCAGGTCCACCAAGAGAATAATTGTTCTATTAGCAACTATTGGAAAGTTTATAGACTCGACATGGGACTTTTTCAAATATGACCACGAATATTTTTATTTTGCTTATATTTGCCATCATTTTAAAAATATATCCGCATTTCACAAGAAAAATGTAGCCAGAAAACTTTGCGGGCCTTATAAACTGCCCGGGTTCTGGGACAATTAACCCGCCTACTCCATCAGTCGGTGACCCTGAGCACTATCGTAAAAGACGTACTACATAACAGTGTCACAAAGAGGGTGCAGTCAGAGAGTGCAGAGTGCGGTAATTGGGGTCTTTGCTGCGGGCCCCGAAAATTTATATGCCTTGCAAGGTTTCAAACTGGTACATTCTGATTGTGTGTTTGAGCCTAGATTGTCATCATCATCATCATCTTTATTTAAATTCGTATTAAATCAGTATAAGGTTCTGAATGTATTTCGCAAAAAATCCCCTAGAGGAGCTACAAATGATAAGATCAATTCAACTCCAAACTCATGCAATATATATATTCATTCGGGAAACTGCGTTGTCAGATCAAAACTTTCTGGAATTGAATTTCAATTTTAGAATGCTTCCTATTTTGGAAGAAATTTTGCCAAGCACAATGACATGAGTTTCAAAACATAAAAGTTTCAAATCTTCTGCATTTGTGTTGGAACCAGGTTCACATGATCCCCCACTTTGTTGCAGTGCAGCACATGGTATAGCCTGCGTGCAGACCTACTGTTTTCCTTCGTCAAGTGTATGTAAGACACCTAACGAAAGAAAACAGTATATAGGTCTGCAGACAGGCTACCCATGATATGACTTAATACAGTAATGGTGTTTAAGAAGTATATAGTATATGAATTTCCTTCTAAAACAAGAAAGTATGCTATTGCAATACCGTTTCTTAAAATATCATCTTTCTTATTTTAACCTATGAATCTATAAACTTTCCGAAAGGCACATACATTATATTGGAGCAGCTCTTACGCATACCATTGCGGTACACATCAAACTCTCGTTGGGATGTATATCTTACACTAACAGGCACCGGGATAATTTTGAATGATACATACAGTGGCATATATAAGTGCTTCTTCTCATTGATTGAAAGGTCCAGAAAGAATGAAGCGAAAGACCACCTTTTTGGTCAATTCTGAGGAGAGAATTATGGTGTAGAAATATATAGATAACAGTGCCAACAGCAGTATAAGGTCTATATAAGGTCTATATAAGGTCTTTATTAGATCTTGACAGTAAAAGCATTCCTAGATATAAATTGCATTCTAAAGATCCGAATGAAAGTATGATGTACAATGATTGTGTCTCAACAATACACATGTGGTACTACAGTCGAACTTTCTTAATATCCCCCCTCTGGTACGGATAAAAAGCGGGACATTAAGCGAGGTAAGAATATGATAGTTCGTATGGAGAATTAAAAATGGAAATCAGTCTTAAGTGGGGATATTAAGCAAGGTGGGGCATTAAAAGAGGGGATATTAACCGAGTTTAACTGTATTGAAATATATTCAACCAGCTGCCATCCTAGAGCCCCCGGGGAAAAACTGGATCGTCCAAATAGAACTTTGGTACAATTACCATAAAAAAGTTTCAGGTAATGAAAATGTGATCGAATTGAGGACAGGTAGTAAGTAACCATCATCATCATTTATTCAGAAACCTGATAAATTTTACAATAAACTTTTTTTTCACAGGACTGATTTCAATAAGGCGTAATAAAGTTAGGAATAAAAAGGAGTACACATAAAATAATCGATTACAATAGTATATACAAATATATATAGAAATAAGGTCAGAGACTAGACGTCTAGTCTTTGACTTTATTTCTATACTGCTCTGCAACCCGGCTCTGCATATCCGCATCGAGCACTCTATTGATCTTTTCCTCCACCAATAAAGATATTACATATAATTATATATATATTAGATATTATCTAATAGCAAAAAATAGTGCTCGATATCATTTGACAGAGCTAAATATAATAAAAGGAGTCAAAGACTACACATTCATAATTGTTACTAATAGTTTCATGCTTACGCAATCACCAGACAAATAAACTCTTTGAGCTTAAACTAAACTAAATGAGTCTATTTGTCTGATGATTGCGTAAGCATGAAATTATTAGTAACAATTATGAATGCGTAGTCTTTGACTCCTTTTATTATATTTTATTATAATTATATATATATATATATATATATTATACAGTAACAAGGTTAATCAAATACGAACGTAACAGTTAACATGCAGTTATTTCATTGGTGTGTAAATGGTTCTGCAAGAAGACTTTTGAAACTTTTCCTTTTGGAAATAAGTCTAGGTTGGGTTGACCCAGCTGATTTTTATTAGTTCAGATATATTGACCATATTTTGATGGAATTTAATATGTTCAATATATCCGCTGAATCAGGGTAGAAGGATAGAGTATTACTTTGAAATTAACTTAGTATAACCAGGAGTGGCAGTAGGATTTCCCTGACGAGGATGCTAGGTAACTCCCCTGACGAGAGGGTAATTTAGAGCAAAACTTTGCATAATTGCTAAAAAAGTACAAAAAGTCTTCCCCGACGATGGGGCTAGCTATCCCGCGAGGGTAATGTAGCCCCCTAGCCATCCCCTGGTGTCACCCCTGGTAATAACAAGAAATGTGTTACTTGTAAAATTGATCGATTACTATATCAAAGGAATGTTAATTATCATAATATCATGTATATGTATCAAATTTCCAAGTTGCCCTGTAAATCTTGCAATGACCATAGTGCACCTCTATTGACCACATATCGAATTAGTCTCTTCTATCAACGCATAACAAACAAAAACTAAGTAAAGCACAAAATAATATCCTGCCAATTTTCATGACATGTAATGAGTTGTAAAACGGAAATTCCCACGACCACATCATCAAACAACCATGACGATATTTTGAATATTCTTTAACTATTTTAATTTTATTTTAGTGAAGATTTTACGCAAGCCAATAAAATAATTGGTATCGTATTTAGTGAAAAGGATCAGTTCTGATTACATTCATGCGTTGTCAAGTCGATTATCGCGTTATTTTTCATAAGGCTCTAATTTCAAAAAGGTTTATAGCATAAGGAATATGGCTTTTGTTACGCTTTCAAATCTCTTTGCATACGCGTGGAGTTTTTCGCTAACGACTTGTAAGACAAAACGTCTTAACAACGCGACAATAGTACTGTCTGGGTTTATTGTTATCCGTCGGTCATGGCCCTATTGTCTGATCAACCAATCGCAATTACCGGCCCAGCGACCAATTATGATCGCGCTTTGTCTACACTGTCTGTAATTAGACACCAAGCCAAAGACAGCTTAATTAAAACAAGCCCGCGTAGCCTGGTGATATCCAACTAATCAAATAGGTCAGCGGAATGTTTCTATTGTAATTAGCAATAATTTGAATAGAAACTAGACGTGCATTATCTCGTAGCACAAACGCTGAAATTGGCTTAGATTTTTGCGGCATTTCGACCTCCCTAACGCTGTGGAAAGTGTGCTCACAAGGCGTAAGGGTTAAAAAAAGTGACGCGGCTTGCAACAAATAAGCGCCGGTGAATAAAAACATTTACGATCGCCGTAGTGAAAACATTTAATAAGGTAAAACAATTTACTTCGTGTTGATAACAAGCACCAAGAAAGAACCTGGCGATGAAATGGTGTACTTGGCAAACTAGTATGATGGACTAGACAGCTTAATCGTCAACAGGCGGACAATTAAGAAAAACCGGCAGGTAAGGTGGTTGTTGATTTGTTAGTCGCTGTTGCTTGTGCTAGATTATGGAGAACCCATTTTCGTTGATGATACAGTTATTAATATAAGTAAGTTTGTTATATAGGATAATTTGTTGTTCGACTCATCAATGCGGGAAGCCGTACCGGTAACATTAAATTTCTGATTCTTTCGTCCTTCTTTTCACTGGTCCTCTCTCTCATTAAAACACGACGTTTAATTCACAGACAGACAAGGTGATTTTTTTTAAGGCAGAAGAAAACTTTGATTGAAAATCGAGACCTTGACTACAAGACATACAAATCATGTCTAGGTGTGATTTTGTTTATAATATTTTGTTTAATAATATTGTTGTGTAAGGTAGTAAGTCTGTAGAACTAAATGTAACTTATAAAAAATGTAATCAGCGATGATGAAAACGCCAGACAATACATACACAAAGTCGCATATTTTGTGTAGATGATTGAGCGAAAGGAAGGCATGTCAATTTTTATTAATAGGCGTTCACTATGAGTTCAGTATTAAACATTTAATCATAATAATATCAGCAAGAAAATTAGTGATGTTGTTTTTATTATAAAATAACACAATCTGAATCGTGTTTTGATTATTCTTGATTTGATTATTAGTCACAAAGTTGCGGTTTTTTTTTATTGTTTACTGATCAATTTCATAAGTCGAGAAATTTCTAAAAATGGAGTTTTTACATGAGAATTGACAATACTATATTAATTGGTTGAGACACGAATGTCTAAAAACCGAGTAAGTTTACTTGGAAAACTAAACTCAAGTCCCTAAGTTACATTAGTGTGATTTAGTCTATTTAAAACCGAGTACAGTAGTGTCTGGTTTGGTTTTATCAAACTTTATCCGTCGCTTCTTTAAAGTTAGATCGAGTTACTGGAATTTTGCAACAGTAATGACGTGTTGAAATTGATGAGTTGACACAGTATGTCATTTTCGTATATGTTAGTAAAATGATCTTGAATATAGCTAAAACCTATACATGTGACCTAATAATCCTAAAGTGTCTTTTTTCTACAATTATTGTAACTCATCTTTCTTGGGGTTGAAACAAATTTCATGATGCAAGTGGCGCGTAGTTTTATAGATTAAATGAGAATTTGAAGGATTAACGAATTGCCGTACATGATTGGCCACGCAAGACACAATTGCGTTATGCTTTACTAACTTAGTCAATAGCTTATAGTTATTATAATTTTATTTTTCCTATTGTTCTATGTTCTTTACTAATCATATATTCACTATAGACATAGTATTAAAGTAAGCGGATACTGTCATGTAGCGTAAGCAACAAAGAACTCAATTTTAATCAAGCAAATGCTTTATAATTCCATCGCTTCTTTAGATATTCACTAATTAAATTTCTAACATTCCTAAAATTAATAAAAGAATAATATTGATATTCCAAAAAAAAATAAACACATTTATTCATCAACACAACAAGAAAAATGATAACATTAATATTAAATGCTGCATTTAATGCTAATCAACAGACAATGATCTCATGTATAATATGAAACTAGATATTTTTCGTGTAACAACATAGTTGATAAGAACACTAAGCCTCAAAATTGAGCAAAATCAAGGAAAATATGTTGAGTTTGATTGTAATATTAAAGTAATAACAAATCTTACAGATTTTGTAGCCAGTTCTTATTCACATATAATTAACTATAATTCAAACTCATGTATATTGTATAGTGTATTAGTAAGTAATTTTTATCTGCTGAATAAATGAAACCAATACAAATTATACTAGATACTGAACTTAATTTTACATAATAAAAAAAGATTTATAGAAAGCTTCTTTGGTATTGATTTAATAAGAAAAGTCAACGAAATTTTTTTAAAATTTTTATTCATATTAATTAACAATGCATAATGCAATCGAAACATGAATAAAAATTAAAAAAAATTCTTGTTGACTTTTCTTATTTAATAAAAAAGAGTGTACTGGAAGGACCTTCTATTTACTAATTAACAAAATGACAATGTGTATACCCTTTATTCTACATGTATAATGTATAGGGTAACACTGTTGGCCAATGGGCGTGTATCAATAAACAAGAATGAAGTACACATTGATTTTTAAAACTATAAGAAATATTACAGAAATATTAAAACATGTTCTAATCGCCAGAACTTTTATATAAAGTAAAGTATTATTCAAAATCGCAGTAGCATATAAGCAAACTTGGTTTGAATTTAATTTTTGAATAAGATAAATTAATTTGAAAGAAACTAGTGTTGAAAACTAATGATGTGGAGCTGTTTGCTACTGTTGATCAGAGGTAATGACCATACCAGTTTTTGTCAAAAAGGTTTCGTCTTCTGTCATTACACATTTGTTTTATTATAAGATAGTTTAGAATCCATCAGTATTGAAACTTTCTCATGAACATTTTTATTTCAGTATCCAAACTTTCTTGCCACTTTCTTATTATTCAAATGCCAAATAGGCATAGAAAATAAATTTTTACTGGGTTAATGCAATTGAAGCATCTAGTAACAATAAAAATCTCATCAGAATGTTCCCTTTTACAAATATTAGATAGTCCATGGAGTACATGATCTTGGCATCCAGGAAAACAGAAATGCACCAAATAAATCCGATAAAAAGCACAAATCCGAGTAATGAACTTTTTTAGCAATCTGGGTACCGGTAATTGAATACTAATATCATATAAAGCACTTTCTTATACAAAATATGTATTATACAACATTTCCAACTTTTTCAAGGTTTGACCTATAAATCAGAAAAACGTTATTTTCTTCTCAATTTGCACTACTTTATCGGAATCTAGGATTCCAAGGTCCCCTATCTTTATCAGACCATGGGTATTGTGGGTGTGACACACCTATGTCTACTTGCTCAGTCGGCAAATCTTCCTTGAAATGTCTCTAGTCGGCAAAAGAGGGAACAAATAGCAAAGGAATATTGTGATGTTCGCTTTCTAAGAGTGGAAAGAGAAATTTTGGGCCTCCCGATGACAACTTTAGTTCAAATTTAGACAACGTATGGCAAAACCTTATGTGGCGTATTCGACTCCGGATACAGTACCATAGCTTGCTTCCAATTTACGGTTACATATCTTCTTCCGACTCCGGTGAAGTCAGCAAATTTATTGCTCGACACCCTCCTAAAAGAAAATTTCTTGGGACAGCCCTGGACCCTGGTAGCTACATTAACTTTCTTAGCGTGATTATAGTGATCTAAAACAGTCGTCATCAATACTTTCATCATTAAGCAGGCTGTCACAAATCGGGGATCCTCCGAACCTGGTCCCCGGAGGGCCAGCACAAATCAAAAGGTCTTCAATTATTGTGATTGATTTTTTTTATCAAAATAATGATTTTTGGAATTCAGACTCATGTTACTCTGCTTCAAAATGAGTTTCAAAAATTTTGTAACATTTCTTTGGAACTCTGAAATGTTTTAAATTCAATCCCAAAAGGTTTTCATTCTGATAATGTGGTTCCCAGAGGATTAAAATCTCTTTAACATCCTCAGGGCCGTTTCTAGCTGTTTTGTGCTTACATCATTATAATATTATGGTACTTGTTCGGCCTTGGGGCTGATTTTGTATTCCTTGGAGAAAGGGGGACTGGGGACATGCTCCTCCAGACATTTTTTAGAAATGTGCTTCTCCTAGCAGCTTTCTAAGATTATTTTGACTTCTTTTTTTTATTAGTTTAATTGTCCAAAAAAGGATGCCTATTCAAAACCGTGGGCCCAAAGCATGTGCTTCTAATGCATAGGGAGTGAAACTGCGTTTACAATTTAATTGTGAAATTGTGTTTACAATTTACAAAACAAGTATGTAATTCAGCTTGAATGGTATAAAATGGGGCGCACCCAAGCAGGGGACGGAAGCCCATATCATAATTTGATTGTATTAATCAACGTCCGAGAAAAGATTCTACCTTCCTGAATTATTAGTTTTACCTAAAAATTTTTTTGTAACTTTTCAACATATCGAAAGACGCAATCAATAAATATCATTATTAAAACGATATCCAATTTCAGTAGAGTTCACGAGACATGTACAAAAATTACAAAGTTCTTGATTTTTGGTGATAAGTTTTGCTGTTTTGCTAAAATAGACTTTATGGATCCTATAGACGAAGCGTTTCATGCAGACTAATCGGAAAACTGATATCATTAATCAGTTTTAAAAAGAGGAGAGGGGAGGGTACCTGTGTGGTTTGCCTTTTTAATATCCTTCATTGGTGCATTTGTAAAGTAGGATAAAAAACAAGGTTGAATATGGCAGGTGTAGAGGGATTTGAAACCAGCAAATGATAAGGTAATAATAATAATAATAATAATAATAATAATAATAATAATAATAATAATAATAATAATAATAATAATAATAATAATAATAATAATAATAATAATAATAATAATAATAATAATAATAATAATAATAATAATAATAATAATAATAATAATAATAATAATAATAATAATAATAATAATAATAATAATAATAATAATAATAATAATAATAATAATAATAATAATAATAATAATAATAATAATAATAATAATAATAATAATAATAATAATAATAATAATAATAATAATAATAATAATAATAATAATAATAATAATAATAATAATAATAATAATAACAATAATAATAATAATAATAATAATAATAATAATAATAATAATAATAATAATAATAATAATAATAATAATAATAATAATAATAATAATATAATAATAAAGATAGATTTATCTATCGTCAGATGTGATAGTGCTCAATACCGATTAAACATTGGCAGAGCTGTAATACATAAGGATGGTGACTGAGTCAAAGAAAACACATTCTTTCTGTTACTATAGTTTCACGCAGTGTGCGATCATCAGACAGTTGATACTCAATGAAAAATATACATGGTGACTCCTATTACATGCTATCATAAGTGCCGCAGCGCGTTATTGTTTTAATACAATAGTTGTCTTAACATACAATGGTGCTATTGTTCCGTTTTGGTAATTAAGGCGTTAGATAAATGAAATTGTTTCCTATTACAGCAGTTAAGTTAAATTATGTTTTAGTTTCTTTAAAATTAGATAAATAAAATTTATTCTCGTGACGGCATTTTGAGATTAGTTCAGATTTTTTATTAAGTAATGGCTCTTTTGAGCATATAATATAATATTTTTCCAATAAACATAGATGACATTTTTTAGATATATTATTGTATGGCTTTGCATTTGCAATAGTTGACCATTTGATTTTGTACTGGCTGTTGCTGTCTTTTAAGTCCCAAATATGCTTTGACAATTGCGTGCTGCTGCTGTATTTTCTATGTTT
Source organism: Haliclystus octoradiatus (assembly GCA_916610825.1). Lineage (NCBI taxonomy): Eukaryota > Metazoa > Cnidaria > Staurozoa > Stauromedusae > Haliclystidae > Haliclystus > Haliclystus octoradiatus. Next base: position 21,039,214 of record OU744450.1, on the reverse strand, counting down.
AAATGTGGATTTGTGTTGTGTGTAACGTGCTTTGAATGTGTCTTCTGTCAAACCAATATAGCTCTTTCCCTCTTCGTCGGCTGGTGTTGTCACTGTAGCCTTGTAGATGATACCTTTTAATTGGCACCTATTTTCGAGTGGGCAAGTATCTCTATCCCTGCAATTGCAAGGTGTGGCTGTGGCGTTATTTTCATCATTGGTTATTTTGTTGTTATGACTTTTGAGAATCTTGTCCATGTTGTTAGTACAGCTATAACTCACTTTAATTGTGTTATGGTTAAATATCTTGCTCAGTTTATTTGATTTAGGAAAATGTTTTTTGACTAAATTTAAAAATGATCGGCCAATGTTTATTTTAGCGCTCTTATTGTAAGGCG